>CM069441.1:48156260-48745486 GCA_035610835.1 Ophiura sarsii
ATAAAGTGTCCTTGGAATGGTGAAAAAGGGGGGTCATTTTCAGGCAAAATGTCCGCCTTTTAGTACGAAAAAGGGGGTCAAATTGGCAAAATTGTCCGCGAAACACCTTCAAATACATGTAGGGGGTATTTCAAGATCCTGGAACAATCATGTGTTACCCCTCTGAATACGAAGAGAGAACACCAGGATTTTTTCATCTGTGTACTTTTGACCATCATAATTCCATGATTCCATTCAATATTATTTAATTATTATATTAAACAGTTGTAATTTTATCTATACCAACACTTCACAACAAGGTCATGGCCGAAATTTTATAATACAGTGTAGCTATTGATATACTGTAAAAGCTGAAATTTTGGCGGCGGTTTTATTTTGGCGAAAATTATGACACGCCAAAATAATGTTTTCAACATTCATGCAGTGCATCCAGAAGGTCACCCACGAAAAAAACAATTCGCGAAATGTCTATGATATCAAAATGTGCGAAAATATCTGTACACGAAAATATTGGCTTTTACAGTAGCACACATTGTCTGCTGGTACAGTGGATTGACTGATAAACAGTCATTATATTGTCCATTGTTATGTTGATTAAGGAGTGTGACAGTAACAATAATTGTTTGTTTGGGCAAGCTTTTGAAGACAGGCAGTGGTATAAGGCAACAAAGAATAAATGTTTGTTTGTCCATAGAGGTCCAAAAAAGGTAGGGTCTGTAGGTTGGATAATTTTTATTTTTTTTATTTTTTACATACGGATATTGTATTTGGGAATATAAATTTGGCATGAATACTGTGAATGATAGTCATCCAAACACAAAACACATCACTTTGATAGTATTGAACTTTTTTTCATGAGTTTGTTAGAATTGAAATCCTGCTCGGACAGATTGTCTGTATAAAGTTGCAATATTGTAGTACTGGTTGCAACACTCGGTCAAAGGGTATTTTTTGTAACAAATTTGCAATGCGCAGATACCGTGAACATGTTGTCGGTCGCCGCCATTTATTATGATAGAAAATTTGCAAAAAGTGAAATAACATAGTGGTGATGTTCTGTTAGATATATATACGTGAAAGTATTACTAAACCTATTTTTTCCCGAACTAACAAAAGAAATGTTTTATATTATGTTGAAATCAGCTTACAGCGTACGAAATTAGGAATAAGACGGTCCTTTTGGCCATTTAAATTGCTCAAAAAAAAGTTATTTTAAAAAAATAATAAAAAATAAAAAATAATATGGTCGGCACCAAGGTATATGGTCGGTCGGATGTGGACAAACAAACAAAAAAGTATTCTTGGCCTAAAGGAACTCCTGTTTGTTTTGAATTTGACACAAGCTCAAATAATGATCAACAATTTCTTGATGCACCCCAGGATGCTTCACTTTCATCACATGACCAGATGACCTTCAGTTGTTAATTACTTTAACACATGTGTGACACTGTTTGTTCTGGTGATATTAAGCCCTGCTAATACTGTAGGGGCGCTAAGCATTATGGGGTACATCAAGAAATCTTCTTTGAATAATGATAGTGATAAATGACTTGCCTTGCATGTGCTTGCTTGACCTGGACGAGTTTCAAGACACCCTAGTTTTTTGGTTAAACCTTTAATAACATTTTAACGCAAGTGAAAAACGTCAGGAAATGCATCTCATATGTTGTATCGTAACATATCTAGAAGATATGCGGAGTCACTTTTTTGAATGTTTTATCTGTTTGATCTTAATTGCCATTTTCTGGGCCATTTTTACTTCCTAGCGTTTAGAAACTCACCATGCTATCACTGACCTTTCGAACGTGATAATAAGAGCCTCATCCTACTGTAGTAGGCTGAGCTAATAAAAGATGATAAACTAACAACAAATATACATTACTTTTCCTGTAGTACAACTTTTGTTTTTGGAGCCATTTCTACCAAATCAGTTTTTCTTTTCTTTTTCATAATTGAATATCTTTGAAGCCAATATTCCCTAGAAATACGTAATTTTCCTTCACGGTTTTCTAAACCCCAATACATCCTGAATATGACCATGACATGAGGAAATGTGACAAAACCACATCAAGATTATTCCACATCATTTCCCCTACACTTTACCATTTACACAAGAATAATCAAACTGTCTACTGCAGTGTCCAAATTAAGGAAAAAAATCTGGTAATCCTACGGATTACCAATGTCATGAAATCTGGTAATCCGTCAACATTTTTGGTAATCCGTAATTTGACCATTAATTATGCAGATTTCTGGAAATTTCTTTTAACCTAATAGTTATGCACAAATAAGGTATTAATAGCCTACTTACTAACTTACTTTGTATTTAGGAATAATTTAGAGACCTTTTTCGAACCATTATGTTTATTTGTATTTATTTTTGTGCTTATGACATTGACACTGACAGACAAAATAAAGTTATAACCACCAAAACTTGGTCAACAGCTTAGCCCCAAGGTAGTTGTAAGTTACCATAGCTATGATGTGGGTCATGGGGTACCATGCAACTTATTTCGGGTCAAATATGGGTCATCTAAGGTCATGTTTGATAATTTTTTACTTTGAAAAAAAAAATTGAAAAAAAAAATAAATAAATAAATAAATAATTTTTTTAAAGTGTGGTCGTCCAACGGATTACCAGCATTGAATTTTCTGGTCGTCCGACGGCCATTTTGGTCGTCAGGACGACCGGATTACCACTTAATTTGGACACTGGTCTACTGTGCTAAGTACATGTATGTGGGCACTTATTCATTTTCAAGTGTTATAGGTATTGGTTAAAGTTAGACCTTTTAGAACGGTAGTTGCTACTCCGAGTTTCACGCTTGTCTGATGATCGTACAAGCGTGAAACTCGGAGTAGCAACTACCGTTCCAAAAGGTCTAACTGGTATATTTGGCTCTGCACCACATTGAGCACTTTCCAAGAAGATTGCTTCCTTACTGGTAGGTATTGGTATATAATTGAAGTTCATACAATTATAGCATGGAGTAGGTACCCGGGGTTTCACGCCCGTCTGTCATGGGGATCATCGGCCAACTGACAACACTTATTACTATTTGTTTTTATCTCTCTCCCTCGCTTGGTTGGGCGGTTTTGGTCTATATAGATATTATATGGTTACACTGCCTTGAAAACCCATTTCATTATCCCCTGTTGTTAGCCTACCCTTGGCCTAAGTTCTTAGAATTTCATTCTTCTAATAATTAAAAAACAAAATCAGTTATGTTCTTAAAGCAATGTACAGGCTGTCCCAAAATGATTAGTACCCATCGATGCCCAAAGTTCAATAATTTTTGTCATCATCAAAATCGATGGGATTAGATCCGTTGTTTTACATCATCTTTGTCATACTGTACTATTTTATTAGAATTTTAGATCATCAATATCGAATGTATCAAACTCAAGATACACTCCATTATGTAAAACATGGTGATTTCACCTTTTTGACAAAGTGCTAAAAAAATGTGTGTGCTATTACAGCTTTTTTGAAAGAAACTTGTGTATTCTCATAATCTCTTGTCTACTCAATATAATCTTGTGTGTCTTTCTGTTGTAACTGTTAGTAGTTATGGGTGTTCAAATCATTAATAATTCTTCTCCTTAATTTAATTTAACGGTTAAAAGAAGTTTGTCACACTTGAGTGACCCCATGCATTGTTTTATTTGACAAGTGTTTAGGGACTTCTTAATAAAGTGGTATTTGGTGAATAACCTTAGATTTCATTTTCACATTGGAGAATGGATTTCGTGAGGTTAAACACTAAGGGACTATATAATTTTTAGCAAGTTTGTAGGAAATTGCATCTCCAATATGAAACAGAAGTCCAAGCCACTGCTAATTACCCATGACCACGTCTGTACCTGTTTAAATGTCCCTCGAGTTTAGCCTCAAAACTAGCTCATTATAGAAACAAAGCTTGGGGTCGCTCATGCGTGACGATCCATATTTACTCTTCAAATTGAATCAAAATGAAGAAGTATTAATGGTGTGAACAACAATATGATACAACAGCAGTTTAAAATAGAAAGGAACCAAATATATTAGCAGACAAGAGATTAAGAGAATGTATTAGTTTCTTTCAAACAAACTGTTTAAAAACACATTTTTTTGCTCTTTGCCAAAAAGGTGAAATCACCATGTCTTACACAATGGAGTGTAACTTCATTAAAATAAGTCCGATATTCATGATCTAAAATTCTAATAAAAGGGTACAGTATAGCAAATATGATAGAAAAACAACGGATCTAATCTCATTGATGTTGGTGATGAAAAAAATTATTGAACTTTGGGCATCGATGGGTACTAATCATTTTGGGACAGCCTGTACATCTTATCAACACGTTTTGGAATAATGAAATTCCTGGACATTGTTAATAATAATAATAGTAAGGCAAAAATAAATAAAAATGTTATGTTGTCCTCGACCGCCCGCTCGTCAGATTTAGGGCCGCTCTGATTTTTTTTCAGATTTTGTCAGATTAAAAAAAAAAAAGAATCAGATTTTCTTTTCTTTTTTCAGATTTTTTTTCTTCTTCCAGATTTTAATTTTAAACAGTTTAAATGGCATTGCATATTAAATTAAGTGTTTATAACATATATGAGCGACTCTTAAGAGTGATTTCAACTTCTTGTTGGCTGAACTTTGAGCTTCTGCTGGTAAAAGAAAATTAAAAAAAGAAAATTTAAAAAAAAATCCGCCCGCCCGCCCCTCCTCTCTAAAAGTTGTTGAGGACAGGGTCACAGGTCACTAATAGGTATATCAAATAAGGTGGGATCGTTTCAAAAAATCCTTAAAATCGTGATACGTGTCTCTATTTTAAATAGAAGTTGTCAAAAACAAATAACATTTTTGGTATCATATTAAAGACAATTTATCCAGCTACCGAATAAAAAAAGAATTAAAGCCACATGTTTAGCAACAGTGAAGTTATCAATCTAAACGTCGAGTGAGTCAAGGGTGGGAGCGGTGGATGAGGAGCCGGTGGATGAGGCGCCCATAGGTTTGTACACAAAATAGCGGAAAACTAGAACTTTTGAAATTGATGCCATTTTAAAAGTATACATAGGAAAGTTGTCAAACTTCTCATATGTGTTAATAACATGTGCCTGCTACTATGAATACTAATATTGAATTGTTATCTAGACATTCTCTACTAGAATATGATGTTCAATTCAGGGAGTGTTTTAATGTAAAAAATACACAGTTTTATTCATTTTATTGATTAAACAAAGGCCAAATCGCAGTCTCTCTATTTCATTTGTGTGACTCTTCGGTCCTTTTCTACCCTGGGTAGTAAAACATTTAACTAAAAAAGCCAGAAGTGTTTCTTCACAGAATTGTTCATAGATTTAGGAAAAAATTGCTATTTAGACCTATTTTGGACCACCCTGTATTCAAAATAAAAGGAACATTTTGATAACCATTTTCTTTTAAATTAAATGGTCCATGCTAACTAAATTTCATAGAATATTATATACAAACCTTTATTTTATGCATTATTTCATCATCATTTTAGACACCCTGTACTTTTCCTGTGTACATTTTAGGCAAATGATTCTTAGCAAATTTGGTAGCACCTTCTGCGGTTGTTCTAATTTTGGTGACTATTTTCAGCTAAACCCTAATTGTACAAACTATCAAACTATTTTGTGAGGAGCAAAAACGATCAAATTGTTTATGTTCCACCCTGTAAAAATTGTACACACCCTGTATAATTTGATTATTTTTTGCAAAAATAAAAAACCTTGAATCTTAAGCTTTCCAACAATATATAGTTTGTGGGTCATCAAGTATGTAAAACTTTAAGTTTTGTCCCGTTTAATCAGAATTGGTGCATTTCTCAACATTATTAGAAGTGAAACTTGTTTTTGGACCAGTTTGTGACTTCTGACCACAGGAAGGGGGGGGGGGGGGATTGGCAATATTTCAACAAAAGAAACCTTTTGTATACACTAAATTTTTAATTCAAATATGTTTAGAGCTTTTATTATAGTTAACATTTTAATCTCTTTTATTGTGAATCAATAATCTGCCCACAGACGGCTGAAGCAGGGGTGAAGAGCTCCTCTTTGGCCTTCCCTGCTCACTTCCCTCCTGCTACACTACTAAAGTGCTCAACAAAAGAAAGTCGTACACTTTGTTTAGGGTCAATTAAAGTAACTTTTGATTGTTTTCTTACCAAACAGGCTAGATAGACATTTGGATGAATCTTTTAGGCACATTTTGATACCAAACATAACACCTAGCAACAAAGATAAACCATCATTAGCACCATTTAAAGAAAATTAGTCACTTTTCAAAAGTCACATTTTCAATTACTACACGGGAGGAAAATGTGTGTGTGCGAGGTTCACCCCATGTGTGACACTGTTATTAACCAGGATTGACCGGCGGGCAATCGATCACACAGTTCAGCCAGCCGTGTACACTACCTTGCTTGCGCTGGGCGTACACTTAGTGAGCGGGATATTTGATTCCGAACATAAAGGGCATTATGTGCTTGTTAACAATTGGTGTTTTCTTCCGCGTAGTGTATTGGAAATGTGACTAATTTTCTATAAATGGTGCTAATCATGGTTTATCTTTGTTGTTAGGTGTTATGTTTGGTATCAAAATGTGCCTAAAAGATTCATCCAAATGTCTATCTAGCCTGTTTGGTAAAAAAATAATCGAAAGTTACTTTAAATGACCTAAACAAAGTGTACGACTTTCTTTTGTTGAGCACTTTATTATAAGTCATCCTGCGTTTGCTAAACAGAATGACACACATCTACCCAAGAAAATAATGCGAGTGTCCCACCCTAGGGTTGCCGCTCCCTATTACACACAATATGAATACTAAATTGCAATTCGGTCAGGCTGTAACAATCATGACCACACCTAATTGACCATTATTAAAATGGACTATATAATGGCTCCATTTAAGAATTTTTATTAAGTGGATAATATCAATTTTGAAAGATCAAATGTGTTAGCCATCGCCATTTTGCACCTCTAAAGAGCTAAAACTGTAGTAAATAATTGGATAATGCAGCAGTGTACATCAATGAGCATCCATCCGATTCGCATTATATTCGTAAATATGGTCAACCACGCCCGTCCTTGATGGAAAAAATTAGCTATCCATGTTTGTGAATCCATGCAGTTAACTTATAAAAAGGTTTGTAAGCTTTATCACTGCAAACAATCTCTTATATTTAAATCTGATATTGCACTATCGTCAATGATAAAATATTGATGTGACTGACATTACTTCCCAGCAAGGAGATCCCATGTGGGGGTGGGGAGGGGGGGGGGGGGGGGTACTCGCCTAATACGGTGTACCGGGGTGTGCCGCTCTTATGGGTCTTTTTTTGCCCAAAATCCCTAAAAATGGGATATGATTTTATGCTGGAAAATCCCTAATAATGGGGTCACTTTTCACAAATGGGTCTATTTTCGCGAAATATTTGTCTATTTTCGTGAAAATTGGGTCTATTTTCCCGATAATTTGGTCTATAATGAAGCAAAATCCTTAGAAATGGGTACCATTTTCATTTCCCCCAAAATCACCCTTAGAAATGGGTAGGGGTTTTGCAACTCCAACGGCACACCCCCGACCAAACCAAATCGGAGACATCCTCCCCCCCCCCCCCCCCCCCCCCCCCCCCCCCCCCCCCCCCCCCGGAGGAGGGAGTATCTGACATTTTGGACAAATTGAGTTTTTGGTTAGCTCAGTAAAAGTATTGATATATGCCCTTTTTAAATGGTACTGTATTCTACAAGCCTAGTTTCTAAGTACTGGTACTGAAATGTTCATGAGAGAAATACAATTTTACAATACGATTTTCAAAACAACAAAAAGAAAGTTTAAAACAGCTTCTACAAAATGACAAAACCCCTTCTTGCCCTCAATTAACGTGATAAGCTATAAACTAACACCAACATTTAATTTATTCACATATCTTCAATGTGATTGCTGACCTTTCTTTTCTGTTCTATCATTTGAAAAAAAGTACATGTTTATCATCAAAATTACACAATTTTATTGAAATTGAATAGACCATTGTTGAAATTAGATGAGAACTACACCAAAATGAATGGATTCTTGCAGTATAAGAGACTTTTCAAATGAAATAAAATTGGACTGCATGTACTATTTATATACAATTGATCAGACTGAGCTGAGTGCGTGGTCTGAGTGCATGTTGTTCACACCCTATAGCCTGACACATACCAGCTTGTGGCAAACACTTCAATCGCATGCTTCCAAAATGCATTAAAAATTGTTCTCTTTATTAAATCAAGACTGATAAAAATAGCATTGCACACATTTGTAAATTCTGATCACTTTTTCTCCTTCTTTTGCCTGCCGATAAAATTGCATTATTACAGGTGCATTGTCAGTCATTGCAACAACGGTTCAATAATCATGATAAGGCAATAAAAAAAAAATGTTGTCCTCCACAGCTATCAGAGAAGGGGGGGGGGGGGGGGTAGGCGGGCGGTTGGTTTTTTAAAAATTTATTTTTATTTTCTTATACCAGCGGAAGCTCAAAGTTCAGCCCACAAGAAGTTGAAATCACACAAAGAGTCTCACATTGTTATAAACACTTTGTTTAATATTCAATGCTATTTAATCTGTTAAAACAAAAAATCTGAAGAAAAAAAAACCCTGAAAAAAAAACCGGGAAAAAGAAATTGGAGAAAAAAAAAAAAATTGGGAGCGGCCGTAAATCTGACGAGCGGGCGATCGAGGACAACATATCAAAAAAAATTGTTGGCCTAATAGTCAGGAAGTTTTGATAGCGGACCGGCTCTGCTCTAGATTGCTTTTCCTCAATATGAATAATAATCAAATGGGTCACATTTTTTGCACCATTTATACCAAAAAAAACAGCAAAGAAAAGGAGAAAAACAAGGTATTAAATATACACAGCAAATACTTATGTCAAGAGGACAGTAGATGATTATTTTTTTATATTTTTCAAATTTTATTTTGACTTTCTTTCATGTATTTTCTTCTTTAAAATGTTGAACAAGATATTTGCTCTAATAAGCTTGGTTGTCAACATGCACCATTATATGCTTCTGCATATTTGGATTTCTAACCATCCTCTCCAACCACTGAGTGAATAGAAATTTAATTAAGTAGGTGGATTTACCAATGACCAGTTGTAATACTAATACTAGTATACGTTGAAGCAAACATCAGGAGATCCACTGGTTTGCGATATTAAAATATTACAGTCAAAAATTGAAAATTCAATTGATTAAAAACACTTTTATTTTTACAAGGTGACCACTATGACCATCATTATTTGATTTTTGATTAGCTACATGATGTATTGATCGAAGTATCTTTTCTATTATACCATCTTGTTAGCTTTGATGATGGTCAGGATGTTGTACGGTTACAAGTCTTTGCATAATAGTGTTATTGCTGCTCAGTGAGAAATATAGGTCAGAGAAATTGACCTAGTCCAATTATTAAGCAATATTATGTGATCTTTTCCAAATTTTTGCACATACTTTTCTCTCTTATAATGAGGTTTTAACTATCAGGAAAGACTTTCATTGACTGGTTATTTTACTTTGACTGCATTTTTCATAAAAGCCATCACAGAACAAATCAAAATGGAAATCTGCTTCCAATTTAAGGAATTTTTCAACATATTTCGTAGGGTGTATCCATGGCCTGAAAAAATGTATTTTTCCTGGCAAGCGATTCCAAATTTCCCTCCAAAATGGAATGCATTTCTTAATGAAAGAGTAAAATTTCCCTCCAAATGCCAAAATTTCCCTCCAAATGCTCAAATTTCCCTGCAAGGAGCTTTCCGTATTGCCTACTTTTTCAGCCTGTGGGTGTATCACTTGTGTACAGTTGCAGACCTAATCAAAAACACTGTAAACGGCATTAACACACTTGTCAAACCATGGAATTATATTTACGAACTAAAAAGCCACTCAGAAAATAAACTATCCTGGTACCAGGACAACTTATTGCAAAATCTGATTTTGAATTAATTAGGAAAAGTATTGCTCTGGAATTTAAATGTATTTCAGTTTCATGGTTATAAATGTAATTTGACACACACAACAAAAATCTAGGAAAAAATCATAGATAGAGTGTTCCATGAAAAATATCTCATATTAAATATGCCTTTATTTAAGACTGGAAATAAGTGACTTGATATTTCTAAATAATGGACCAAGTTGCCGTTACAATATTACAAATAGGCCAATAAAGATGCCAAAAATGAATAGAAAAAGTAAATGACCCGAGTCATCACAAAAACAAGTATGGGTCTATTTTTTCTAACAACTCATAATTTGTAACCAAGTCATCTTTTTTGTAAACACACAAGCAGCAGATACTATATACTTGATACGATAACTTTTTAAGTCACACTTTTTATTCAGAGCTAAGGTAAACATGTCATACAAAATGTACACTATTCCAATTTCCAATGGAAATTCAAGTATACAATCACATGGATCCCCCATCACCAAAGCTCCTACCAAGCAATATCATCACATACACGTGAATGATACCCATCACATGATAGTTGTATCTTGGCAAACAAAACATTGATGTTTTGGCAACGACCATAATTTTAAAGGTCACTGAATCCTTTCTTGCATGATGTTTCCAAGACAGGTTAGAAGTAACCGTGAAGTAACTGACTAAAATAGCATTGTACCATGCTGCTTCTTACTGTATAACCACAGCTCTTGTCATATAGCAATATCATATAAAGGACGCACCATTAGACTTGGGGGTGGGGGGTAGGAAGTTGGGGCCGGGTGGATTTTTTTTTTTTGCTGCTGAAGGTGGCACATTTTTTTACTATTAATATGTACCTTTATATTGAGTTGGGTGGGCAAAGGTGGGATTTTTTTTTTTTTTACTCATCAGTGGGTGAAGTGTTTTTTGTGCCTGTATAGTGGGTGAAGTTTTTTTTTTTTTACAAAAACTTTTCCTATTATTAGGCTATATGAAGAAAATCTTTTGTCTCAAAGCTCTTCAGTTTTTCAAAACCTAATGCAGAATGCATTTTTTATTTATTTTTTAATAAATATAAAATATTGAAATCCTTGTAAAAGTGACCTTTAGTATTTAAAATGATGTGATCAATGAAAATCTGAAAAATCGGTGACACTTTTTTTTTTTTTTTGAAAAATAAACACCGTAAAAAAACAAAAAACAAACTTAAATGTTTTTTCTTGTTTTTTCTAACGTGCACCAATTAACTAACGCGCGCTGGAGCTTTGAGACAAATGATTTTTTTAATATAGCCTTAGCATGCCCGTTTTTAAACTTATACATCACGCATGCTCAACTTTAAACCTTTTCAAGTGATTTTACGCTTCATCAAAAATATAATTACTTCCTAAATCTCAGCTCGAACATTGACGTGTTTATTCCTAGTGTATATTATTCACAAGTCATTAAAGTTTCACCTTTAATCATTCATCTTCTAATGTTGCGCGTGGTGAAGCAAATAATCAATGTACGTGTAATAATTGATTATTATTACAGTCTAATGATTTCGCAGAACCTGTCAATTCAAAATCAGTTATATTCACCCACTTTCATTGATACTGATGGTTACATATTCATGAAAAGAAGAAAACATGCCTGTGTGTGCTGTTAGGTTTTTGTATAAATTGAGGGCGAATGGAAATTATGGTATGTCTGCCGGGCTCCAACTGACATTATACACTTATCATTTGAAACCCCACCCCAAGGGACCCGGAACTAGGAAGGGCTTCGGCAGAACAACCATCTTTGGGCAGAATGGGTACAAATCAGAAGTTCTTGGTACAGTTACATACCTGGCAGGGCGGGGGGCACCATGTTGTAAAAACCTATGCTACAGTTCTGACCCCTGCTAGCAATAGCTGGGACAAAGGGTATCTCCCTATTACATCCCGGCCCCTGATAGCCGGCAAATTAGGGATGTCTCGAAGTAATGATTAATGATTACGAGACAAGAGGCGATGCTATTTCTATCATTCTCTTGGATGTAGCTGTGGTTTAACGCATAGACGGTAAAGTCTAGTTTAATGTAAGTACATGCATGAAAGTAACAGGTCTGTTACTTTCATGGTACATGTATCCCAGTTTATTTCTCTGCTGCACATCTCTAATCTCTGGGTTCATTCATTTTAAACATCCATTGTTATACCCTGGCTACATAACCGCCTAATGGGAATACACTTTATACATCCCTGGCACAAGGTTGGAGAAATATAACAACATTTAAGAAAAATCATGCAATAATGATGATTCTTGTGATTCAAAAATCTGATACCTTCAACTTTAGTATCATTTAAAAGCTTAGTTAATATTAACATCTCATATTAGAGCCACACCCGAATACCCATTGCAATCCTTCGAAAAGGACCCTCGCCAGTAGTGAGCCAAAAGGGCGAGTACCGATGCTAGTCCTTCGACTTTGGTCAAACCTTGCTTTGAAAAATCGAAGCAAGTTTCACAAAATGGTTTAACCAATCAGCTTTGACTTTGCGCTCAAATTGATTGATATATCGATCGCATTATCCTACCCTGTTCAAATTTCTGCATTTCTTGTCTGTTACCATGGTGGCCCGGCACCATGCGTTGAAGCGCGCGTGTGTGTAAACCTAGGGCGCGGAGCTTTGTTTTGGGAATGGCCAAGTACGTCATTGGTATTGGCAAGTCACATAATGAGGCTCGCCGCAGGGGATATTATACCAAAGTGGAAGGACCTCGCCCATAATACTCACTGGCGAGCAAGGCTCAAGATAACAGTTCTTCTACCGGGAGCTACTTTTTTCAAAAGTAGCGCCCGGATTATAGGATTTATTGAGAACCAGGAGCTACTTTCAGTCTACTGGGAGCTATTTTTTTAATTAAATCGTATTGTCAAATCGAAATTCGATGTCTTAGGCAAGCTTACCCATCATCAACGGGCGCTGGTTTGGACAAAATATCAGCGCTCGGTTGTTTATTTTTCAGCATTACCGGGCGCTATGGCAGGAGGACCGAGGGGTAAAAATCGCCCAGCGCCCGCTTATCTTGAGCCTTGCTGGCGAGAGTCCTTCACAACGGACCAATTTAATGTGACGGGTCACATGAATACTACATGATAAACGTAATGAAACAAAATTCCTCATTAGTTTAACATCATTAGCATCTCTTTGAACGAAGCTTCATGAGCTTGATATAACCAATTGAGTAACCAGGCCATCCACAAATTACATACAACCTTGTTTAAATAGGTTTAATATGTATACAATTACCAAACTGTCATTAAATATCAATTTAAATTGGTTTGACCAATATTGGCTTACAAAGATAATTAACTTTTATCTCCGTCTCTGATCATCAAATACTAATCTGCATACCGGTTTAAAACTGATTTCAGTTTCATTGAGTAAAATGCAATGGTTTTTGGTGCCATATTGTTTACTTATGGACATCAAAATATCATTGACGTTTTATACATGAAATTGTGATTTCCTCCCTGTTTTACAACAAAAAAGCACAATATAGACAAAAAGAGAGGTTGCAAAGTTAATAATAATAATAATAATCAGTATTTATATAGCGCCTTTTCCAAATATTGCATTTTTCAATGCAGCTCCCCAAATACCATTGGGTCAAGGAAGTTTTTTTTTTTATAACCGAAACAACTGATCACCGATTTTGAAAGCAGGAGGAAACCGGAGAACCCGGAGAAAACCTGTGAGAGCGTGCATGGATCGTGATAAACCAAATGCACATAAAGCCCGGTCGTGCACAGAATTGAACCCGGATTTCATTGGTGCAAGGAGAGGGAACAACCACTGCGCCAACACGCTCCAGAATACAATTTATATTGTCATATTACCAATTGATTAAAGTCAACACACTATACCACATAAAAATATAAAACCACATTTATGTGTATCTGACCAAATAGCTCTATCATCTTTCCATTCCATTACCACCATTAACAGGATGCGTTTAATATTGCAATAATAATTGTAGGTATCTTACCATATATCTACCATTATCTATTTTAGAAGGATGCGTTAAAATATTGTAATAATAGTTATTCCTAGACGTTATTCGCAATTGGCGATTTCAAGCTACAGAGGGAAACATACTCTGATGTGTCGTCACTAATCATAACGAAAGCGAGGCCAATATTGGTAAATTACATCACATGACACCAATGTTCAAGTAATTTACCAATATTGGCCTCGCTTTCGTTATGATTAGTGACGTTACATCAGAGTATATCTCCCTCTTTAGCTTGAAATCGTCAATTACGAATAACGTCTATGAATTTGATATTTTTACTTTGGCTGGAGTTAATGAAATGCATTGAATGTTACATCTCTGATGAGATATCAAATAACCACAAAGCTGAGAAAAAAGCACATTAGGATTTTCTTTCAAATGTCATGTTTACTCAATTCATGAGAAAACCAACCATCTTTTCTCTGATTATCATTTGTATGGTACTAAACTGTAATTTCAAAACTTACACGTTCCACAGGCTATTAGTTTTACCATACAATACAGATTTTTCAGAAACCTTTTAAGTATTATTTCAAGAATTACTGAACCAATACTATGCACGATTGTACTTACTTTAACTAATGCGTTTCTCACCATGATTCCAAAAGAGGTGCTGGAATTCACTAATTTTTATATTTTTCAAACATTTTGGAGATGACTGCCGCGTGGAAAGTGTTAAAAGACCTTGCTTTAATTAATGATAAGAGTCTGCAGATAGCTAGCTGTAGATTTGGCTGATGATTTAAAATATTTATAATAAATACCAGATTTCTGACACTAAACTGATGTGATACTATGTTACAGACAGACCATGGTTACAGACCAGATAGGATATGATCTACAATGTGGATCTTAGTAACTCCTTAATTGTGAATTATGAAGAAGACCCCTTTTAGATTTGAATAATCATAATTTTCTATCATGACTAATCTATATCTACGATTAAAATGAAGCAGTCTGTTTACAACTCACAGTCTGGAATTGACATGATTGAAATTTGTGACATACCACATACATATTTTAGGCATATTGCCCAAGCTTTGACAACTGAGGAGGCCATCCATCAGTCCGTCACAAGACCATCTAAAGGACACACCATTAGATTTTCAGGGGAAGGTTTTTAAACAACAAAAATGCCCCCTCTATGCAGGCAACAACAAAAAAGCCCCCCCCCCCCCCCCCCCGATGATGAGTAAAAAAACCCAAAAACTCTACCCCACCCAACTCAATATGAAGGTATACAACAACAACAAAATCGCCACCTTCGGAGGCGCAAAAAAAAGAAATTCCCCTTACGGCGGCAACCCCCCCCCCACCCCACGAACCAATATTCCTACCTCCCTCCTGAAAATCAAATGGTGCGTCCCTAAAACATCAGGGGTGTACTTTCGGCGCGAATCCGCGAATCGATTCGCGTAAAGATTCGCGTAAAATCACTACCGCGCGAATCCAGGTGGATTCTCGACACAAAAAAAAAGAAAAAAAAAAAAAAAGATTTATTTTATTTTTTTAAAACTTTTTTTTCTTCTTTTTAAGTCCAAAACAGGACCTAAGATGACTGGTATTTGACCCTTAGTCAAAAAACTCTCAGAATTTGGAAGTTATGCAAGCTTATAGCCTTATTCTTGATATTATTTTAATTAATTTTAAGAAGTGTTTGATTCAATTTGTGTACTATTATTTTCTAAGTATACAATAGTACAATAAATGTTTAAAATGCGGAATTTAAATTCAGTAAAAAGGATTCTCGCAAAAATATTCTGCGAGAATCCATTTGCGAGAATCCATGGATTCTCGCAAAATTCCTCTGCGAGAATCCATTTGGATTCTCGCAGGATGTCGCGAAAGTACACCCCTGAACATGATTAAAGGTGGAAAGGGGGAATTTTAGTGACATCCTAATTCCCTTAGTAATGTATTCCAAAATGGGAAACCTTTATTTTTGATGAGATCCAATAAATAACAAACATGAAACAAATTAAAATTATGCCTTCAACATTTATACACTCACCAAAATATGCAAACTTTAGTCACAGGAATTTGGGACTTTGGGTCACGCACAGGCTGAAAAAGTAGGCAATACGGAAAGCTCCTTGCAGGGAAATTTGAGAATTTGGAGGGAAATTTTGGCATTTGGAGGGAAATTTTGCTCTTTCATTAAGAAATGCATTCCATTTTGGAGGGAAATTTGGAATCGCTTGCCGGAAAAAACCCAAGTTTTTTCAGGCCATGTTTGGGTGTGTGTAAAAACACACCCTTTTTAGTAATGTATAAAGGTCACATAGTCTGAAAACAATACTGGCTGTGCAAAATGTTCAAAAGGTCTACAAACGGTTAGCTATGGCTTGGGATGAAGGTGGAGGGGGAATTTTCAGTTTTTATTCTCCGTTTTCCCTACACTATAACCCTTACACCACCAAATCCAGCAGAATTCAACAGAAGCACCGCGCCGGTTGACCACCATTCCCCAGATCTCATTGCGCCATCACACAAAGATTCATAGGCTCCGAATTTGTTTGGAGCACGAACCCCATATCGTGATGCTATGCACGATCACCTGGACTCCGCGGACCTGGTTCGATTCCCTGGGGATCACACACCACTTTTTCTGTCCTGATTTGTCCAGGTGTTTGGGCCCTGTTAGCTTGATTACCACAACCCCGAATAGGTTAGGGTTAATAATACTCAATTCAACTTTCTTCTCAACTCATGTGCCAGGTCAGTAATTCATAAGTGACTTTCACTTCCGACTACAAGTACAAGGCCATAGAATTATCCAACTTCCTTCCTAACGGGAGCGTTTGTGTAATAGTAATGTAATAGTATTTGTAAAGATCTAGTATATATTGTATTGCCTGTTGTTAAAATGCTTTTTATAACCCAGGGAAGGTGGGGGGGGGGGGGGGGGGAGATTTGCCATGTGACTCTTGATGGTTCGTTCATACTCTCATGCTTGGCATCACGCGACATCAGTGGATAAAATAAAAAGTTGACATCGGTTCAACTTGCTCACTGATATCCCTCAACTTCATGAGATACACAGTGAATGATACTGATAGTGCCATAACGCGCATGTATGATGCATGTAATACTTGGAATCTAATCTTTCATTATTTGCAAAGGTTGGGCAATAATCATGCATCTTTTTTTTAAAGGAACTTCTTAGGCCAAACAAAATGTGAGTGTGTGATAGATCAATATTTTTATATATATTTCTATGGCAAAATCATTTGTCCATTTTTAACAGAAATGGGGGATTTTGTGTAATTCTCATTTTGGAGAACATTAAGAAAGGGCATCCCTATCTGACACTGGAAAATTGTAAAAATAGACATTTTTGCGCTTCATTAATTTTCACGCTCCCAGCAGCTACCGTAAAGATAAATAAACTAAATTTTTTTTTTTGTGTGTGTTTATAAGTCTATGTAATGAACTTACAAATCACGAATTTAAAAACATGCAAAATGGCTGAAAATCAGCAATGTGCGAAAATATAATCTCGCGAAACTTTTACAGTATGCACTATCATTATTTTCATTTCAAGATGGAGTAAACATCTACCTGCAAGTAAAGTACCTACTTCAAATCCACTCATCGTGGTTGTTGGAAACACTCATTAAGATGTCTGTTTAAAAAACAAACGCATGTAATAATCCTTGCTTTCAGTGCTGTTTATATCAAAGAAAGGATTCATTTATTTTTACCTGGTTACCATAGTGATGGCGAATCAGCGCTGCTGTCGCTTCATTGATAAACTTACGTGTATTACTTGATTGATCAGTGTGTGTAATATCTGACAATTCCACCATGTTCATGAAAGTGGACAATTTTGATAAGAGGAAAATCACTACGGGACAATGACGAATATGTCATCTTTAGATGTGCTTGACTGAATGTGTTTCAGAAGGGACTTGATATCTATCTACATCCATTATAAGGTCCATGAACTTTCTTTTATATCTGCTTGCTCGTATTTTAAAATTAGAACCAAAAACTGGAGAAAAACATGCAGGTATTATTTATAGTCAGTACAGTACAGAAATGAACCAACCCATATTTGGGCAAATCGGTCTATCACAATCATTATCAAGCAATATTCACACACAAATTAACTGATATTTGACAGTGGAATTCCTTTTTAGGCAAGAATGTGGATATTATTAAGTATAATTCTGACAGTGACATTGTTCTTCTCCATCCGATTCATTGGTTCATTTGTCAGAGCACAGATCTTGTTACCAAGAGGAGAAACCAGTTCAATCACTTGATAATGAGTGCAATTGTTCACTAACTAATAATATCCCAGAATGGAGTGACTAATACCAGTCATAAGTACATCTTATCTTACCTAATATAGGTGTAGGTCTATCTCTTGACAGGGGTAGCACTAACAAAAAATAAAAGGGGCCATTGCACAAACAGAGGTCATTGCGCTATCTAAGTGCCTAACCTTTTGGTGCACAAATCTACAAATCTAAAAAGAATTCAGAGGGATGTTATTGTTATCGATATATTTCTATCATTTTGGTTCTCTTATGGCTAACAATCATTTGAAAAAGCCCACAACAATTATGATTTAAATTTACTTCCGGATTGAAATTGGCCCTACGTGTATATTTTAGAAGATGATAAAGAAATGCATCGTACACTACACAAGGTCATGAGGCTAAGAGGCTAACATGAACATGTTTAATGATAAAATCCAGACTTTGGTAAATACCAGTCTTATCTCGATTACTTTAATACAAATAAGATGTATAAAATACTGGTCAACAAACTATAGAATCAATACACAATTTGTATCAGCGTTGAACATTGAACATATTGTATGAGTGTCTGTGTCTCTATAGACAGTCTAATTTTATCACTGACAAAACTTTAAAAACCTTACATTCACTCACTTTAAAACAAAAAACAAACACAAAACTGACAACAAATACATAATATATGATTCATGTACTGTTACATTCATATTTCAGTTTTGTATGCAGCATTCCTATACAATTCGAATATGAACTTATTTCTACTACTGAATACAATAGACTACTATAATGTCACCAATGTGCTGAAAGGGATTCATAAATAGAATTTGTTACATTATTCTGGACATAACAAACCTGTAGCATGATTTTTATGTTGAAAAATATGCTGATTTACAATGCTAAACTAACTAATTAGGCCTAACCTCTCAATTTCATTTTTAAGAGCCAATTAAACTTAAGCTATTGGTGGTTTCAGGCTTTTACAACTAAATGAGCTGTTGCTCTACATTTTATGTAAAACTACACAATTTTGGTAGATCATTGCTATCAAACTGTTTTATCCTTCAGGTAATTTGAAAACATGAATTTTCATGTTTGATTTGCTTCTTAATTAGGCTAATTGCAATGCACATTACATCCAATAAATTCAGGGTTGTTGTATCTAATGCTAAGCATGTAGTGTAGTCTAATTTTCGAATTTGGAGTGCACATTGTGCCCATTTATTTTTTTGAATTTCTTTGTCCTCAATCAAGGCATCTTCAATCAAACAAAACGACAAATTGACAGTTTCTTGCTTTACATATAGTAATTTAAAAAATAACAAAGCTCCTGGTTTAGATGGCATTCGAAATGAAATGCTAAAAAACAGTATTGTCATGCTTGCACCTGCTTTAACTTGTCTATTTAATACTATCTATAAGACAGGTGTTTTCCCTTCATCTTGGAGGACCAGCACTTTGTCAGTTATTCATAAAAAAGGTGCCAAAGATAATGTAAAAAATTACAGAGGTATTGCCGTTTCAAGTAATTTAAGTAAATTGTTTTGTTCCATTTTACACAACCGTTTAGTTAATTATTGCGAGTTACATGATATTGTACCTCCAAACCAAATCGGTTTCAGGAAAGGGTCCCGTACAAGTGACCATATACTGGTTCTGAAAACCCTCATTGATAAATACATTAACAAAGCTAAAAAGTCATATTTATATATTTGTTTTGTTGATTTCTCATCAGCCTTTGATACCATTTGGCGTAATGCTTTATTTTATAAACTTTATCAAAAAGGTATTGATGGTCATTTCATGAATATTATTCACAATATGTATGAACATGTTTCTTTCGCAATAAAATACAATGATAAAATAACAAATGAGTTCCAAACAACTGTTGGTGTAAAACAAGGCTGTATACTTAGCCCAATGTTTTTTAATATATATTTATGTGATCTACCTGATATTTTTGATAATACTTGTGATCCTGTTCAACTTAATAATTCTAATTTAAACTGCTTGATGTATGCCGATGACCTGGTTATTATTTCAGAAACTGCTAAAGGTTTACAATGTGCTCTTAATAGACTCCATGACTATTGTAAAAAATGGAAACTTATTGTAAACATTGATAAATCTAAAGTAATGATTTTTAATAAGAGTGGTCATATTCTAAATAACTGCAACTTTCAATATGGTGATATAACGCTCAAGATAACTGGAGAGTACAGTTATCTTGGTATTGTTTTTACACCCTCTGGCTCATTCACAAAATCTATGTTGAAACTGGTAGAAAAGGCTTCCAAAGCATTCTTTAAAATAAGAGAAAATCTATACAATACTTCTAGTAAATGTAGTTTAAAATTATTCCGTTCACTTATTCAACCTATTATAGGCTATGGTTGTGAGATTTGGGCACCTTACATCCTAAAGAATTTAAATGATAAGAATTTTATCCACTTATGTGATAAACTTCCTGGAGAAACCTTACATGTTAAAGTATGTAAACTTATTTTAGGTGTACATCGTAAAACTACAAACAATGCTGTTAGAGGTGATTTAGGTAGTTTTCCAATACTTATTATTTTACTCAGTCTTTCTGTAAAATATTGGTGGCATCTCAATGATATGTGTATAAGAGATCAATCAAAAAAGTTGGTTGTTGATGCCCTTGTAGATAATAGGAAACTTTATAATAACAGTAGACATATTTTCTCTTGGTCTCATGGTATTAAAAAAGTCCTTGATACTATTGAGAGGTCTGATATATGGGAGAAACCAAACACATGCTGTAAATCCAACATTTCAACAATTGTTACTTCTGGCCTCGAAGATATTTATAACACTCAGTGGAAAGATAGTATTACAAATTCACAACCAAAACTTAGAACATATTGTCAATTCAAAGATAGATTTGCAAAAGAAAATTATGTTATTATGTTTAATCGTAGTTTTAGAGTAGCATTTAGTAAACTTAGAATTAGCTCTCACACCCTTATGGTTGAAAAAGGCCGTCATACTTCCCCTAAAACACCACTTGAAAATAGACTTTGTACAAAATGTGATCTTAATAACATTGAAGATGAATTCCATTTTATTATGGAATGCAGTCTCTACAATGATCATCGGACTAAATTATTTTCAGACTTAAAAGAAATTCTGTGTTTGGATAGCTTATCTGATTATAATAGGTTTATTTTAATTATGTGTGCTAATGATTATGATGTGCTCAAAATAGTTATTGACTATGTTAATATATGCTTCGCAACACGTGAGAGTAATTTGTAATATTTACTCACATGCATTATATCACTTTATTATATAAATGGTGCTTACATGTATTTTATTCTTGTTTATTATGTATCGTTACTTTGATTATACCATAATGTTTGGTGAATGTCAATAAAATATTCTAATTCTATTCTATTCTATAGTTGATGGGTGCTTCACTAAATCCTTTCCAAATTGAAATGCTAATTTTAGATGAACAGTATGTGAAATTAAGTTGCCCGTGAAGGTTCCCTTCAAATTGTAATCAATTTTTTAAAATATTGTAGCCACTTCCTGCCATAGAGGTACAACGCATCGTACTATGTTCCTGCTTAGAAAATGCTGAGATGTCAAGCAAACATATCACTCAGTCAACACATGGAAGTTGTACACTCAGAGGTGCTACAAGATAACTTGTTACAGACACTTACTGTGTTAACTTGAATCATCTTGTTATCAATCCAACGAACATAACATAATTTCCTGTCGTTGTCCTTGCTGGCTGAGCTGCACAAATGTGTTCTTCGTTACGTAAGATTAAACCATCCCCACAAGCAAGCAGACTACAAGTAATGCTAACGAACACCTCACCATTGACCAATCTGTCTGAAATCTATCGGGGAATTGGGTTGGACCAGACCACTCCTACCTACGCCAGCTAATAATCAGATATCACCCGTGAAAAATCAATTATAAAATTTACAGTTTAATATCACGTAAATCAATGGTCTCAGTTTTTTGTCTAGGATTCACCCGGTCATTAAGAGCATTATTGATTTGTTGCAGGATGGATACATCCCAGCCAATCCATCGGGTTTATTGAGTCAACACGGTATTAATATGCCCAAAGATACGCCCTTTGTAATGATGGCATTTAATAATTATGCAATGATTTTGAGTGGTATTACCGGTAATACCACTATATATACGGTAATTGCATTGAGTAATTTGCTTGGTTTGACTTTGACTGTGATTTAGCCCAATCTGCATATCTAATCATTTCCTTTCTCAATTTAGTTCATCCATCCATGTCTAAAATATTAAAATTTATAAGTCTAATAAGGCCACAACAAAAAATTGTTGTGTTGCCCTCAAGTGCCAAAAATCTTGGAAGTCAGGTCCGTTGATTTTCCTTCTTTATTTTTTGCTGACAAATATCACTAACAGATCGTGGTTCAAGTAAGACAAATTGGTAAATTATGTAAATTTGACTATGTTTCTAGTGACAAGAGTTTCAAAACAATTTTTCAAGCAAACTTATTCATTTCAAGCAAAAATAGTAATATTTTGTCACTTTGAGTAAAATTTATATCTTAAAAAAATAGGGCACTGGGCAACACAACAATTTTTGTTGTTGGCTAAGTCCCAGTTTTTAATTTATCAACGTTTTGTATGACATCCGGCCAAATATTGGTAATTTTAAGAATGAGGTTTATAAACTCTAGATACGCTGAAATTATTAGGGTGCTTTTCAGTCAATCAAGTTAATTTGTACCATAAAATTGTAAGCATAAACTAAAACAGTAAGGCCAAATTAAATTAATTGTTTGTCTCAAAGCTCCTCTCCTGTTGTAAAACTAATGCGGAATGCTGGTTTTTTTCAAGTTTTTTTTTTTTTTTTTTTTAAATATAAAATATTGAAATCCTTGTAAAAGTGAACTTTTGTATTTAAGATGATGTGATCAATGAAAATCTGAAAAATCGGTGAAATTTTGGGATTTTTTAAAATTTTTATTTAAAAAAAAATCAAAATTAAAAAAAAAATCAGATTTTTGTTTTTCTAATGCGCATCAATAAACTAACGCGCGCGGGAGCTTTGAGACAAACAATTAATTTAATTTGGCCTAAAGAACACACAGTTTCATGCCCCTTTTAAATATAAAGCTGTCCCTTAAACCATACAAGCCTATCTCCAAGCACAGGTGCTGCTGGTTTTTCGATGACATTATTATCAACCAAGCCCCTATTATAGTGAGTGTGGTATACCATCTGTGGGTATACTGCACAAACAAGAAGCCTTATAAATGTTTGCTTCAAGGGCATTTTTCACAGGCAACCCATTTTCTGTGAATCACAAGTATTTTCCTGAAGTAACATCACTTTTTACAATAATAGTTTTTGATATTATAAGCAGGGGCCAGATTAACACTAAACTCTAAAAAATGAGTATAACTTTGGAAGTTTGAACCATATAGCATCATAGGCCCTACAGTAACATTATACTTCCTTTCTCACAACACAACACAATCCAGTTTAATTATGTTTTAAATCAACCAAATTTACCATCACGTTGTAGCTGTGAGGACTTCAATTAAAGGTAGATGACCCGATTTTCAACTTGATGTTTTCTATTTTACATGAAAGTCATCCTTAAAATTGTTGCATTCCAAAGTTTGAATTGCATAACTCCAATGGTTCTATTTTTAGAAGCGCAAGGTCAAAAGACATTTGCCCATTGAGTAGTACACAGAATGGTTGGTGGTTAACCACCTTTGGGAGTAATTCACCACATTTTAGCCTATAATTTCAAAATGAAACATTTCTAGCCCCTAATATTTTACAGACATAATGAGAAAAATATGGGGATTCTTCTGATACCAAAATATCTTGATGTGAAAAAAAAATCATAGCCCAAAAAAAGTGATCGGGTCATATACCTTTTAATAACACTGCCATAACAAAATATTCTCGGATGATTTTAGAATAAAAAGTAATACAACATTTTCTCTGATTTTTAGAACAATGAAAGATGAAATATCAGTCTTAAAGTTTTAATCAGCTGCACGATTAAAAGAAATAATTGTAGCTGGTCGTGAGTGACGTGACTGAAATGGTGTAAGAATCAGGTTTAAGAGTAAACATCACTATCAGAATACCATCTCAATCCCCGAGGCAATTTGAAATAATTACGTAGCCAAAGGATTTTTTTCTTCATGATTCGCAATTGAAAGATAAGATAGTGCGACTGTGTATGTGTACATTTGTATTTTATTCTTTTCATCAGCAGAGCAGTGAGAGCACTTAAGCCTTGAAATCGAAATTTCTTAGCATGGTAGCAATATCTTAGTACCTTAAGCGACCAAAAAAACACAAAAATGTTCTACGGGCCCAACCGACTCATCATTTTGCTTTCTTTTTTAAATTGAAAATCTTTAAAAATTGAAAAAATTTGAAATGTTGTGAAATATTTTGAATATTGCTGAAAATTCACCAACCTTTCATGATTGTTTTGGAGAAAAAAAAACCAAAAACCAACTGATCTTACCTGAGAGGTTCGTTGTTCCTCCCGTCGCTTTGTAGTCAAATGTGAGACATACATCATAAGCATACTATCGCCTTGTTGTCTAATGTAAGACATACACAAGCATAATATGCATGCAGGCTCATGTAGCATTCGCTATGCGATAGATTGACCATAGACCATTTTTCAATCGCTCTTTTAAAAAAACTAACGAATTTAAGAAGAAAAAAATACATTTCTTGAAGACAATGGTTCCAAATTGTTATTTTTGCATCACTTACCCATATCAATTGAATGATAATCTAGGCCATGTTACCAATATCATCATAACTAAAATTGTTTAGGACAAACATATATCTTTTTTTATTTAAAACAAGGCCAGGGAACCTTATAATTAAGAAATGGTTTAGAAATACCATAGTTTTAATCAGACTGACATTGGAAAGGGGTATATTTATGTGCCGCCCTGAATACCCCCCTTTTCACCCTCTTCTGCTAGCTCATAATGCACTTATCAATTGCATCCCTGGCCCGGGATATGGCGGAGACCATGTGGGGACCGTACGCAAACGTACAAAAAAAAGTTGCCTGGCTATGCGGGGGCGTGTATCGGGGATGTACATCAGTTGCCCCCGCTAGCTGGGGTTTGTAGCTGGGACGTAGCGGGGACGTACATCCCTGAAAAAATAAGCCGGGGAATGGCCGGGCAGTGTAGCGGGGGCGTACGCTAGGGAACACCCATGCAGGGCGCAGCCGGGGTGTACACATACATAGCGGGACGTACGCGAAAGTACACAAAATGTATACACAGTGATAGTAGCCGGAGTGTACACTTTGTCCCGGCTATGGGGGGGCGGGGGGGCCGGGACTGTATGCCGCCGTACACTTTGTCCCGGCTAAGGGGGGCCCGCGGGACCGTATATGGCGACGTATAGCTGGGACGTACAAAAAATGGTGCTCCGCCCTGCGGGGACCGTACACGACTGTACGGGACGTAACATCGGCAATTTGCACGTCCCGGCCTTAATCCCGGGTCCCCTGGGGCCTGGGGCCGGGGATGCAACTGAAGTGCATAAGAGTGATAATAAAATTCTCTCATCCTGAACACATTAAAATATTTGCAGACCTCATCGTAAAGAGTAGGGGATTACCGCAGGGGTGTGCCACTCAGCTTGCCGATCGGAAGCCCCTTTTGAATTAAAATATGGTCAGCATAGAATTGGTGGCGCTAAACCGATAAGGCGTGATTGTAGCAGACGACGCGACGCTGGCCACGCGTCTCTCAGACGACCCAATATGGCAACGGAAGCGCACCATTTTGAATTATTTTTAAAAGTCATCGTCCGGTTAACGATGAAAATTCTTCTAATTATGATGAATTTGCCAAAATAATAAGATTAACATCCGCGATTACCTGTTATTCCAATACGAATTCAAAATTTAGGTTTCACATGGCCACCTTCGTCTGTGTAAATCTACCGAGAGAACAGCGCCACCAAACCTATGCCAACCAAAAATGATGTTAAACCGGGTTAAACGCTTTAAACGTCGGTCACGGACGTATTCCGGACGATTACCCTAATTTATGTAAATATGCAAAAGGGACTGTTTTCGCTACGTACATCAGTATAGCACTTTCCTATCCTAAAAATACTAAAATCCCTGATTCCCGGGTCTATCATCTATGGAACTTTGTGTATACCGTATTGTATACACAAAGTTCCATAATGTATTCCTAGGTTCAGGGATACGTTTACGCAGTGCGTTTTAAAAATATAATAATAATCAGTTAGGCCTACTGAAGTTTGAAGTTCAGTTCTGAAGTCCCCTTTTATAGACTTTGTGCGGCACACCCTAACAAAACAAAAAAATTGAGTGTGCCGCCCCCCTGATGGGGTAAGTGGCAGGCCCAACATGACAGTTGCATATAAATTAAAATAATAGAGCTCTAATGCTTAATAATAGTACTTATCTAGGTCATTGTATTGTCTGTTGTTTGTTGTATGAGGCTAACTGTTCACAGTTAATCCCCAACTTAATATTATTTGCTTCATTGATTTGAAATTGTTCGCTTGAAGTCAATCAAGACACAAAGGAAACATTAGACAGACACACAAAAGAGTATAATAAAAGGCACGTGCCAGCGCCAGGTAACAATTATTACGTTACAATAACTACACGGACTGGTACCTTGCTGGTGATGGTTGTTTCTCATCGATTGTTTTTTGACGGGTTGTTTGTAACGCCGATTTAATATTTTATAACAAAATGTAAAAGTTAAACGTCGACTTTAAAAGTCATCTCATAGGCTTATTGGTCATAGAATAAACATTTAATAAAATGTAATTTACCTCGACTGTTTTCGGTGCATCTTGTATCGGTGTTGTAGGTTGATCGTCAGTTTTTTTCACACCCTTCACTTGCACATCGCCGTTTCCTTGACCAGCATTCTCCCCGTCCACATTCGATTCCTTGCCTGTCAAATCGTACTGTTGTTTCTTGCCTAATTTACCTCCCATCTTCTTTGAAATCTAGTCCTAGATCTACGTTGTGTACCACAAAATCGTCCAGTATAGTAACAGGCTATAAAGCGCCGGCTTCAGCTCCAGGAAGTACACTATTTCTCTGTAAATGTACGTGAAACGGCCAACTCAATATCAGTTTATTTCTCTGCCTGCTGCATGCAATGCACACACACGCTGCCAAAAGTGGATGTGATTGGTATATTTCGCAATTCTACGATCTGTCGCGGTCAACGCTTCCTCTTTTCCATTCGCAGCAGCACCAGCACATCAATGAAAAATGTTAAGAAACTATTGCAATAGCCGTTATATTATCAAATAAAGTGTCAAGGACATTTTATGTTTATAAATTTATAAACATCAATCAGTTCTCGCATTTCCGGTTTTGTGCGTGTACTTCCCCGCGTGCAATGCACCCCGCGTATATAATTTTCATGCACGTAAATTTAAAGGAAACTCCATCATTATCAATCCATCAATCCATCAATCCACCAATCCATCAATCCACCAATCCATCAACCAATCAATCAATCAATCAATCAATCAATCAATCAATCAATCAATCAATCAATCAATCAATCAATCAATCAATCAATCAATCAATCAATCAATCAATCAATCAATCAATCAATCAATCAATCAATCAATCAATCAATCAATCAATCAATCAATCAATCAATCAATCAATCAATCAATCAATCAATCAATCAATCAATCAATCAATCAATCAATCAATCAATCAATCAATCAACCAACCAACCAACCAACCAACCAACCAACCAATCAATCAATCAATCAATCAATCAATCAATCAATCAATCAATCAATCAATCAATCAATCAATCAATCAATCAATCAATCAATCAATCAATCAATCAATCAATCAATCAATCAATCAATCAATCAATCAATCAATTGATTGCAATCAATCAATCAATCAATCAAGCAATAAATAAATAAATCAATTAATCAATCTTATTATTTTCATTTATGTTTTAGGCCACTTAAAATTAATTATTAGATTATTGTAACACCGACCTCCGAAAAGTAAAGAGGCAGGTTTTTTGGGTTTTTTTAACTAAATTGACACATAAATATGGCTGTTTTCATGCAAAACTGATATTGCCAGCATCATTCAGCAGCATCAGGAAAACGGCGAGGCTTTTTTAATGTGTAAGTTTACGAGGGTTAGACCCTAGTGTTCTATAAAAACACTTGAGAAGTGACAGACTGTAGTTGATTCATTTAAAGGGACATTAAGTGGTGTTGAAAAGTTTAAATGTTTAAAAATTTACTTCAGAATTCAAGATGAACATTAAAAATCGCCATTATTGTTGTTTCTACTAACAAAAAACACAGCAAAACAATATCATCGCTATTTATTGAAAAACGCCCTCTATGCAAAATATGGTTCGCGTTATGTATCACGCGTACTGCACGGGGATACTGTCGGACGTAAAATGCTGGTCCCGCGGGATAAGCATTTTTTGAATCGACGTTTTCTGGTACAAAGAGAGCTGATTTTTCTTAATCCTTATAGGTGTAAGTTCATACATGTAATACAATTATAAAAATAAACTAATCTCAGTTTTTATCATAATTGAGGGCGCTGCCTCCAACACATCTCTTAGTGTCCCTTTAATAGGCCTATCAACCATCAAAAGTTCTGTATTAGAAACTCAATCATATTTGAAAATTGAAAAATATTTTAACAAGATATTTTTAAAAAATTGGTCAATGTCTGAGAATGAAATTAACAGACGACACGGTTAACCATATGAATAAGGCGATGTATAGACAGTGTATGTATTTCAACAAAAACACTTTTATGAATAAGGCGATGTATAGACAGTGTATGATGTATTTCAACAAAAACACTTTTATAAAACCATAAGTAATATATCGTCTAAATATATATATATAGAGATAATAATAGTTTTAATACTGGGATGTTTGGTATCTGTGTTATATTTAGAAAACATGATTTAGTGAAAGATTGTTTCAATGCAATATTTGTAAAATATTTAAGAAGACCTGAATTCTTATAGACTGTTGAAATCTGCTTAGGGGACCTTGGGTGTTTTTCCGGGGTACTTGATGACAACATAATAAAAGAAGAAGAAAAAAATAATTAAAAAAACACACAAAGTAAACAAAGTAAACAAATAAACAAATGAGTAAAATAAATAAATAAATAAATGAGCAAAGAAATAAGTGAATAATTATGTAAATAAATAATAGTATAAATAGAAAATAGTTAAATTAATTGACTCCACCAAAATACCAGAATCTGAATTAGGTGATGACTTTGACAAAAAGTCCTAGAGACCTTATAATATACATTTAATAATGTTTCATTCATTTATTTACTTAATTATTCATTAAAATGACTCTCTATTTTTGTTTTCATTCATTTGTTTTTCACTTGGCGAAAACATTCTACAGAAATTGTTTTTATTTGATATTTGAAAACCTATGATTTTTTTTCTGTACTGGATTTTTTTCTGTCTTGTGTCTGTCTATGATTTGTTGCCATTTTTGCACCTTCAAATAGCCTAAGGCATTTTATGGCTATTTGGCTATTGGTGATCCTAGATATAAAACAAGTCTTACCATGGTCTTACATAAAAATAAAGACACTTATTATTTGGTATTACACTTTTATACACAATATTATGTTGTTTGCCTAATTTTACTAGTGATTTTTAATTGATTTTTGTAAAAATCATTTCAAAGTTTTTAATGGTGTGGATATTAATCAAAATCTTACCAATTTCTTTCACATCCTTGGAGAAGCCATACTTTTTATTATTTATCACGACTTCAGCTATTAAAAATGGCTATTCATGGATCTTGAGTCCAGTAGCGTAGCCAGGGGGGGGGCAAGGGGGGGCAGAGTGCCCCCCCTGAAAAAAATTTGACCGGGAAAATCGGGAAGACAGCGAAAAATCGGGAAGGAAAAGAAGGGAGAAAAAAAAAAGATAAGATAAAGGGGAGAGAGAGGAAGGAAAAAAAAGAAGAAAAAGGGGAAAAAAGGTACATTTTGGTTATAAACAAGTGATAGAAGTTTGGATTTTGGGGGACACATGCGCGCGTAGCGCGCGATTTTTTTTTGTACAACGGGATGAAATTCCAAGATCGGGAAGAAAATGGGTTTGCCCCCCCTGACAAGGAAAGCTGGCTACGCCACTGATCTTGACCCTACTCAAGGGTCAAGATCCCCTTTAAAAATCAACCGCATACATGCTGGTCCCCTTAAGGGGGGACTTAAGGAAGTTTTTGATTTGATTTTTTGAATTTTGTGAGTGCTGTAATTATCGAACTATTAATCAAATGTATATAAAAGTATACATTTTTGGAAAGGAAATGGATCAGAGAATCCAAATTTGGCGTCAATTTTGACCAAAAAAGTAGATTTTTTGAGAAAATCACAAAATTCACTTTTTTGACCCAAATTTTTTTGAACAAAGCTAACAAAAAATAATTTTGAGTAAAAAATGGCCAAATCACTTTATAATGATGTTAAGACACTAATGAAGGGACGATTTTTTTTTTATAAACCTAATCTAATATTTTTGAAAATGTTGACCAAAAAGTGCCAAAAAACGTGAAAAAATTGATTTTTAATTTTTTTTAACACTTTTTTGTCAAAATTTCAAAAAATATTGGATTAGATTTAAAATTAAAAAAATCGTCCCTCCAGTAGTGTCTTAACATCATCATTAAGTGATTTGGGCATTTTTAGCTCAAAATTATGCTTGTTAGCTTTGTTCAAAAAAATTGGGTCAAAAAAGTGATATTTTGTGATTTTCTCAAAAAGTCAACATTTTTGGTCAAAATTGATGCCAAATTTGGATTCTCTGATCCATTTCCTTTCCAAAAAGGTATACTTTTATATACATTTGAGTCATGGTTCAATAATTACAGCACTAACAAAATTCAACAAAAAACTTCCTTATTAAGTCCCCCCTTAAAAGGGAATTTCTCACTCCATCAGTGATGCGCTTGTACATCTAGACGCATAATTGGGCGCCACTTGAAACTTGCGCTCCCAACTTTTTAGAGTTAGAAAGCTTTGATTTTACTTACATTTCGTCAAAATTGGGTAATTTTGAGAGATAAAAATCTCTTAAAGTCTAAAACGGGAAAAAAATAAAACAAAGCATCGAAAATGTTGGGAGTTTTCTGCTAATCTGACAATTTCTACCCGGGTGGGTAGCTATAATTTGGGTAACACTGCACTAAATCAAAATGGCGACGTCCATTGAAGAATTTGACATTCGTAGTACTGTGAGAAATGCTTCAATATCGCCATGGAACAATCGTAATATTTCTCCTCCACCAACAGTAACTTATTCATATATTCTTAGGGAATTAAAGCAAGGTAAAAATTAGTTGTTTCAACGTTCAGAACTGAAACTAAATTAATGCCATGGTTGGTGGTGCAGAATTCGGCAGTCATTCATCACGTACATCACGATAGATCACGAGTCTAGAGCGCAATCCGTGGATGGCTGAATAAATAGCCCGGGATAAATAGTATACTTTGTGAATGACATGGTCATGTACTCTCTGAACCATAGTTCTCTGTGTGAGAGCTACATGTACGAAATGAAAGCATCTGAGTCGCATCAGATATTTTCATAAATATTTTTCGACTTTTCTGAATAAAATAAAATGTAAAACTAAAATGTGTCAAACCTTTGCTTCAGATATCATATGGCATAGTAGCTCTGTTTCATAGCTCTCATACGTTGTGATACGACTCAGTATGAGAGCTATGAAATGAAAGCATATGTTCGGACGTCGGCGATTTTCGTCTCTAGTTTGCCTATTTCTATTCTAGAACATTTGAATACACTTAGGCCCCGCCAACTTGATTTTTAGTTTCCCGTAACCCGCCCGCGTTTCATTTTCATGCCCGCGTTTGAATTCATTATTGAAATTTTGGAGACAAAAATACCGTTTTTGCAATGAAAACGTCCAAATGCATGCATTTTGTGTGATGAAATTGTCTGATCAATCGTCCGTCGTTAAAATGAAGTGAAATGTTTATTCATTTTGACCAGAATAGCCTTTCTGTAACTTACATATCTAAATTAACCCATTTCATTCTATGATGGTGTGCAGCGGTGTATAACAATACGTCTGACATCCACATTTTGTATAATAATGAAAGGCGTAAAAATAATGAATAATGAATAATGAAATGGGTGCCTCTCCTGTTTTGAAAAAAAATGTTACGGGAAACTAAAGATCAAGTTGGCGGGGCCTTACCTGGGTTATACACGTGCTATGTACTGTTATTGCATCCTAAATAAGTTTTCAGCTCCATAAATGCTACTCAAAATGAAATATTAATGATATAAAATCGGCCCTAATCACAGCGAAATGAAGAACTCTCAGCAGAAGATGGAAGTCAATTCGCGGTAATTTACGATTGGTTCCGAATAGTTTCAATTAGTCTCGTTCCACGTTTTACTCCTCATGGGTGTACGCGTGTGTGTAAACATAGTAAATCACTAGGCGGACAACCAATACTATGAATGCGATCAACAGTTAACAACAGCCTGGTTCCAAATTGTTGGCACCAGGCTGCTTTTAGTGAGATTCCGAAGAACGCACGTGACCTGTTTTCCGAAGATTTCTGATCTCAATTTTAAAAGGTCTATTACCAAACTATACAATGTTCTAACATATTTGACATTTAAAACCACCCAATACGACAAATTATGTACAATTAGGGTCCTGGGTATGCAGTTTTCATTTACATAAATACTAGACAGGGAATTATTGCGCTGTGCAAACGGAAGAACTCTATTTGATATGAACTCTCCGCATCGACCCTAGGCTACATCCCCAAGTCTTCAATATATACCGTACGGCAGCTTTTAAGCTGTACAAATATAGCCTGCAAGATAGCGACGTACGAGGGCGACTGAGAGTTAGTCTAATCGACCATGAATTGACCCCTATTTCTTTGGCTGATTCCCGGTACCCAGAATCCCTTCTGTACTGGATGAGTTGTGTGGAGCCCATTGATGCAATGACCAAGTAAACTCGACGGCATTGAAGAAAGGTAATCATTTAGTCGTTAAAAAACCTCTAAAATCTCCAGAATTCGTGAGCGTAGAATAACATCGATGGTATCAAAATAATCCGTAAGTATAGTTCTATAAGTAAGGATACTTAAATTTAACTACCAGTAAATTTATTTTTTGTTTTGAAATAAATACGACGTAGGAAGTCAATGCTTGTTTTTGTTAGCCAAAAATAGGCCTTTGCGCATATCAATTTCAATTGCAACCCCTGCCCCTGGGTACTCAGGATAGCCAGGACTTGTGCCGGAGACATATCTAAGTTAGGCATGTATGTTCATAAAATTTTGAAAATAAAATTATCTCTTTGAAAATGGAATACATGGAACAAACTACTTTACAATAAAAAATGATGGTTCAACCTTGTCTGCAGGCTGAATAATAACAAAGTTATAACCAAAAATAGTTTGCCTCATATTGCTGAAAACTGGGCAAGTCATGCACATTTTAAATCATTTTAGGTAAAAAAGGGTTTACTTTCATGATGTCCAGTTGCTTGTGTGGGGTTATTTAGACATCAGTGAATACACCCAGCTTGTTTCGTACTTTTCCGCTGGATTTAAAAGAGGTAAACATGGAGTTTTCTACATATTTTGGTCAACTTTTTTCAAATAAAATGTCGCCCTCTATAGTCAATGATATGAACATCCCTATCTAAGTCCCGGCAAAGTCCCCAATGGGCGGGGCATAAATCTTGAGTAAATTCCTTGACAAGTCCCGGCCCGTTCGAATTAAGGAAAAAAATCAGGTTATCCGGCAGATAACCATGATATAAAATCAGGTTATCCGCCAACATTTTTGGTTATCCGCCAAAAGTCAAGATTTCTCAGGAATTTCAGAGACCTGTAGGCCTAGGCTGTATATACAACGAAAAAGCACATTTTCTGCAATTTAATCTTATACCACACGACACATTCTTAAAATATTTAAATTCAGTAAATTAACATTTAATATGGGAAGAGAAGTGTTGCTTGTTACTTCTTGGGAAGAGAAGTGTTGCTTGTAATTTCTTAAAGAAGCATCGTACTTAAGAAACGAAATGGTCCATATGGTAGTACGCTTTAAAATACAGCATTCCTAGAAAAATGGAAAGGGTTCCGACGTCCGATATATTAAACCCCAAGGTAGGGGCTATCGGTAAAGGTTAAGTCTACGTGTACATAGCAAATTATTTAACATTTGAAAAATACCTAAATTTAGTATATTTTCATTTAATTTGCGAAGAGAAGTGTTGCCTGTTACAGGATATATATTAACAATAAAATAATGATAAATATATTTGCAAATTGAAGTCAGAAAAAATATTTTGTGGTTCATATGTATGTGATGTGGTAATGCAAAATGGTAAATCCGTGTATTAAAGATATTAAAATGCATTCAAAACTTATTTGTTATTATTTCCATCATACATGAAACATCTTTTTTTGCCAGATCACATGCATAAGAAATAAAGTTATAATTTTTTTTGTTTTGACTTCAAATTACAAAATAATTTAACAAAAATTGAAATAATTTATTCAAACATAAATTTTCTTAATGCTGCATCATGTTACAGGCAACACTTCTATTGCCATTACAAGCAAAATGTACATTTAGTTAGATGTTGTTACTTATAAATAAATGGTATTTTTACACTGAAAACTGTTCTCAAAAGTCATACTTTTAATCAGAATATTATGAAATACCAATGTACTTATAAGGTAGGATATTATTAGGTCATGGGGTATTAAGTGAATTATTTAGGGTTAAATCTGGGTCATCTAAGGTCATGTTTTTATATATTTTGGACTTTAAAAAAAAAATTGAAAAAATAAAAAAATAAAAAATTGGCGTCCGACGGATAACCAGCATTGAATTTTAGGTTTTCCGCATTTGGATTTTTTCGTATGATACACAAATATATTGGTCTCGCTAGTATGAGTTTAAAAAATATTGTGATCGACTGCGCCCACTGCGTCTCGCACAATATTTTTTAAAACTTATAGCTCGACCAATATCTTTGTCATGCTCAATCCATCCCATTTTATATCAATCTAGCGCTACAGCGTGCTTTAGCAAAGTTGCCTTTTTTTGTTGTTGCAGTAGTAGGCAAAGGTAAGGCTGTGACTTATACCCGGGTACCCGCCCGCTATTCCGGGTACCCGGGCAGGGTTCCCAGCCACTCAGGGAAATCAGGGAAATCAGGGAAAATCAAAATAACTTTTTCCAGACAGGGAAAACTCAGAGAATTTGAAAAAAAGACAGAAACTCAGGGAAAACTCGGGGAATTTGATGACTCAAGTGGGTAATTATTTTGGTATTTTTCTGTCTAAGTTTTTTATCCATTGACTGACTGGCTATGGTGGCTTTTTTGTGTGAATATGTAGTGTGACTTAACAGTTGCAGTCTGCATGTACTTCATGGAGCCTTCTCCAGTGGTGTTCAGAAAAATGGCTGGAATCTGGAAAAACTTCTTCGAGCAGTATGGTATCTTTGCAGATTCTCCAGCTAGAAGAGATGACTTCAAAAAAATCACCAAAACTGATGTCTTTGGGTTACACTTCTGCGCTACAAGATGGGTGGAGGATGTTGGTGTAGCAGAAAGAGCCATTGAAATCTGGCCTAACCTGGTGCTCTATGTCAAAGAAACCTTGAAGAAACCAAAACGGCAGATACCAACATGCGCATCCTTCACCACTCTCCAGGAATTTGTCAGCAATGATCCCCTTATCTTGGCAAAGCTAGAGGTTTTCATCTCCACAGCCAAACTTGTCCAGCCATTTCTAAAGAAGTACCAGACAGACAAGCCGATGATGCCATTCATCACAGATGATTTGTGTGATATCCTGCGCAGCCTCATGACCAGGTTTATCAAGGGCTCAGTTTTGTCAGAGGCCAAAACAACCTACAAACTGGCCACTGTTGCGGTTGGTGATGAGTCTACTTGGCTACAAATTGACAAGGTTGATCCAGGGTTTGCAGCAAAGAGAGTAATTGACCAGGCACTGATATCTAAGGCTGCCTCGCCACTGGCAAAGAAGATATTTCTTGCTGACTGCTTGAAACTCTACTCTGTGATGACACAGAAGATCTTGGAGAGATGCCCACTGAAATACCCCATTGTGCGTGCATTTCAAGCAGTTGATCCCCGGTTCATGATTGCTCACCAGGAGACTGCTCTACAGAAGATCAGGACCATACTGGATAAGCTTGTAGATCACAACTGGAGACAAACCCGTGAATGTGATGAACTACTGCGTCAGTTCAGGGATCTACTGGAACTTCTTCAACGAAGATTCAAGGTACAATGTGAGAGCTTTGCAGTAGATACAGAGCGAGTGGATACCTTCTTTCATTCAGTCATTGGCCTGGCAGAGAACCAGGATCTGAAGGAATTATGGGCACTGATGCAGCGACTGTTTGTCATCATGGTCAAGCATCAGTGGAACATGGGTTCTCCATCAACAGTAAAATTCTAGTACCAAATCTCAAGACACAGTCCTTGGTGGCACAAAGAGGGATATAGGACACAGTTATTCTTTCAGAAATTCCTGTTGCTAAATTCGAGATTACCCCAGGGCTAATGCAATCATGCAGTTATGCTTATGGAAGGTACTCTGCCTTCCTGCAGGATCAAAAGATAGAGACAGAGAAGCAAGGAAAACTGAAAAAGAGGGCTGCAGAAGAAGATGAGCTGAGTGAGGCAAAGAAGAAGCTGAAGAAGTATGAGCAAACAGCTGCATCACTAACTGGAGATGCTGACAAACAGGCACTACAGGCAGAACACAAAAACAACTTCACCCTTCTTGCCAAGTCAAACGCTCTGAGACATAAAGCCAGACAAATGGAGGCTGACATCAAGAAGCAAAAGGACATTGTTAACAAACTGTCTGAGGCTTTGAAAAAAGTGTAAAGTGTAAAATGAGACATCTCTGGATTCAGAAACAGCATTGTTTGCTCAAACTAAATGTTCCAAACAAGATTTGGCATAACATAACATACACATATATACATAACATAATGTATTTATGCATCAACTGCTTACATCATATATTTGTTATTCATCCCCAGAGAGAGACAATATACCCTGATTGATTCATTAAGGCCAGGAAGGCCAGGATTGGTATTATGTGTATTGGTCAGTATCCCAGCTGCTATATATGTTGATAACCAACCCACATAATTATTGCCTTCCCAACTTCCGATAAAGTGAAAATATTTTCTCAGGGAATAATATAAATTTGTCAGGGAAAACTCAGGGAATTTTGGTCTTGTGAAATGCTGGGAACCCTGCCGGGTACCAAAGTAGGTACCCGAATACCCGAAATGTAAAAAGAAAAAAAGAAAGAAAAAAATTAGTACAAATTTGTCCCCCAAAATGACCTCTATTGACCCCATTATGTGTCATTTTGGGGATAAATTTGTACTTTAAAAAAAAAAAAAAAAAAGTATACTGCACCAAGTATATGACTATATTGTATTTTAGATTGTGTTTTAATGTACAGCGCATTGGTCCATGGGAAATGCCCTTTATAAGTATCTTGAAATAATAAATATGGGCTTGGTCCATTTTTTCATCAAAAAACTTCCACGCCGGGTGGTACCAACTTGCGCAGTTGTGGTATTTTGTGGTGTATGGTAGGGTTATGAGACAATTATTGTCTTAACCTGTGTATTATACACAGGATAATGCATGCCTAATTATTTTCTGTAAATGTATCAAACACTATTATGCTTCGGTACTTGTGTTACCAAACAAAAGCTAGCATACATGGACTGGATTGTGTAAAAATAACTGATTTTGTTAACCAATAGAGTGCTCCTACAGTCCTACAATCAATTGGAAGAATCTTGAAAAAACTCCATAAGGATGGTACAACCATCAATTCATTATTTACAAGTGTATGACCTTTTAATGTTATCTCTGTTCTTGTGTCTTTTTTATCAATAGTCAGAGCAGAACAACACCTTGAAATGTTCACAGAAATAGCACAGAAATCTGGACAACTTCAAAAGCATCTACGATTAGAGCAGTATACGCTAACAAGGCTTTTATATAAACTACATAATCAACTGCACCGATGGAAGTGGTATCAATTGTTAGCAAAGGTAAGCAGCCTGTCTCAAAACAAATCACTGGATGTATTTAGGCCCAAAAAAAAGAAGGTCTGGCTCAAATACATTTGGGAAAATAGCTATGCTATATGCGGTTTTTTTGTTTTAGAAAAAATAGATGCTAAATGTGGAAATTCTTTTTGATTGTGTTTTTGGCCCACCTAAAGTGTACCTCTTCTTGCTCTTCATGAAAAGACAATCATAATCCAAACATCTCACATCGTCGATTTCTTTTTTTTGAACACCTGTATCTACTGGCGTGAGACTCATCTTTTTCAATGACCAGTATCATTCATGATGTTTGTAAGCCAACACCTGTCTCTCCATTTCCGTGCAACCTTCCTTGTAACTCCAAATCGACAAGCAACTTCAGTTACAGAAATTCCAGAAAACTTTTCATGGAGAGAAAGAAGTGGTATATTTACTATTTTGTTTACTCTTTTCACTGTATAGGGTTAAGTGCAAAAATGGAAACTGCATCATTTTATATTCAAATGCACTTTTAAAATGCTATTTTCATGGGTAGGGTTAAAACCCTACCCATGAAAATAGCATAAACAAAACAGTAAATCTAAAGTGTACCACTTTTTTCTCTCCATGAAAAGTTTCTGGAGTTTCTGTAACTGAAGTTGCTCGTCGACTAGCAGTTACAAGGAAGATTGCACGGAAATGGAGAGACATTATATGCCTACACTAATTAATACAAAAAAGGATCATTCAATTGATATAGCCCGATGGTATGAATCAATTATAACTGTCAATGTTTTTGTGTTCTGTAAAGGTTGATAAAATGATCCAAAGAATCCAGAATGTGAATCTCTTCAAGTGTGTCAACAATATCAAAGAATGCTTATACAGAACAGGGTAAGAATACACTTTGATCCAATTCAATCAATCAATCAATCAATCAATCAATCACAGAAATGTATATAGCGCCAGAACCAAGAAACTTGTACTAAGGCGCTTTGGCACAATGAAATACAAAGAGAAAACTACTTGTACAAAAGCATGTTCAAAAAGATGACATTTAAGCAGGCAAAAAAATAAATTACACAACATTTGTATCTCAAATCGATCAGTAGGGGGGAGAGAGGCGGAGAGGGGCAACAGCAAATTGTATACGAATTGCCAATTTCTAAATTTCTATATAAAGGGAAACTTAAGTTTATGACATGAAATAAAAGTACAAAATATGTATATTGAATTTTAGTCTAGCAACATCTTTGTTGAAAAAGGTAGTTTTGTTTTAGAGCTGATTTTATCCCTAAATGTGTTTATTTTTTATTTTCTCTAAACAGACAAACCTGGCAACTACCAAGTCGACAGATGTTAGAATACATGCTTGTTAAGTTGATGAGCATCTCTAAGCTATGTGACTACAGTATTTCACTGTGTGAACAGACTACTGTGTATCCTTTTTAAATATGTCGAGGACGTCAATGGTAATTGAATAATATATTCAAGTATTTTAAATCAAATTGAATATAAGCTTCATATTGTTGTGAATAGAGCAAATGTTGCAGACACTATCGTTCATTCGCTATGTGTGACCATGTCACTTATCATATTAAGTAAACATTTTGTGTGTGTGTGCCTTTGTTTTTGAAAACAAATGACCCTTCTTTCATTGAACTGCTTAAGTAAATTCATTTAAGATATTCAAGTTGGCTAGACCATCAAGCATAACTCTGTTCTTCCTTAACCAAGTACTATTGATAGGTTCTTAGTGCAGTTCCTTGGTCTTGGTCACCTGGTTAACAACAACCTCACTTTTTGTGGTATTGCAAGTAGAATATGGTAAGTTTTCAGAGTAGTTAGATCAAAGAAGAAGAAAAAGGGAGGTCTCAAAAACATTTTGTAAAAATGCTTTAGTGCTGTAAGATTTTTAATTATTTTTTAGCGAATTGGCTATGGGGTATGAGATTTTTTTCAGCCATGTTTATTTTGACTGGTTTCCAAATTATGCATATCATTTTCATGTTGATTCAAGCTTACAGAGAACCACATGAGGTAAAATGCATAGCCGCCACGTAGAGCTATGCGCTAAAGCCTATTTCACATACCAATGCGCGCAGGTTTCTGAGACAAACCCTCTTTTTTTGGCCGTATCTCAATTGTATTGAAATTAAACAGCTATCTGTGATGGGTTGTGAATCCCCTATAATTGTGTGAAGAAGAATTGTGCATGATTTGCAAGTTTAATATGCGCCATTTCGTATTTCACACATTCATGCATCGAGGCTGATATATTTGGAAGTGAACAAAAAGTGAATGCAAGTGTTTGTGTGGGTGCCTTGATCATTTTGCTAAAGTGTTTGTATTTTATACCGTTAAACAACTGTATTATTGATCAGAACCAAATGATAAGGCAACGTAATGTGTGAAATTGTTTAAAAATTGTGAAATGTTTATACATTTCCTAAAAAAATTAACCAAAATAATTTCCCGACAGTGTATTGTTGGTTATCGAGCTCCCTCAAATATCTGACTCTGCGGCACCCCTACCCCCCTGCTATATAATTGCTGACTCGGGCCTCCCCGCAAACAAATTTCTGGACTCGACAGCATTCACCCACCCCCCCCCCCCCCCCCCCCCCCCCCGACCGACCGACCGACCCTACCTGAGAGAACAGGGAGAGAACAGGGTTGTTGTTTTTTGTTGACTAAGGAACATTTTTTGGTTTGTGTGTTATTATGCTTTGGTTTTTACTAATTACATCATTGTTAGTAAATCTAGTAAAACTTACAGCCAAGAAAATAAATGTGGAACACAAGAATTGGTCCATCCAGATATATTGGGGACATAAACAGTCTTGCCATTTAGTTTGTGAACATTGTGTTCTGGTGCTAGAGTAGTGTATACATGTACATGTACATATGAAATAAAAAGCTTATGAAATCTTCTTTTCTGTTTTATATTTCATTATAATAGGGTGCTACTGCAAGCATTTCAAACCAACACAATAAAATGGTATGATGATCTACGCTCTTGGAGTGCTCAATTGAAAGCTACTCCTACGCAATGGGTAAGTAAACATTGTAGGCAAGAAGCACAAGGTTTGAATGCTGGTCACCTGCACTCTGGATCCCTGCGCCAACTCATCCATAGGGGCAGGTATATGCTTCTCCATTACTTGTGAGAATCGACTCTACACACATTACGTTGTCGCTCTGTTATCACATACGGGAAATAACGATCAACACTAGTTGATGGGACGCATTGAATATGAATGCATTGTCGCGCTGCCACGGCTACGGCGCAATGGGGAGCGTGTGAGGTCCGACGTTGTCGTGGCCAATCAGCGAATTGGTAATCGTTCATATCGTGAAGCTGGCATTGATCGAATTTATTTGTGGATTATTTTTACGTCATTTCATGGATATGCATGACTTTTATGCCAGCAAATCAAAGTGATGACATGATTTTTGCGTACCTGCATCTATGGATGAGTTGTGTGGAGCCCATTCATGCAGGGAACCAGCACAGGGCTTGTAGGTAGTTGGGAACTTGATACTTTGTAAAAAAAAGTTTTTCAAACTAAGGCACTAACTTACATGCCATGAAGGGAGTCAGGGACAATTCAAAATATATTACTGGCACTATACCCCCAAAAATGAGCATTTAGTGGCAGTCCAGTCCCTGTGACTGACTTCTGCTATGTGCCCCACTTCCACCACCATATGAAAGGTTGCTTGTCACAGTTTACTAAATATGAACCGTTTATATATAGAAGTAGGGAAAGGTCCATTAATCTTCAAGACCTTTTCTGTCAACCATTAATACCATAACAACATATTTGTTTGATTGACAGCTTCCATCAGGCGAATGTCTTCCAGACTCACTGGCTGCGTGGTTGGGCTCAGAAAATACATCCACAAATCTGTGAGTTTAGATTTATAGAACACATCAGGGTTGTACCCGCCCAGGACTATAGTTTAATCAGTTCCAAATTGGCCAGAAATATTTGGTTTTTATCTCTCCGCGCGCACAAGTAATCCAAGCGTACATGCGAGTTTATGGCCACATGCACACAATTTTGGACGCACAAACTCGTCACTCAGTGATGCATGTGCGCCTTCGTCCTTCTGCAATTCATTCGCTGCTGTAAGAAGGCTTCACCAATTTGGAGCTGATCAAACTATACATGTAGCAATTTGCGCCTGGCACTCACAGCCCAGCACTAATTCACCACAAAATTGTAGTAAATATGATTTTAACTAGTGTGGAGAGAGCTTGGAAGTAACACTGAGTATTTGATGGCATTTCCCTGTTTTGTTGACATAATACAGGGTGTCCCAAAAGTTTCGAAACCTTTTCAAAACTTTATATCCTCGGTTTAATATTTGCAGTATAAAAATAAAAGTATATTTAGATAGAGAAGACTTGTAGAATTATGTTACTTACTTACAATCTACTGTTTTGCCAAAATACAGACGAAAGTTTCCCGAACTGTAAAACTGCACTTTCATATAAAAGCGTAGTATGATGAGCTGAATAAAGTCAAAGATGCAATAAACGGAAAGAGGTAGGGAAGAGAAAAAAGGTTCTCTACAATGAATCTTTTTAATAATCCCTTATTATGAGCATTATTATTGTGCACAACATTTAAGTGAAAACCTTTTTTATGAACAAAATCCACATGAATGGAATGTGAGAAACACACTGCTTGTGATTACAGTGACTTATACAGTGCATCCAGCAAATATATAGATTTAAGTAATTTTGACATTAAAACTCAACATTTTTGATTATTTGTTGGACAAAATGGGGTGGGCTTAAGCTGACCGGAGGGGGCAAATGCGGGGGAGGAGAGTGTCAAAGGTCGTGACTGGGGAGTACTCACTCTGTTATTGGAACTCTTTTGTTGAGATCAAAGGTTTTTATATTTTAATCACATAGATATCATGTGCAAGATCCCTGTCGGTGAAAACAAAGTTTAAACATAATTTGATCCATAATTCTTATAGAGTAAAGAAGAGCAAGACACAGAAACTACTCTCCAAGTGGTTTTCAGAACAAGGCAAGTCTCAGCCAGGGGGCATAGATACATCAATGGAAGATAGAGGAGAGGAGACATCGCATGTGTTAGCATCACTGGATGATATAGGAGGTTGGTAATATTTAGGTGTTAGTGTCTAAAAGCCTGGCAATGGCTACCCATTTAGAGGTTGGATTTACACCTGGGTACCGTATAACATGTGACAACTATTATAGGACAGATAGTGCCTTTTGACATCCCAAAATAGTAGTGCAAAAGCAAAAGACTGTCTGCAATGTATACTAAAGGGTCATAATGGACTCTATGTGCATGTCATAATGGACTCTATGTGCGTGTCATAATTGACTCTATGTGCAGGTCATAATTTAAGCTACCAGGTCTAAGTTCATGAACCTAAAACTTATTTTTCCAATTGGGATGTATATTCATTTGAAATATGAATTACCCTGTAGTTGTTCAGAGAGAGAGTATAAGAACTATACTAATGTAAAACGTTATATTAAAGGAAAGAAGAGCTTGGTCAATTATTTACCTTTCCCCAGAGTAGGCCAGTGCACATAATCAATGAAAAAACAAAAAACACAAAAACCCATGTGCTTCTGGCTGGATTCGAACCAACAACCTACGTAACAGATCCACAAAAGAAGAGCTTGTTTAGAGAGATAAAATATACTATTTCCGATCATTTCTTTTTCAAAGTAGAATGATCAAGTGCCATACTTAGTGTATCCCTGTTTGCCTCATGCATTCACATAGCTTATTATAAATAAGGCCCCAAAAAAGGTTGTCTCACTCAGAAGAAACCTGAAAAAAAAAGGCTATGCGAAATGCATTTTTTTTAAATATATTTCTTTTTACTACAAAATACCATGCAACATTTTTTTAAACATGAGACAGGCTCTGTGAAGCAAGAAAATGATATGGTACTTCACAATGTGAAATTTGAAGATCATTGCCAATAAATCACTGGAGTCAGTTGTTTTTCTTGCATTTAGATAGTGTTTTAATATTGTAAAAAAAACATTCCATGCAGTCATAACTTGGCTCACACCATCATTTTCAAAAGTTCAAGAAAGAAACAAAAAGTTATACCATAAGAATCAGGATGGTGAATATGGACATTTCAGCAGAATATTTGCATTTTGTTCAAATTATAACAACAATGAGTATAAGATTTTTGTCATTTTCCAATGTGTAGATTGGTGCATTTAATGTCTATTGCTGAAGAATAAAGATGTTCATGCAACTTTTCATTCCATGACCATCATATTGTAGATTGTATGTATGTGTCGTGCAATTTGCAACATTATAATGGCAGATATCTGTATAGATAAAGTCTGTCAATGTTGATAAATTAGTAGATTTGTCAAATTTGTTGAGAGCTTCAAATACACAACATATTGCATCAGGCCTTGTTGTTGAACTGCTGTGGAGTAATTTATCAAACCAGGATGAGGACACCTACATTTTACTCTCTGAAACATGTTTGAATTATGATCCACTATTTGTCACCACAAGAGACGATAATTACTATGCTATTTCTTTTCAATTCTGCTACACTCTCTCCCGGGGGAGGTAGGTGATTGACCTAACAATTGGTACCCATGTGCCGTCAGTGGGTCAAAAATGGATGCATGTTAAAAGCAACAAATTGTAAGAAAATATGTACCAAGTCCTTAGTTGGCTCAAAAATATTGACCCATTCCCATAGTTTTCAAATAGACCCGTTGTCGTAGTAGCCTAGTAGTGTTAGTAGACAAAACTAAAAAATATTGCTTTTATATAGTAAATTTGGGCAAAGATAGACCAGTTTTTATAATAGTATAAAAAACTTGACCCATCGTCATAGTAAGATGGTGAATGTGACCCATATCAGCGGCACATATACCCTTTTCCAATAATACCCCCCACCCCCCCAACAGGCACTCTCATCAGATCAGTCAAAGTAAATAACCAGTAAATTAACCATCTCAATATACAGTATGCCAAAGTTCATTTGACAAATATCAAGACAGTTTTACTAATTCAAAGGATAATAAGCAATCTTATATTTTATTCTTACTTTTTGTTTTCCTTTCTATCTACAGAACCAGTACTGGACAGGGAGGATTTATCTGCAAATGGCTCAAACAAGCAAGACATTGAAAGAAAAGAAATGTGCAAGCAAAGAGATAAGACCAAGGGAAGAGTGCCTACCATCACTGATCATCACAACTCACAACTTGAAGTACCTACAGAAGACAGTAATATAAGGGGGAAAAAGAAAAAGAAGGCAAAGAAAAAGAAGCATAGACAAGAGTGCATCGTCATTCCAGACAAAAATGTAAATGATCCAGTAACAATTACATCTGACGATGTTGATGTTCATGGTGTATCCAGGAAATTAAAGGAGGACAATCCTGGTGCAGTTTTTCAAAGGCAATCCGACTCCCGATCAGAAAATGCGATTGGAAACTTAACCTCACCAAAGACAAGAAAAAGGAAGCGCAGTCATTCTGTATCCGCAGAAGATGATAATTCACAGCTTGATGAAGGAAATCATGTGCAAACAGCTATCTCTATGGCGACTAAACAAAGCCACGTGCAAGGAAAAGGAAAGCAAAAGAGGATGAAGGGTGAGGATGGTGATAATAATGAAACCATTGATGAAAATGCAAATGATCCATGGAGTAACTTGCTTACATTTCATGCTGGTGGATACACTTGTAGTGCTGAGGAAGGAGATACAGGAATGAATGTGATAGGTGTAAAGAAGAAGAAGAAAAAGAAGAACAATGTGATGGAAGTTAACCACCCTGGTAAAGTGATATCAATGACTGTATTATCTGCAGATAGGGATGGCAATGATGCAAATGCATCAAGACAGGAGAAAGAACACGATTTAGCTGAACATACTAAAGCGAAAAAGAAGAAAAGGAAAAAAAACCAATCGCAAGAACTCAATGCAAATGTCTCGACGGAAAATGCAAATAATGTTTTAGCTAATGGTACCATTGAATACACATATGCTGTGACAAAAGCAGGACTAGCTTCTAGTGAAACTAAAGCAGCGGTTGAAAGCTATTACAAGCAGGCATGTGTTGATGATAATGTCGTAACTGAACAGAACGATTCGCTAGGATCCAGAAAGAAATCAAAGAAGAAAAAAAGAAAACAATCCAGTGTAGATACTGGACTCATATCATCCAGTGAATCAAATGCAAGTTTACTAGAAAGTAAGGACAGTTTTGTTAAACCTAAAATGTCACCGTCTTTGCCATTAGTGTGTGAATTAGGACAGATCAAACACAAGTCAAAGAAGAAAAAAATAGTAAAATATGATGGGGAGATAGATGATATATTTGGTAATTTGGAGTAAACCTCCCGGCATCAAGGGCTACTAAAAAGTTACAATCATGTGTGCTGTAATTCTGGTAAAAGAGCTGTTTTTCATGTTAATTTTAAAAATTGGGGAGTAATTCTGTTATACCCTTCACAGAGGTATTCATAGTGCATGATTTTCAAGAACGACGCATACTACCGATGGAGGTGTGAAGGGTATAACAGAATTATGCCAAAATGGGGAGAAAATTGGATCTAATTTTGAAAAATATGTCATTTGTTTGCAGTGTTTTCAGTGACTTGTCATAAAGCATTTTGCACAGAGGATAATAGGTCATTTCAATGAACAGTATCTACTGTGTTACATTCAGCTTACATCAGGAGATAGGCATTAAAAACATAATACACCTAGCACAATCTATGACTGATGTCAACAATCTTATACACTTTCTTTGATAATTTCTTCCTCAACATTTGACACAATTTCATTAAAATGTATTGAACCATTTTTATTTTCTGATAATTGGATTAACAAGTTTTTTGCATCAAATTAAAATGTCTATCGGATCACTTTGTGTAGTGAGGCATGTGCGGCTACATGGTTCATTGAGATGGACACACGCGTTTGTCACTGCATAACTGGATGAGTGATTTTTGAGCTGGAGCACAAAGGAATGATATCCCATATAAAATTTGATCTGGCGCAAATGTTGTTGTTGATTATAAGTCATGTTTTGAATAAAATGGCTTAATACCGCCGTAGGAACTTTTTGTGTGAGATGAACTGTATTCGTGGTAATTTTCGCGAGGGGTTTTATTTTTCGCGAATTTCATGAGTGAATATGAAAACCAAACACAAATATAAACACAAAGATTTTTGCCTTGCACATTTTCCTAAAACTATAAAATCACAACAATATCTGTATGCGAACATTACCACTGACTTATACAGTACTTCGCAGCTATTGCAGACTTGTTCTTCTCACATTACATGGGTATCCGTGTAGGAAGGCCACCTACTGTAAAACCACTTAATTTTGCAAATTTATCGAGGGATGTGGATTTGTGACATTAAATACCCGCGAAACTGATCATTTTGCATTGAAAGTAACAGTAAAATTCCAGATTGGCGAAATTAAATGCCTGCTAAAATAGCAGCAATTATAAATTTGTGAAATAAAGTATCCACAAAATTATAGTGTTTTACAGTATCTGTGTAGGAAGGCCACATATCGAGAGTTTAGTGCAACAAAGGGCTATCTGCATTTCGGTCATTTTGAGAAAAAGTGAATTAAAGAATGCTATTCAAACCTTTTTGATTAGGTGAATTTAGTATTTTCTCATAATAAGGTTCCTGATCTTGTGCGGATCATTTTGATACCAAAATCTCATTTTGGCCAAAAATGCAGATAGCCCTTTGTTGCACTAAACCCTCGATATATCTATCCACAGTTACTTATCAAGGGGAACATAGTATCTACCAAAATATGTAACACTTGGTAGCTGTTGCAGATATAGACTGTTCTAAATATTTAGTGTGAAAACTGATTTGATTCTCTCTTACTGTTGTTATAGCCTGTGTCAGCTCAAGTTAGGAAATGATGTTAGGGCTTAATCTACTGATAGGCGCAGCACTTTCGGCGTCATAGTGGACATTCTTCTTTGACCGTGTGTATGCAATATGCAAATGCTGTTGGTTGTATTGAAGTTACGTGTGCAGAAGTATCATGATGCCTCCACTAAAATATGCACTGACTTCACCTCCCAACTTATGGTGACATGAAGTATAGACAGTATAATAACTGGGAAAAGTGTACTTTAGGTCCCAGATACTGGTATACCAGTATCGTTCAATACTGGAACATAAACGTTACCAGCATTGCTAGATACTGGTACAAAATTCAGTCGATACTGAAACACCAAATTGTGTTCCAATATCGAGCAATTCTGGAACATTTCTGTGTTCCAACTGGTACACATGCTACCAGTGTAATTTGTCCCGGTATTGAAAGATACTGGTACATAATTTTGTTCTGGTAAATTTTATATGTCCCAGTATCGGACGATACTGGAACCCTGACTTTGTACCAGTATCGAACGATACTGGGTGTTCCAGTATCGGACGATACTAGCACAGTCCCAAATTTGGTACCTAAAGTACACTTTTTCCTAATAACTGTTCTGAAAAGCCATTTACATACTATATGCTGAATGAGTGGGGTTTCAATGATGTATTTGAATTTGCAAAATTTTCAAAAAATATAAATGTTATCAAATGTTTACACAATTAATGTTATTTCCAATAGGCGAAGTTAGCCAATATTATGTAAACAACTGTTTAACATTTTGAAAGAATTACACATAATATACCAAAATTGACAAAGATATAGGGATGATTGATTTACCAGAATTACTAAATATACCAGAAAGCAGAAAATGCTACCCATGTTTGCATTGCATCCCCATCTGTAGCACATTCTGTGGAATACCTGGGCCCACAACCCTTGAGATTGCAAAAATCATAACCAATATGAAAACTGCAATTAAAACCAAAGCTTAATCTTCTTAAACGGCGTCTTGTCTGGACTGATCTAGAATATCAGTAAGTGAAGTTCAAAACCGTAATTCTTTAGTTTAAAGGCATATTGTGTGATCTTTTCCAGGGAGTGCCCTCTATTCATGATTTTCTTGCATATATTCTAATTTACAGAGCGATACAATTCCTAATTACCTCAAAATCATGGTTTTTAGAGTGAATTTAGAGTAAAAATAAGTTGTCGGCGCAGACTCCGACAGTTTATTTTCACTCTAAAACCATGATTTTGAAGTAATTAGGAATCGTATCGCCCTGTAACTTGGAAAGTATGTACAATATAATATGATCAGAAATGTAAATCTGCAAGAAAATCTGCTTTCAATTTTTTTTCGAGGATTGAGGGCGTTCCCTGGAAAAGATCACATAATATACCTTTAACCTTACATTAAATTCCAAAATTGTACCTTTAATATAATAACTTATATCCCCAATCGAGACATAGGGACATTTTGATTATTGACCCCTTTTCATCAGAATTTATGAATGTATTTGTAATGAATTTCTTAGCTTGGTTGTCTTGGTCAAACATAATGCAAAAAATATAGTCATGATTCAAGATCAAGTTGTTATTATCAAATTAACAGTATTAAAATAATGTATGCAATTATTAAATAGTTTTGCCATTGTTTCTTGACTGTATAGTGTATATCATAAAAAAAAATATTAAGAGTTTATTCAGCGTATAAATAATACTAACATTTGATGAGGATAAAGTGAACTATAGGTCCCGGGCATGCATCAATACCACTGTAGAATAGAATACCTCATTGTTATTATCACTGTTATATGGGTGTATCCTTGGTGTAAGACATTCATAAGTTAGACTAGATTCAAGACTAGCCTTCCATCAAGGCGTTGTGGTGGTGTGTGTGACCACTTTTAAAACAGTGTGAGCACTCTCTATGAAAATAGTATAATACAACGCCTTTCCGCAAACAATCTTTGTGTTATGTTTTACGGAAGATTTATCCTGGAAAAATTACGCTTGCTGATTGATTGATAATGATGTCATATATCGAGAGAAATCAACAATATCAGGTGCTATCTTTAAACGTTGTCGTCAATAGAATTGGGTGGAGCTAATCGTGTGTTACGATAACGACAGTGTTTGATCGACACATATTGCTTACACGGTAGAATAGCTATTTGCGCAAAGATGCCTTGCTCCACTCGGCCTCCCACCTTCGGCGGTCGACAGGTCGGCATACACCTCGCAGCGCTCGTCAGGTAATTTTGTGAGGTGTCTTTGACAAAGATTAAGTTAAGACCCCATTACGGAATAAAGCTGTATAATCCTTTAATCTGTCAAAGGATTTTTTGCTAGGTTAATTCCGTGCTGTCTTACACCAAGGATACCCGTTATAAGGTGCAGTTTATTTCATCAAAGACTTTAAGCACATGACTGGGACCCTTGATGGAAGTGTGTAACAGTAATGAAATACTTTAATAATAGAATCTTTTTTCTTTTTTTTCTTTTCTTTTTTTCTTCTTTTTTTAGTTTATCGATTTACCTCCAATCTTTATTTTATCATTCCACCACAAATATTGCTTTGCAATGCGATTGAAGTCTAAAATACCGTTGTTAACAATGCATATCAAAGATGACCAAGAGAATAGAGTATCATACCAGAACTGGTTGTCTATCTTATTTTTTGTTGCATTAAAATGGAATAAACCTGTACAACAAATATCGTCTTTTTTTGCATTTAAACATAATCTATACAATTTTATCCAACTTTTTTCACCGAATCTTTTACCTTAAAAGGTATAAGTAACCAGTCCTATACTAAATTATAATAATTAAACTTAAGCTTACACACTTTACAGTTTACACTTCACAGTTGCACAACGATAAAGCTGCACGACGATATAATTTTGCACTAATTTACCCAAAAAAAACAACTGATAGAATCACACACACTGAATAATTTTTACTACTTCTTATTATTTCAAGTGAAACATAAACTTACTGTCAAATACTTCAATCAACTCGCCAAAACTCCATGCACAACTATTGAATGCTCACAAAGAGGAAAGGCTACAGAGCCATTTCGAAACAATTCCGAGTGCCAGAATCCACCATACAAAGCATAATTAGGAAGAACAGGAAGTTCAACTCAGTAAAAAAACCATTGAAGGACACAGTCAACCTTGGCAATTTTTGACCAAGATATCATGGCAGACACTCCAGCAGACATTGCACGTAAGAGGTCTTCATGGAAGCCGACCAAGAAAGACTCTACTCCTGCAAAGAGACACAGAGAAACTCGTCTGGCATAGCCAACCCCAACACTGAGGACCAACAGCTTAGATCTTTGTCCAGAAGAGCTCTTGCAAATGCTAGACGAGTTTCTCTTTGTCTCTTTCAGGAGTAGAGTCTTTCTTGGTCGGAGTCCATAGAACTCTCTTGTGCAATGTCTGCTGGAGTGTCTGCCTTAATATTTTGGTCCAAGACTCACCAAGGTTGATCAGGAGATCATTGACGGTGATCTGTGGATTGCTGTTGGCTTTTCACCATACTTTTCTTGTCAAACAAGGGGACACCGTTGGCTTCAAGGTTTTTATAATCTGTGCGTTGAACGTCTTGCTCTTCCTAATTATGCTTTGTATGGTGGAATCTGGCACTTGGAATTGTTTCGGAATAGCTTGGTAGCCTTTCCTCTATTGTGAGCATTCACAATGCACACACAAAGGTCCTCTCTGAGGTCTTCGCCATGCTGACAGCTGACAAAGAGCTAGAGCGTTGTCCTATAATATCCGTCACTGTACTTTCAATAGGACAGATTTGCCTGACAATATAAAAGCCTATCATACAATATAAAGATCGTTTGTATTATCACAAACAAGAAGAATGTTAAAAACACAAACAGCGCTCACCAAGAAGTGAATTTGAATGACGATGGAAATGTATGTAGTGGTAAATGTTGTGTTACACCCTGAAAAATGAGAGTTACTGTCAACATTATGAGTTTCAACTTCTTGGATCTCTCAGTGCCTCCTTAGCAGCACCAAAGGAGTTCAAGGTCTGAATGACGGCATTTCCTAATTTTGAAATTATTATTATATTATTTAATGGCGACGCAGGCTTCTCGGTTATGTTTTACTCATAGCATAGCAGACGAGAACCAACTTCACGGCGACTTTACAGTATGAAGTAACTATATCCATCCTGGTTCAAAACATCAACTTGACCACATACTGATCAACAGCAAGTGGGTTAACTCTATTCGAAACTGCCGGGCCTACAACTCAGTTGAATTAGACTCGGACCATCGCATCGTTAGCATTCTCTTAGCTACCAGTTTGAGAACAAGCAAGGGAAAGCCTTGTAAGAGACCCAGGTTTAATTGGCAGAAGCTGCAGGACCCGGGGACAAGAGAACAATTCCAACTGGAGCTATCTAACCGCTTCCAAGCACTCAGCATGACAGATGACTCCTTAAATATCACACAGAGATACGAGTCCTTTGAAACAGCTGTCAGAGAAGTTGCAGAGGAGGTAGTTGGCAAGAAAGAGCCCAATGGACTACCAAGCTGGGTATCCGACAAGAATATCAACCTCAAAACCGAGAGGGATAAGGCCAAGAAGAAATTTTCTCTATCGAAATCTCCACAATCAAGAAAAAGATGGAGGAAATTGAATGCCAGTCTCAATGATTCCTATAAAGCTGATGAAGCTGCTGCACTCAATAAGCAGATGGAAGAGCTAAGATCAGCTGATGCTAAAGGAAACTATACAACCACCTGGAAGATCATTCACACACTCTCAGGAAAGAACACTAGGCGAAACATGAAGGTCAAGAAGAGAGATGGTACAGCGCCTTCAAGTGATGAAGAACTTCTAACAGAATGGAAAAGCTTCTTCAGTTCTATACTAAACAATGACAGCGGGGCGATTCCATTCGAACTACCGCCTCCAGCAGAAGAAGATCTTCCCATTTGTGCTGACCCCCCTACTCGTGAGGAGACCACCAAAGCAATTGCAGCTATGAAAGTCAACAAAGCCGCTTGATTGCGCCATTAGAGCAGAGGCTCTTCAGGGAGGTGGTGATCAAATGATTGACGTCATCCATAAACTGTGCTCTGAAGTTTATACCACTCTATCTCCTCCGCGTCAGTGGCTCACCAATGTTATCATCCCATTGCCTAAGAAAGGTGACCTTTCTCTGATGACAAATTATAGAGGTATCACTCATGTCCATAGCTGTTGTGCACAGCAAATACACATCCTGAGAAGAATTATGGAAGGTTTTAGGGATTACCAACTTCCCTTAACAGTCACCTTTGTGGACTTCAAGAAGGCCTTCGATTCCATCAATAGACCAGTAATGTTCTCGGTATTGCGTCATTATGGCGTTCCAAAGGCCTTAGTTAGCGCCGTACAAGTACTCTACAGTGGTTCAAGCAGTGCTGTGATGGTTGATGGAGGCATCTCTGAACCCTTTGATGTAACAACTGGAGTTCTTCAAGGTGATGTTTTGGCCCCCTTTCTCTTTATCATCCTTGTCGACTACCTTTTGGGAAATGGGCAGTTCCGTAGTTGCGGACGTACATTTCAGACACTTTGAGGGCTTGCAAAACCTAAAGTATACCAGTTGCTTGATTGTTAACACCTGGGTTTCAAGTATCTCTAGTAGGAGTATAAAACCTGAAAATTCCTTTGCTGTACCATTTTCGGTTAATGAGATATAGTGTGAAAACCCTCCGTTGCGGACGTACGCAGAGAAAGTGATTTTTTCAATACACCTGTATTCCTATCAAAAGTTCTCTGAAGTGTTCAGGTCTGTAATGAAAACTAATATTGTTTTGTTTGTAAGAGGGACAAACCTAAAGAAAACAAACAGAGAAAATTATCAGAACCGTTATCTTTAAGTTAAAATTGACTGATGTTTATCCGTTGCGGACGTACATATTAGTGTTGCGGACGTACATCTGTGATGTACGTCCAACACAGATGTACGTCCGCAACACTAACAAGAGACCATGTATTAAACATGTAAACAGATACAGAACAAAATAAGTTTTAAACATTAAGTATGAATCATCAGCTTTAGAAAAATACTTACTTCATTGGTTTCCAACATTGCCAAAGTATTGAACAGAGTGGTTAAAAGTAGCAGCTTTTGGGAAGTGTACGTCCGCAACAGAAGGTACCAAATTTAATCCAAAAAGCATAATTCTTAAATATTTTGGTCATTTTAAGTAACTATTTTATATGATACATAACACATGTTCATTGTTGTATTGATTGTATCAATTTGTAATACTTGCCTTAGTTCATTCATGGAAATAATTGCACTTCCATGGTGCGATTTCTACTAAAAAATGCCCTGTACGTCCGCAACAACCTCAAAATCAGCCAAACCGAGAATGTTAGATCAAATTCCAAATTATATCATGAAACTACAACCCATAACCTTTGATATGATACATAAATTAGGTTATTTCGACGATTTTCAATTTTTTCAATTTGGGTTACCTAATTACGGAACTGCCCAAAGGCAACTGGAGCTGATTCGGGAGTTGTGACGTGCCCTCGCCAATCACGAAGGTATCCAGCCAAATTTCTAAACGACCTGGATTTTGCTGATGATATCGCACTTCTTGAGTCATCAATACCACGGGCTCAGTCTCAGCTCTCCAGAACTGCTGATGCTGCTGCAGATCTTGGTCTCAATCAGTGCACCCAAAACAGAGTAGGCCTATATGACTTTCAACTGTCAGCCACAGCCTTCTCTTCAAGTGTACGGAAACCCCATTAACTTATGTGACGAACTTCAGATACCTAGGCTCCATGATGAGATCAAGTGCTAGTGACTTGAAGAGACGGAAAGCTCTCGCTTGGACAGCCTTCTGGAAATTAGCCTACACCTGTGGAAAAGTGCTACCATTCCAATCTCCACCAAAGTTAGGCTGTTTGACACAACCTGTGTCACTATCTTGCTATATGGCTGTGAGTCATGGGTTATATCTAAAGACATGGAAAACAAAATCAACTCATTTGGCACATCCTGCTATCGCATTATGTTGAACATCAAGAGGATAGACAGAGTACCAAATGCTACGATCTACAATCTGACAGAGACAGCGCCCCTTGTGGAGAGAGCCAGGATTCGTCAACTGAAATTCATAGGCCATGTACTCCGCTTGCCTGATGATGAGCCTGTCAGAGAAGTATGCATTGTATGTCCCAACTCATAAAAGGAAACCGGGAAGGCAACGAACCTCGTTCACTAAATACATCCAGTGTCTTCTGGGAGATATGGACAGCCGCCATGCTGAATCGCAGTAAGTTGTCAGCAATGGCTCAAGATCGCCAAAGCTGGAGGAAACTTGTAGTCGCCTGCTCCGCAGCCGAATGATGATGATGATGATATCCATCCGCATCGCCGGCCCTGGCCCTATTCCGTTCGAACGCAAACGTGCAGAAATAAATTTTAAAAACCACCCAATTACCGTGTTCAATGTCCCCACGCACATTGACCAAAGAGCACGCTAAATATGTTTAGGCCTATATTCTGTTCTTTCTATCATTTCATTCTTGTCAAACTATATAGTTATTATATTTTACAGATGATGTGTAAAATACACACATCAACAGTTCGTCATAACATCGTAATCGTATAACATTTAACCATTAAAACTTAGTTAGGAATAATCCTATGACTGTTTTTTAAGTGTTGTTTGAAAATGAAAGATGTCCATGACTTCATGGCTGAATGAGCTCATGGAAGACAAAAACTGCCCTTCTCAAAAGTCACAACAGCTTATGAATGGCTTCTTACTAATGGAAAAACACCTATGGTTGATGAGTGAATATTACTTGTGTAATCAATTCATGATCATTCAGCCATGTAAATCCCCTTCTTGGCTCAGAGCTTAGCACAGTGAGTTGTGACTTTTGAGGGGCAGTTTTTGTCTTCCCTTTGAGCTCATTCAGCCATGAAGTCATGGATATCTCTTATTTTCAAACAACACTTAGGAAACAGTCATAGAATTATTTCTAACCAAGTTTTATTGGTAAAAGGTATTACCTTACGATGTTATGACGAACTGTTGATAGGGAGACTTAGTTTTGGTGATGTGTTTATATCATTTATGGCATTTACCTTTAGGACTTAGGGGCATGAAAGTGTGATATAATTTCGAGAGATGCTATTGCCGGTATATTTCTGGGCCAGCAAGGTCAAATGTCAAAAGTCTGATTTGGTTTATTTCATACAAAAATATCCACTGAGTTCACCGAAAAACCGTACTTCTCGACGGACTATATTGTGGTTGCATGAAGTTCCAAAATGTATTTAGCGCTATTAAAAACTACAGTTTAAATAGAGATCAGCCACAGAGACATGCATGAGTTCATCATAGGGGGCGGTATTCTTTCCAACGAGTATTATTAAAGACGATGCCGGACACGCGCATATTCACGAATGTGTTGCTGGTGTAGCCAAACTCCAATCCCCGTCAAAATTGGCACTGTGTCGGTTGGGATTGACACTGGCATCGTTATCGAAGGCTCGTTTTCTCGCGCCGGTTTTGAGAACACATCGTGACGACAACCCATACTAAAAAGTCACATTTGTCATTTTTGGAACAATACTTCAAACAACAGGAAAACAACAACATGGAATACTTTCAAAGGATGACGGTGAATATATGTGGTTGATTGCACTTGCAATCAACCACATATATTCACCGTCATCCTTCATAATATCCGGGATCCTTTTGACAAAGAATCGGCAAAGAATGCAATGAACCGAAACTTGATTAACCTGATGATAATAATTAGCAAGGTTATACCCTGCACTTTTTCTGAATGAAACCCTGAAATACTTATATGATAATTTGATGGGCACGTGTTGGTAGATATGGGATGTAACCGCATACGCTGAGTCCGCTATCTGGACTTGTTGCTTGTTATATTGGTAGAATATTATTTGAAAATCATAATAGCGCTAACTAACTTTCCTCCAAATTATCGCCATTTTCACTACGTACGTACGTAACATTTTACCGCCCTCCCCCTCCCTCGAGTTGCGTACGCAATAAATGGCAAAAATGTCACGGCTTGATACAAATTGCCCGCCTCTCAAGATCGCCATTTAAGTTATGGGTATACTTTTACGGTTAGATCAAAGTTATAGAATTTGCACATTCCTTGCTTCTTCTCGGCACTTACATGTATATTTGCCGACAGACCCTGATTTCGGGTAACAGAATTAAAGAGAACCAGCAGACTGCTAGCCAGGGGGGGGGGGGGGGGGGGGGGGGGCAACCGCCCCCAATATTGACTGTCGTGTCGGTTGAGATTGGCACTGTCGGTTCATTTGACAAGAGGAATCATGGAATTATGATGGTCAAAAGTACACAGATGGAGAAAAAAATTGTCTCCAAAATGAAACATTTTTGGTACAACAAGCTTGTTTACCGCCAAAATGTACCTCAAACATAGCAAAATAAGTGTAAAGTTAAAAATAAATAAAATATGAATATGAGCCAGCTAAACCAACCCCTTTGATCATGAAATGTGTTTGATGACTTATGACTACGTCTCTCTGAAGATGTCGACAGGGCCAGACTCTATATATATTGACCTCTATTGGCGTCTGAGAATCTTCTTCCACATTCTTTGGATTTTTGAGTATGGCGCTTCGTGGCGTGGGTCACCAGTGCACGTTGACTTATCCCAAACATTTGTATTCAATCCTCCATCGTTCCCAGAGACCCTACGTTACAAGGGGAAATACCGAAAGATCCTGAAAAATGACCAAACTACCCTCGTTGCTCTCGTTGCAGAAACTTGTTGACATTTTTGGATAATATTGAGCATTGTTTTGGCAATTTAATGCACCATAAGCAATTATCCGAAATATCGTGCAACCTAGTGTAACTTTGGACATTGTTGGAAATATATACAATTGCGCATTTTCGACAACGTTGGTCTTTTTTGTCGTTTTTCCGCAACAGACATTTTCCTTTGTGATATGAAGCCAGTTCCACCCATTTCACCTGCATATATAATGAAATGACAGACATTAAAGGCATATTATGTGATCTTTTTCAGGGGACGCCCTCAATCCTCGAGAAAAAAATTGGATGCAGATTTTCTTGCAGATTTACTTTTTTGATCATAAATCATAAATGTATTCGAAGTTTACAGAGCGGTACGATTCCTAATCACCTCAAAATCATGGTTTTAGAGTGAATTTAGAGTAACATTTGAAAAATAGATTGTAGCCAAACCATGATTTTGAAGTAATTAGGAATCGTATCGATCTATAACTTGGAAGGTCTTTTATGATTTATGATCAAAATGCAAATCTGCAAGAAAATCTGTTTTCATAGTAAAAATCAAGGATAGAGGGCACTACTTGGAAAAGAGTCACATAATATGCCTTTAAACTTTTTACAATCAAGTTGTACCGGAAAGCTGGATAAACCTTACCTTAGATGTTTACACACCAGGTTGTTTTACAGTTCCAGGTATTCGTAATCAGTGGGTATGAGAAATGCTTCCTTCCTTCTAAATTCTGATTCATTATAATTATATTAATGATATTAATGTTATTGCAAAAAGGAAATGTTGTTTTGCGGTGACACAAGTTTTGTTGTTGTAATTATTCTTGGTGTTAAAGTAGGTGTCCCGCAAGCATAAAAGTGTGAATTATATGTTAGAAAAATAACTATCGACCCCAAATTTTGTAATTATATAGAACAAAACACCACACTTATGACTAAAACAAATAAAAACCGGAATCTCTCAACATGCACTTTTTAAAATTCGCGGCGATCGAAAGTCCCAGTGTCGATGATGTCATAGTTATACAATGCACATGCGCAAATTTTAGCACCGATACCCATGACGTCATCGACACCGGGACTTTCGATCGCCGCGAATTTTAAAAATTGCATGTTGAGTGATGGCAGTTTTTATTCATTTTTGTGACTAATATGGTGTTTTGTTCTATATAATTACGTAATTTCGGCTCGATCATTATTTTTCTAACAAATAATGCTCAATGTTGTGCTTGCGGGACACTTCCTTTAATCGTTTCCATGGTCGATGCATCAAACTCCTCGGATTTTTACAGCGTGTCCCAAAAAACTGGGTCCAAAATCTGCAGAGCTTGTAACTTAAAAAGTAGAAAACGTAGCTATACTTCGTATTTAAGGACATTAGGGTGAATATACCTGGTCTTAATTGGTAAAAATGTGAGACCAATCAAATGGCAACTTTCGGAAATACAAAGCTTTCAATAGAGCGTGGTTAGAACCCGTTTTTTCCACTTTAGCAATAACCACCTTATGCCTTGCATCTGTGCGTTGTGTGCAAGTTTTCCCTGCATCATGTGCATGGTGTTTATTCTCCTTTGTTTGGTAGTAAAGGGTTAAGGCCCTGTCACACCATAGCGTATGGCCTGAACGTGGCCTGAACGTATGCCGACGTATTAAAAAATAGCTTGAAAATTGTCAGAGTCCAAGAACGTCCAACTTCCCAACGAATTGCGTAGGAAAAGTCGACATCGGTGATGGAATGGACGTATCCATAGCGTATCCATAGCGTATCCATAGCGTATTAACCGTATGCATAGCGTATAACTAACGTATTGATAGCGTATCACTAACTTATAACAAATGACAGCGTATCACAGCGTATGCGATCGGCGCCGAGCGTATACCAACGTATGCTTAACGTATTCGAAGCGTATGTCTGTCGTGTTCGACGTATCCTCAGCGTATCCTCGGCGTATTGAACGAACACGTGACTTATGCCGCTGCAGAAATTGAGTTTCGTACACGGCGGGACAAGTGTTGCCAGTTCAAGTAAACGCAGCCTAGATGATAACTATTAAAATATCTAGAATGGTAAATAAATAGGTCCAACCTATAACTTACGACGAGTAACGTACCTATAACGTATGTCAGCGTATGCCAACGTATGTCTAACGTATGTCAGCGTTTGTAAACGTATGTCTAACGTACCATGAACCTATCGGGAACTTATGCAGAACGTAAGTTAAGCACACGTTGTGAGTACGTCGAGAAATTTTGAACATGCTCAATAATTTTTCGCGGGCTCGACGTGTTCCAAATTTTCACAACGTATCACAGCGTGCTCTTAACGTAAACGACGTATCCCCAACTTACCCCTAACTTGTATCAGCGTACACCAACGTACGCCAACGTATTTTTCGATATTTCGCATACGTTGTCATCATACGTTCAGGCGATACGCCATGGTGTGACAGGGCTACCGTACAGCTAGCGTATGTACCGTACAGCTAGCGAGCATTCGGCGTTTTGGGAACTTATGGAGGGTTTGAGTATATAAATGGGTCCCTTGAGTATCTCATCCTCACTTCTTCATGGTCTGTCGTGCTGAACACATCAACCCATCATCATACGCTACGAATACGCTACGCTACGTTAAGTATACGTTAAGCATACGTTAGTCATACGCTCGCATACGCTGTGATACGCTGTCATAAGTATGTTATAAGTTAGTGATACGCTATCTATACGTTAGTATACGCTATTTATACGTTCAATACGCTATGGATACGCTATGGATACGTGACAGGGCCTTACACGATCGCCCGGCATAAGGTGAATACGTGAGAATACGTCGAAACTCGTTGGAAATACGTCAGGCATACGTTAGACATACGGCACATATACGTTATCAACTCGTTATACTACGTTGGCTGTACGTTTCCCCGTCAGCCTACGTTCATCAACGTATACCAACTTACGAGTAACGTACGAGTAACGTACCACTAACGTATGTCAGCGTATGTCAACGTATATTTAACGTACCACAAACTTACCGGGAACTTATGCAGAACGTATATTAAGCACACGTTGAGTACGTCGAGAAATTTTGAGCATGCTCAATATTTTTTCGCGGGTTCGACAAAATTGTCACAGCGTATCACAGCGTGCTCTTAATGTAAACGACGTATCCCTAACGTACCCCTAACTTATATATATCAGCGTACACCAACGTAATTTTCGATATTTCGCATACGTTGGCATGAGGCGATACGTTATGGTGTGACAGGGCCTTTACATTATAGGTATTTTGGATCAATATTCAGCATTAGAAATACCCATTGCAGTTACCTTGTTATTGATAATGTACAAAACCAGAGCAACTGTGTATACCCTGACCATGCCTGGAAATAGCACCCCGCCCACCTGCCCATAGCGAGTATTTTTTGTGTCGGGAAAACTTAGTACCCCGGCGACCGACTGGCGGGTAAACTTTGGTGTAAGTGTGAGAGTTGCACTGGCTGGTGGAATTTCTATCTGGCAGGTATTTTTGTGAGTTACCTGCCCGATCCCGACTGGCTGGTTGAAAACATCTGAAGTTCCAGCCCTGCCTCTCATTCCTTTGATGAGATGACAGACTTAACGGCTGGTTTCCAATTTCGAAGAAATGGTTCTTGAACTTCTTCAAAGATGGCAGTACGGTCTCATAAGGTTATTTATTGATTTTTCTACAAAAATCATAGGAATTTACACTTTTTATTCCCCTTATGACGAAGATTTTCCTGAGTAAGGCATTGTTATAAAGTTAAGGGCAGTGTCAACCCGGCACTTGTTTCAAAAATTGAATTTCATATTTCTCTATTATTTAATACTTTTATATGTATTCTATCATTACCATCACAAGTTACTAATCGGAAGCTATTATTTCCCGTTCTTTTGGGTGATTTTAAATTGTTGTTTTGGTAAGTTTGAGTCAGGAAAAGGCGCATAGTTATTTGGCGGGAATTTAAGCGGAGTTCCGCGCTTTTCAAATGCTGCGACAGCTGTTCGATCATTGCGTCGCGCGCTGAAACACCCCGCGCGTAATACTAGACGCGCCGCTTAATATCCGCGACGTAGACGCGAAAAACAAAAGAGCGCAAAACAATGTCTAAAATGTAAACAAAGGCCAATCTTACGATCATTTAAATGTCAGTTTTCTTCCAAGTTCTTCACATTGTGACAATATAAATTGAATCTGATAGTTTATTATGATTGTTCATAATAGTATACTCGCTTTTTAGGTCACACGCCCGTGTGTTCCGTGAACATTTAGCTTTAAATGGTGGAAAATGTCAATATTTTTACTAAATCGATGTTTTCTAGAAGTTCAAATTTGAAGGAATTTTACGAATTTTCAGACAACATAACTAAAAATATATCAAACTATCAGGTAAGCTTTTACTACCATTGTGTAGAGGACTTTCAGCGCTAGGAGGCATTTTTTTATTTTTTCGATTATGGATTTTAAACTCGAGATATGCATCCATTTCTAGCGAAATTTACGCAAAAAAACACGACTTTTACACTTTTCCGATGTTTTTAGCAATATTTCCAAAACCAAGCTTTATTTTGGAAAAAGAAAAAATTGCCTCCTAGACAAAATTGTTTTGTTTACAAAAACGTATATTAGAACAAATTACCATTTTTTATTTTATAGTTATGCTGTCTGAAAAATGTGGGGTAAAAAAATGGCTTTTTGGTTCATTTCTCAAAATTTAGTTTATTTGGTATCACATTGATATCACCATCGGCTTCCTTATCAAATTTCCTTTCTAAAAATGTATACTTTTATGTACTTTTATTCAATATTCTCAAACTTAGAAGCAAAGGTTGATCATCAAAATAATAGGGTTGACACTTCCCTTAAAGGCTAAACTTTGATGACGTCAGTACGCCACAGCGCAAATGCATGTTTTAACATATCCGTTATTTTGTCCACTGTATAGTGTTCAGTATGTTTCCCATTATCCCTGCGTTAGTCCACCTATATGGAAAACTGATCTGGGATTTTAATGTTTTTCATTTTAATATTGTGTATCGATATTTTATGTGTTAAGATGCTAAAATGGCCGGTGAAATCACAACCAAATTTATTCAAGAACACCTGTGTGACGATCTTATTCTATGGTTGTGAATCCTGGATGATATCTCTCAAGATTGGATCCCGGGATTGAATGCAAAATTAATAGTGCCTTCGTTACCTCTTGCCACAGGATAATGCTATATAACCATGATATTAACATCAAACGCACGGATCATGTCCCAAACACCAATATCGGAATACGCAAAGTACGTCGTGTCATAAACTTACAAGGGTCCCATACGCGTCATGGCCATTGATGTAGAAGCATTCAATATGGGGTTACTACTGCTGCGGGGTAAAAGTTCTACAAGTAAAGTTCTCTAAGTGAATTTGATTTAACGATGTGATTTGCCTATTTAAGTTACTCCTACAATGCCGTAGCTATAGATGTGATGCATGTTCTGTTCCTAAGAAGATATTTGAATCAACGTATAGCTTTAAGCTTTGTTATGATGCGCCCAATACTTGAGATGACTAATTAGTACATATCCTTTTTAATAGTAGACTTATGCGTTCGGAATTCACATTTCGCAAGCTTTTTGCAAGATGTCGAAGCGGAATGGTGAAAGCACTAGGGGACAGGGGTCAAACAGTATATGAAGACAGAACTATTTATTCAAGGTTCAGATATTAAGATCAAGTCCCAAACCATTGGACGCTTCCAAATCCATTCTATACCGTTGCGGTATATGGAGAGTCCGTTGGAAGAGTGTTTCAGAGTCCTCCATTTGATGTCGGGTGAGTATCTGAGCCATCGGGTTATGCCGGGCATTTTATATGGCTCGATCCTGGGGTTAGAGGCGTTGCGTCCCCACACCGGCGTGAAAAAACTGCAGTTTTCCAACTAATTTGCCTGTAGGCTTCCTTTCTCCTTTCTGTCCCTAGCTATCATTTCCCTTTTCCTTTCCTTCCCTTTTTGTCTCCTCTTCTACCTCTCTTTCCCTTCCTTTACCTTCCGATTTCCCGCTGCCTTCCCGATTTTCCCTGTCAATTTTTTTCAGGGGGGGGGGGGGGCACTATTCCCCCTTGCACCCCTGGCTACGCTACTGCCTGCTCCTTTTACATCTCATATACCAGATAAAGGTAGCGTTCTTTCTATTCGAGCTCTTCCACTCCATGCAACCTTTTATCTTTTTTTAAAATTCCTTCAATGTATTTATGGGCTACCATTGATGTAATTTGATTGTGATAAAAGTATTTTCATTTGGACACCATACCGTTTTCTGCTCATTGGGTTGTGGTGTAGGGGAAGGTGGGGTAATGGCGGACACATTTTGTTAGAGAGGTATAACACACATATAATACGTCATATAACAATAAAAACCATGTAAACACAAAGCACTGTGAAGGTTCTACCTTTTATCAAGTTTTTATCAACTCATCATTTTGAAATTCGAAGCTACGACGCAATAAAAAAATGGCGTCGTCCGGCATTACCCCACACTCTGGGGGTAATCCCGGACCGTATTTATCAATGGCAGCTCTCTTTTTATTGGAATATAGCATTTCAATGGGAGTTAAAAAATACCCTTTTTAAAAGTGTAGCAGAAATCAAAGAACAATGTCACATACGGTATTTATATGGTCAACAACTATTACCGATTTATGATGTTAAATTGACCACGCCCATATTGGTTACCATGGAAACGGTACATGTCCGGGATTACCCCAATCCATGTACAATGTATGGGCACATCCTCTCTTATTATTATGCTCATCATTGTGACTCCGAATTCATTTCTTTTTTATCAGAAGGTATCATACATTACATAAAAAAAATAATAAGACTTTGTTTTCCTTGATGTAGAAATACCAGTTTCAAAGAGAAATTAATGCTCCAAAATATCAACTTGCCTAAAAGTGATTTTTGTAATTCTCGCGAGAATTTGAGAGACAACCATCCCATTTAGGATTTGTGTGATTTCAATGGAGAGGAACCTAACATCATAGGGTGGCAAAATACCACCTTCTTTCACCTGCCTTTAGATACAGCCCTGTCCGCGATTACCCCGCGTCCGCCATTACCCCACCTTCCCCTACATCTGTATATTTCATTGTCCATGTTTGAAGATATGCCTATTGTCATGGGTGTAAAGCTCAGAAGATAGCACATTTCTATGACATTTTGGGTTAGGCTACAATCATGACAATGGTAGTTACTGTATATCCACATGAATCAGGTTAGCGAAAAGATATTTTCATTCTGGGAACTATTTTGATAAGCACTTCTGCGAGATTAGGTGCCAATTGGGGTTAATCAGTTCACCTCCGCAATAGCCCCCGGTCGATGTTACCCTAGCGGTGACAGGCAACCGTGGCGGCACCAGCATCAAAATTGGGGAGGGTCTAGAGCAAGAAACAACAATTCTTGGGTGGAAGACAACAACTGTGGGGGTATGATTCGCGAGAGCGCGCAAGAAAATAGGTTTTTAATGTCAAAATGGCTTGAAATTAGCTTAATTTGGATTGAAGCTATACTTTTAGGTAATTTTAATATTAAAAGTCAACATTTTCCTTTGTTTGGGGGCCAAATCTCATGATTTAATTTCTGCGACTCATGAATCCTTTCTGGGAACGCCGTTCCCGCGTTCCCGTGGATTTCGTAGCCCTGCACAGGATCATTCAGGTAGCTTTCATGTTTATTTACAACGGTTATGGCAATTTTATATTATGTCATTGATTATCTATAATAACGCCACATATAGACGGTATCGTCGTTGACATAGGCCTACATATCGGAAAATATTCCCCTTTTCCTCAGTCCTCTTTTATCTGATCGACGATCGTCAATTTGACATAGGTACTAGGTATAGTCCATTACCAATTTATGTCAAGATGTATGTTGTAGATAACACCGAATATGTTCAACAACTTTCAGTCACAGAGTTCAATGATGTATAGGTTAACAAATGGTCAACAACCTTTTGGAATTCAGTCATATAGTTTTCCATTTTGTCACTTTCATTGTGACTTAACAAGCAATCGATTGTTTTTAACCCATCCAATAGCAACCCTGCGTCACTGGCATTAAGCTATTCAGCCCACTGGTCATTGAAACTAAAAGAACATAGACAAGAACCCATTTTTTATCCCATATGTGACCATGGTAACAGCCCATATATCCCTAATTATTTTGGGATAATTTCAATTTCTTCTTTGAGCCTATCCTATAGCATGTATAGGTTTAGGAAAAGTTCAAACATGATCAACTTCCGGAATCCCCATTGATTACTCATCGATATCATACAATGATTCATATCTTGTATTGCGGATATTTTTAGATTAGATAGTCACAATAGGTCTATTCCAACCGAAGTAACATCTGGCGGTCTAACCCCAAATATCCTTTAGGGTGTTCAAATTGTTGGAAATTAGGTACCAGAGGTATGAATCAATTGCACGGTAGAATAAGATGCAGCATGTAGGCCTATATATAACCATCTACCGTGTAAACTGTAAATGATGTCTTGTTCCATATAATACTCAAATATCTGGATCTGCCAGATGATGCTCGTATCGCTCCAAATGCTCATCAGGTTGCGTAAATTGCGTTGATGATGACGAAAAACGCGGGAAAAAACGCCACACAGACGACGGCTACAAATTCTCTGAAATTGACGAGCAGCAGAATTAGATACTGCGCAGCACTGTGCTTTCTCATTACTAAATAAAAGGTGGAAGATGAGCAGTAACAGCTTGGGTTGTGATGGCATTCCAACTTGGATTCTAAGGTTCTGCAAAATTGTAATGGCAGTGAGAGGTATCAAGTTTTGACGAGGCCTTCAAAAGACACGCGCTAAATGAAGAATTTAAAGAGAGGGGGAAATTGAAGTTTTATTTCTTTATGTCCTATATCAAAACAATTGAAGCACCCTTTGTTTGTGGTTTCACAACCATCGCCATGGTGACAGGTTAGTTTAGGGGAAATGTTACTCACCATTAATCACCAAAACAGGAAGGGCTACCCTCAAGTGCTACGTCATAGGATCAGCTAGTATAAGTGCTACATGTATTTCACTATATAGCCTAAGCCTATATATTATCACACATGTGACTGTTAACTACGCATGCTCAAACCAAAATTAACTTTTATAAGGCTCAAGTGTCACATTGAATCCACAACAGATGAACATCGATAGTTCAACTGAGAGTAATAAACTTGCTGACCTTTTCAAAATTGGAACTAACTGCAATTTGCATATAAAAGCGTGAACCTTGTGGTGAGTGAACATTGCACTTACGCCCTCACCATTCAGCAATCAGGTAAGTTTTTACGAGTTTTTGAGTGGGGAATCCCGCCCGTGTGGAATATTTTCAGAGAGACATTTAGCTCATATAGGGCTCGAGCTTGAGCATTCGGATTATGTTTATTAGTGTATTGGGGCCTTAGAAGAATTAAAACCCATTGTCATCTGACGTCTGATTTCGGCCGAACTAAATATACCGTTATTTCTTGGGTGTTTTCTTAGGTATGGGCCATGGTTATATGATTAATAGATGTATATTTTACTTTGTGCGCGATTACAATATTTTTGTCACTTGTTGATATTTTTTACCGTTTCTGTGTCTAATATTTTGCATTCAAGCAGGCATTGTAATTATGTAGAAATTGTTGACGATTTGCAGAACACGACGTATACCGTAAATCATGTCGTAGATCCCGTAACATTATAAGTTGATATGATATGTTGATCAATGCCTGGTCTTAGTACAACAAATCATACTTAGTGATATTTGTCATCAGTTGGTATTATTCATCATAGGGTATTTTGCATGTTTCACTATCTGTCCCCATCCTAAGTATGACTCCTTCTAAATATGATTTTCGTGTTAATTTCTGTATCGCTTACCAGAGCTCAAAAACACACTTCTTTGTGCTTGTTCTTATCTACTCTTTCTCATCTATCTTGCCATTCGTTTAATATTTTGTACAAATGCAATATTCCCTTGAAATTTGAGGTGAAATTCTAAGCCAATTCACTTTAACGGCACTCGCGATGTTTATCGAAATCGGCGCCATGTTTTATTATAATAGACTCGTTTCAATACATTCGTAAGTTCGTAAAAAAGTGATGTGCGTATAAGATGTTGGCGATGGGAATGAGACTAAATTCACCGCGCAACTCATTTTGAGATGCACTCCATTCACTTCATACAGCAAATGAAATTGACAGTTTCTCGCAATACAATTTCCCCATACGTTGGTAGGGGGAAAAAAACGAAAAAAAACCAACGTATGGGTTTCCTGTACTAGCCTGGTCTTATCCCGGGTCTTATATACCACACTTATGCGCACAGGCACACATTGATTGCCGCATGCACTATTCAGTTTTAAAATGAAGAGAGCTAGACGCAATGTTTAAATTATCCACACGATTTTTTAGGTAAAAAATGCAAGTTTGGGCATATTTTACCAAAAACTGATTTTGTTACTTTGTCTGAAAAAATTGAGCCAAAAAAAGTAATCTTTTGGTCAAAATTAAAACAAAATCAGCATTTTTGGTATTTTTTGATACCAAAAATGGATTCTCTGACTCATTTCATTAACAAAAATTTATACTTTTTTATATCATGATAGGCCTAATTTCAACCATGTGATAGTTTTTACTATCATTATGGCTGGACAAGAATGATGTGATATCATGATATAAAACAAATATTGAATGCCATTTATTTGTGCAATAGTAAAACTATATCACTCGGTCCAATTTGGATCATTCCATTACACTCGGCTTCGCCTCGTGCAATGGAAAAATCCAAATTTGACCTTGTGATATAGTTTTTACTATTACACGCTCAGGCATTCAATATTTGTATAATATACAACACATTACTAGTTTAACAGGTGCTTGATAAATTTCATAAAAAAGGTCTACGGAGTGAGTATGTTTGGATGCGTTACTGAGAGATGGCACATACAACATTGATTGTCATTGGAATTCATTTAACTGATTAAGTAGCCTTTGCGTTTATAAAAAAAACCTGTATAATTTTCAGCATTATTGAACTGAGTAATAGTTTTAAATATTGCACAAACAAAAGGCATATTTAATTTGATATCAAATAATATCACACAAACAATTTTAAGCAATGTAATGGCTGAAATCAGGCATACGGTATACTAACATTTATTATATCACCCTCTCCGGCAATCAATGTGTATAGGAAATTATCAAAAAGTGTGCTTACTCGAGACATGCAATGATGGAATATTAAATTAAGTTCCATCATGGACATTGAGACTTGTTCTATTTTATTGTTTTAGAGGTTCCAATATCAATAGACGCTACGATACGAGTAACCTAAATCTAACACCCATTTACGTATAAGCACACATAAATCTAGAGTATATGCAGTGGAGCTAACCTAAACGATGAAAATCATAGAATTCACAATGTCGGCCAAATGTCGTCCCGGTTGTATACATTAAACTAAAGTTTTAAAATCAGTTGCTACTGTGACAGTATATTTCACGTTATCTCATATCCAATATCCGAGGGAGAAGGTTTCCGGAGGATTGTTATCTAGGAGGACGTTATGCAGGCCATGCTTCACCGCAGAATGGCCTGGTGTTGGTGGTAGACTTCCTGGGTTCTGATCAAAGCAAGTACGCGGCACCTGTTGCATGATTGTTAAGACAGGAACACATCCAGGGTTAATCGTTTCCTTTTCAAAAGCAATTCAACGTCCATTCGGTCAAGTTGTGGTGTCCTTGACTCCTCCATGTTTCATCAAAGTACTTTATCTCAGGACGTTTTATATCAGAAACAATTATACCATATGAGTCTAGCTGAGTTGCCTAACCAACACGGACACCGATGATGCCTATGTGATATCTATTATAAATTATGTGTATATCGCGAGTAAATTTATCAGCACTCACTTCATTTTTTCTCTCCAGAATTTGACGAGAAGTTTGAGTCTATCATCCATATGGCTAGCATGTTTGCCGCCGCTGCCCACTACCAATCCGTCATCGTCGATCCAACAGTTTGGTCATACAATCACAGAGACGAAGACAGTCAATCAATAACATCGACATCATCATCTCAAGACGATTCAATAGAATCCGGAGAAGATATTCTTGCCACGGCTATGCTTAAAGAAGAGATTCGTTGCAACATCATGAAGAAACGGATACACAAAGGACTCGGGGGTTTAAACATCAACTGGAAGAAATCAGCTGACAATGTAAGATTTCCGGATCTGCCTTTATTGGATATTTTCGAAACATTCATTGTATTATATAAAAATCCGTTTCAATTTTAACGCTTGGTATAAGTTAACAATTTCAAATTATAACAAATCAAGAAAGAACAGTAGCGTAGCCAGAATCCGTAGCCAGTAGGTGCGTTCGGCAAACCAGTGCCGAGAAGAAGAAAAACCAGAGAGGAAAGGCAAAATGTACACAAATTCCATCTGCTTTGAAGTTAACATATTATTTCTGTGCGCAAAATAAGCAAACTGTTAACTTTTAGGCACTTCCTTAAGTTTAAGATGCTTAAAAATATTATCCTTTACCTACGAGCGCATTTCATAATTGTTCAGTAAATTGCCGAATTTCAGCCCTAACTTCAAAATCCTGGCTATACGTATACTAAAGTGTAAGTGTGCAATAAAAGCTTAAAGATTGTTGATACTTTTGTTTGTATTAATGAAGATGTCACTATATTTCAAATGATTACAGTTGACAACAGATGAAGATGCGAAAAGAAAGACCAGACGGGAAAGAAATCGACTCGCCGCTTCACGCTGCCGGGAAAGACGGAGGGAGAAGACATATGTGTTAGTCAAGGTAGGTTTCATGAATATTCAAACTCTTACGGGTGTCAAACCAATAAACTACATTCCTACACATTATCATGTAGTTAAATAGATTAGATGCAAATTGCAAATCCATTTGTCTCAGCAAGAGAATGTCCAGTTCAATAAGTCAAAAATCAGTTTCGTTGACGATCTTGATGCCTTCTGCCCAGAGTAATAACTACTTTGAGGGGAACATTCTGAGCAAAGATAGACATAATTATGTAAAGGCTGGGTAAATGTTGTTTTTAATGTTTTACCTGAAATCATAAAATAAGAAATAGGTCTACTAAACATGATAGATGAGAACAAATAGAAAACTTGTGTATTACGTTTTTTGGCATTTTAAAGACATTCGATCCCACATTGTTAGTTGAGGATCGATGTGTGTCTGTTCAAATCTGAAGACAACCTGAACACTTTTCAAACGTATTGTTACATCAATAAATACAATCTCATGCTGAAACATCAAAATTTTAAACCCAATATATGACTATTCATCCAAGGCACCGGCTCCTATGACATTGGATTGCATGCATATCTTCGACTTTCTGGACAGGTCATGTGTTCATGGGCAGTGTGTCCACTGTCCTTAATCAGTTGTTTCCTAGTACCTGAGCTTAGCTACCGATAACACTATCTTTAACACCTAAATATTTTGATGTCCTTTTGAAGGAAACGGAAGAGATAGAGTCGAGCAACCGGGAGCTGTTAGAAGAGATAAGACAATTGGAGATAGAACGCCAGCAACTTCTCGGTGTCATGGAATCACACAAACTCGGAAGATGTGAATGCTCACAACAAACATTAACTACAGATGATCTTATTATAGACCCCTGATGTATACTCTCGTTAGAACAATTTTAGAGGGATTTTCATTATCATTTGTATACAGACTTGTGTTAAACCCTGTAACTGGGTTCAATGTCTTATGCATTAAAATGTCATCTCACATAAAACAGCATCATCGCCGGAATTTGGAATTCACATCTCGCAAGCTTTTTGCAAGATGTCGAAGGAATGATGAAAGGACTAGTGGGGGAAAGAGACAGTGGTCAAGAAGTATGAGGACAGAACTATTTTCAATAGGTTCAGATATTGAGTTAAGTTCCCACACCGACTCTTGCATGCATTGGACGCTTCCGTTCTATACCGTTGGGTGATGGAGAGTCCTACAAATGCCCGTCTTGTTGGAGGGGTGTTTTAGTCTTCATGTTGTCAAGTAGGATGATGCTGGGCCAGGCTAATTATGGGGTGGGTGTTCCCGTCAGACGCCGGCCGTTCTGTACTATGTTCCCATGGACATATGGATGCCGTGCCGGGTGGTTTACGCCTGAGTCTACGCCGCCAGAGATGCCAGGAGGGTTGACTGTGACATGTGGATGATGCCAGATGGGTAGATTGGATGTTCTACAGCAATACTGGTTATTTCAATGCTGATTCCGGGTGGAATGCTTCTATTAAATGCCGGGATGGTTACGGGATGTGTCCATTATATTACCGGGCGGGAGTAAGATATTGCCTTCAGTGACAGGGCTAATTATGTAATGTTATTATGATTATCAGGTGCCGGATGGGTCTGAGATGGAATGAAACTCAGGATATTATTAAAATTGATATTAAGATTGATGATTCAAATGTATTGCAAGTTTGCATTTCATATTCTATCTTACCGCGCACACCTCACCTCAAACAATAGAACACTATCAGAACTACGTGAATATGGTCTTTGCAAAGTCCATATTGGAGTATTCCAAATTCTATTCATATTTATCAACCAAATAACATTAATTTGAAATATATGCACACTTCATGAACTGCCTTTTGGCGCACTATTCACAACTAGGCCTACATACGCAATTAGGGGTTGGTTGAGTTTCTCAGGGTTGCCCGTTACATTTTAGACTATGATACAAATTTACTTATAACAAAGCGTATTGGTGTTGCCCTATCTTTTTCACAAGGTGCGTGCCTTTGCATCTTCCTCTCAATAGTGTTCAATAATTTTGTATTATCATTTGAAATTATCACGTTTTTCTTAAAACACGCCAAACACGCCAAACACCATGATACCCCACCATTTAATAGGTGCACACGGTTTCATAGACTGTTTGCTACAAGCTCTGCTTGAATGCACACCCATGTATGTTATGGAGACTCCACCCTATTATTTGCATGGCACAGTGCACGTTCACACACTTCCCTGCATCAATATAATACCAAGGTTTTTGGCTAGCAACAGTGTACAATAGGCGCCTCAACCTGTTTTGAGTATATTAGTGCTGTACAATTTTGTCATGCACCACCGAACTCACATGTTCACTTATCATTGTTATTGCATCTTCCATGACTGTTGTTTACTATAACTGAACAAGACAAGTTTACTTCTCAAATAAAATTATAACATTGCTTCCATTTAGATTTTGATCACTATAATATATTATATTATTTATATTGTAACATCGATAATAAAAGTATGCACATTCGGGCTACTTGCAAAACTAAAAATGTCTCGTCTCGAATCATTATATAGATTTATTAGATATATATATATATATATATATAACGCAAGCAAATATCCTTGCCATTTGATAGGTGGATACTACATCAGATAAACACAAAATATGTAGGTCTATTTCATGCTTGACGTCATTCCTGTTCTTTTTTTCTTCTTTCAATAAGTACTATTGACTGGTCGGTCAATAGTACTTTCGAAAGCCAAACAATGCCCTACCTCGCACTATTTCATGCTTTACGTCATTCCGGTCTCTTTTTTTCTCCAAAAAGTACTATTGACCGGTCGGGTCAATAGTACCATTTCAAGCCAATTGAAAAAATGCCTTACCTGGTATGAGTATGACCCCACCATACCGGTGGGATCGTGCGGGGAGCGTCTTTTGACTCTGTATAAAAACCAAGTATAATGGTCGTGATTATCCATGTAGTTTTCTCGTAAATTTCTACAAATCTAGTAGTAGGCCCTGCTATAAACAATAAATTGATACCACCACCACCGTCTGTACAACGCCCGCTCAGTGCACAGCAGCAAAGGGTGAGGAGTCGCTTCAAACGTGCAAACGCAAACAAGTCGTTTGCATAGGGGTTTTTTCCGGGATTTTTTTATCGGCCGATTTCAGTTAATTTTAGTCATAAATTATGAAAATAATTATGTTGTCAATTTGCCTGATGAGGCGAGTTCAATGAGGCGAGTTCAGCATGAGAGACTAATATCAGTAATAACAGTAAGCTTATTTTGTCGAAAATGGCCTAGCCTAGATCTTTTTATGTTTAATTGTATCAAAATCGCACACTGAAATATTGCCATGGGTTATATTAAACAAATATGGACTGCTCTTTATTCGTGAACTAGGGTGAACTAATCTCAGTGATCTTGTGACGGCAAGCCTACTATTTTCCCAAATATGGCGGAGGGAAAATAGTAGGCTGTCGATAGCTCGATCAACTCGGCAGCTCGGGGCAAAAGATCACCCCATTTACATTTGAGCAGTCCATATTTGTATAATTATAATATAATGACTTGAATTGAACCCAATACAGAGGATACGCAACACGAGGTATACTTCAGGAGTAGACGAAAGTTCGGATCGAGGTCCCCGAGGTCGAGGTTGATTAGCAGTTTTTGTTCCTCTCTGGTTAGTTGTGTGTTAATTTTTTTGAATAACAAAGTACATGATTTACATAAAAACTTCCTACCCACCCCTTGATATCAATGGTACGGTCTTAATGATAAAGTGATCATGCCATTTCACTGCGCTCGTCTGCTTCATCTCAAGAACCATTTCGAACAATTTCCCGCCATTGATACAATCAGTTGCCAAGGACGGAACACCATCCCTGGGAAAGCTGGAAATATAATGATAATTATAAGGTCTTGGGTCCGGGGGTGGGGGATGAGCTCATTGATATTTCATTGGGAGGTTCACTTTAGTAGCCCAGACAGTGCTCAGTGGCGTAGCCAGAGGGGGGGGGGGGGGCGATCGCCCCCCCCCCCCCCCAATATTGACGTCGTGTCAGTTGAGATTGGCACTGTCGGTTCATTTGACCAGAGGAATCATGGAATTATACTATGGTCAAAAGAACACTGACGAAAAATGTTCGCGCGCGTAGCGCGCATATGAGTCCCATAAATGCAATATTCTTTGGTACAAACTTATTTAGAGCCAAAGTGTACCTCAATCGTGCCAATAATTATAGGTGTACACTAAAAAAAAATTAGCGCGCTACGCGCGCATTACTTCACTCACGCTCAATTGTCGGTTCATTTTCTCGTCTCCCAATATGAAGAACCTAGATCCCGTCTTAAGATCTGGAGAAATAATTAGTTCGTTACTGGTTCTCTTTTTCCAATCATATATAAAGCTCTAAGCCCTCAAAGGATGAAAAGGTGGAAAGAGCTATGGCAAGATAATTAGTAGGCCTACAGCATGTACATAACTAGTGGTTCGTATGACATGAATGTATAAGGACGAGAAGGATGAGGGAAAATTCCATGACATGCCTGATATAAAAGTTGGTGAACCCCGGGATAAATGCATGATATGATATCTGCTGGGTTACTAGTTCCTGTCATGCTTGAGCCCATTTCATATTGTTAGCTTTCATGCCTATTGCCCATACTTCCACAGATATAATTTATACAGATTAAGTACCCTAGCTTCAACTGATGTGATTATAAATCGGTACCCTGTGTAGCTACAATTGATGTGAGATCATTGAACTGGTGTGAGGTATTGATCATGTTGATTAGAGGTTCATTACTTCTTGAATAATCGCGATAGCTGCGTACCAACTTGGTAATAATAAAATTAATCGTTAGATGAGAACGCGCACGCCGAGCGCAGGTTACTAATAATTGCCCGAAAGTACTGCGCCAAAGTGTTCGATTGTTTTGCTCATTGACCGCCCAATCAAATTAAAGCCTCCCGCCCCTAAACTGAATATTCAATGAATTATGAGGAAACACGATAAAAGTTTATTTTTGATTAGTTGTATAATAAAAATTTAAATGAGGGGATGACCCGACTTGGGCTGTTTCACTAACTAAAAAGGTGTGTGGACAACATAAATAGAAAACTAATTAATTATTAGCGCGATTATATCGGTAGGCCTACAAATCAACGAATTCGATAAATATGCATCTTTTTCAGTAATGAATGAGAATAATGACTGATTGACAACTGTTTTCGTGAATTTGTTTTGAAATCCTCTTTTGTTGTTCTGGTCATTCGGAATTGTCCCTCAGGGGCTGCGCCCCTTCGGGACAATTTCTCAGACCAGAACAAAAACCTCTGATTTTAAAACAAATTCGATTCACGAAAACAGTTGTTACGCAGTCATTATTCTCTAAATAATGACTGTGTAACAACTGTTTTCGTGAATTTGTTTTGAAATCAGAGGTCTTTGTTCTGGTCTGAGGAATTGACAAGAACAACGACCGAGGATTTCAAAACAAATTCACGAATACCGTTGTGAAGCAGTCATTTATTCTCATTCATTACTGAAAAGGATGCGTATTTATCCAAATCGTTGATTTGTACCGATACAATTGCGCTAATAATTAATTAGTTTTCTGTTTATTTTGTCCACCCCTTCTTAGTTATTGAAACAGTCCAAGTCGGTTCATCCCCTCATTAACATTTTTATCATTCAACCTATCAGAAATAAGCTTTAATCGTGTTTCCTCATAACTCATTGAATATTCAGTTTAGAGGCGTGAGGCTTTAATTTGATTGGTCGGTCAATGACCAAAACAATCGAACACTTTGGCGCAGTGATTTCGAGCAATTATTAGTAACCTGCGCTCGGCGTGCGTTATCATCTAACGAGTAATTTGATTGGAACGCACTTGGTACGCAGCTATTGCGATTATTCATGAAGTAATGAATAAACTAAAACTACCCTGTGTAGCTACAACTTATGTGAAGTATTGATTGATAAAGTACCATGCGTATAGCTACAACTGATGTGAGGTATTTATCTGGTGTGAGGTATTGATAAAGTATCATGTGTAGCTACAACTTATGTGAGGTATTGATAAACTACCATGTGTAGCTACTGATGTGTAGTATTGATAAAGTATCATGTGTAGCTACAACTTAGTGAGGTATTGATAACTACCATGTGTAGCTATAACTGATGTGTAGTATTGATAAAGTACCATGTAGCTACAACTTAGTGAGGTATTGATAAACTACCGTGTAGCTACAAATAATGTGAGGTATTGATAAACTACAAGTGATGTGAGGATTGTGATCCCTGTGTCGCTACAACTGATGTATTGATAACCTACCCCGTGTAGCTACACCTGATGTGAGGTATTGATAAAGCACCCTGTGTAGCTACAATACAACTGATGTGAGGTAATAATAAAGCACCCTGTGTAGCTGCAACTGATGTGAGGTTTTAGTAAACTACCCTGTGTAGTAACACCTGATGTAGGTATTAATAAACTACCCTGGAGTGTCGCTACAACTGATGTATTGATATAACATAGCTACACCTGATGTGAGGTATTAATAAACTACCCTGTGTAGTAACACCTGATGTAGGTATTAATAAACTACCCTGGAGTGTCGCTACAACTGATGTATTGATAACATAGCTACACCTGATGTGAGGTATTAATAAACTACCGACCCTGGAGTGTCGCTACATCTGATGTATTGATATAACGTAGCTACACCTGATGTGAGGTATTAATAAACTACCCTGTGTAGTAACACCTGATGTAGGTATTAATAAACTACCGACCCTGGAGTGTCGCTACAACTGATGTATTGATGTAACATAGCTACACCTGATGTGAGGTATTAATAAACTACCGACCCTCGGGAGTGTCGCTACAACTGATGTATTGATATAACATAGCTACACCTGATGTGAGGTATTAATAAACTACCCTGTGTAGTAACACCTGATGTAGGTATTAATAAACTACCGACCCTGGAGTGTCGCTACAACTGATGTATTGATATAACATAGCTACACCTGATGTGAGGTATTAATAAACTACCCTGTGTAGTAACACATGATGTATGGTATTAATAAACTACCCTGGAGTGTCGCTACAACTGATGTATTGATAACATAGCTACACCTGATGTGAGGTTTTAGTAAACTACCCTGTGTAGTAACACATGATGTATGGTATTAATAAACTACCCTGGAGTGTCGCTACAACTGATGTATTGATAACATAGCTACACCTGATGTGAGGTTTTAGTAAACTACCCTGTGTAGTAACACATGATGTATGGTATTAATAAACTACCCTGGAGTGTCGCTACAACTGATGTATTGATAACAAAGCTACACCTGATGTGAGGTTTTAGTAAACTACCCTGTGTAGTAACACATGATGTAGGTATTAATAAACTATACCGACCCTGGACCCGGGGGCGATTTTTTTTTTACTAGTAAACATTTGTAAAATGTATTTATTTCGTTTTAATACGGAATAAAGCAAAACTCACTGAATAAAATGATTTTTTAATTTTTAAAAAAAAGTCAACTGATTTTACCTGTGAGCCCATACAAATGTTTACTAGTAAAAAAAAATCGCGACCCGGGGGGGGGGGCGGTGCTCGGATTTGGTTTGGTCGGGGGGTGTGCCGCTGGAGATTCAAAACCCATACTCATTTTTAGGGGTGATTTTGGAAAAATCGATACCCATTTTTAGGGGTTTTGCTTCATTTTAGACCAAATTTTCGCAAATTATCGGGAAAATAGACCTAATTTTTGCAAATTTTCGCGAAAATAGAAAATTTCGCGAAAATTGACCCATTTGTAAAAAGTGACCCCATTATTAGGGATTTCCAGCACAAAATCATACCCCATGTTTAGGGATTTTGTGCCCAAAAAGCTACCCATTAGAGCGGCACACCCCCGTATACCGTCTTGGGTGAGTGCCCCCCCCCCCCCCCCGGGACCCTGGAGTGTCGCTACAACTGATGTATTGATAACATAGCTACACCTGATGTGAGGTATTAATAAACTACCCTGTGTAGTAACACCTGATGTATGGTATTAATAAACTACCCTGGAGTGTCGCTACAACTGATGTATTGATAACATAGCTACACCTGATGTGAGGTATTAATAAACTACCCTGTGTAGTAACACATGATGTATGGTATTAATAAACTACCGACCCTGGAGTGTCGCTACAACTGATGTATTGATAACATAGCTACACCTGATGTGAGGTATTAATAAACTACCGACCCTCGGGAGTGTCGCTACAACTGATGTATTGATATAACATAGCTACACCTGATGTGAGGTATTAATAAACTACCCTGTGTAGTAACACCTGCTGTATGGTATTGATAAACTACCGACCCTCGGGAGTGTCGCTACAACTGATGTATTGATAACATAGCTACACCTGATGTGAGGTATTAATAAACTACCGACCCTCGGGAGTGTCGCTACAACTGATGTATTGATATAACATAGCTACACCTGATGTGAGGTATTAATAAACTACCCTGTGTAGTAACACCTGATGTAGGTATTAATAAACTACCGACCCTGGAGTGTCGCTACAACTGATGTATTGATATAACATAGCTACACCTGATGTGAGGTATTAATAAACTACCGACCCTCGGGAGTGTCGCTACAACTGATGTATTGATATAACATAGCTACACCTGATGTGAGGTATTAATAAACTACCCTGTGTAGTAACACCTGATGTATGGTATTCATAAACTACCCTGGAGTGTCGCTACAACTGATGTATTGATAACCTACCCTGTGTAGCTACACCTGATGCGAGGTATTTATAAAGCACCCTGTGAAAGCTGGTTTTAATAAACTATCCTGTGTAGCTACAACTGATGCTAGGTATTGATCAACTATTCGTATAGCTATATACAACTGATGTTAATTATTGATAAACTACCCTTCATAGCTACAACTGATAGGGATACTCTGTAGTTTAAAGTTATTACATGAACTCTTTTAAACTCATCCAACAAAATAAAAATTATGTTAGGTCATTGACCCTAGAAGAAATTAGGGTAAATGATGGACATGATTCGTAATTGGACATTTTGTGCCACTTGAGGGGTAAACATCGATTTGATTAAATAGTTCCTTACCGTACGCATTAGGAGAGGATGGGTGGGGGCTGTCCCGAAGCCGTCTTCATATATTCATCAAGTTGTAGGACTGTTTACCCCCCTCACGGGTAGGGAAGAATTACAAATCTACCTTTAGTATGGTCATTATTTTATTATGTAGTTGGTTTATACACCCGATACATTTAACACTTCATAATAATAAAAATAACCTAAAATTAAAATCAGACCACTCGAGTAATATTCTTGATAATAAAATACACTTTAATAAACTGTATACAAAACTAAAAGGAAACGGATCTGACATGCTCTAAAAATCCTTTTAAAAAAAAGGTAAGCTAGTTATTTAATATTCGGACTAAATCTGTGTTAGGCCATTCTTGTAATCTAGCTAGAGTATAATATAGCAGAGGAACATGATAGTTACGAAATATATTAGTTTCCATTATATACTACATGATACGATGTAAAATAAAAATCTTTACAGTAAGTTGAAAGTTAAGATCCATGCGTTTGAAAATGAATTCATGGAAGGGGGTACATGTAGTGACACGCACTGTACCTGAACCAACGAATCTAACATTCACATACCTGTATTGGGATATCTAATGACATACAATCAAATGTTAGGGTAGATCTATTAATGGATCCTTTGACTACCCCAATCCAGTGTCATCAAGGGCGGCTTTGGTCACTGGATGGAGATAACTGGAGATGTTGTATTAGTAGTTTGAACTGTAGAGGGTGTTGTATTAGTATTTTGAGCGGTAGACATGGTACAGGGTTCTGTAATCAGAGCTAATGGGCACCCAATGGTAGGGTTCTAAACTCCTCACAAAAAGTATCGAGACACCTAAAAATGTGCCAATGATTAACGGCCCGTTATCGGTCATTTTTGAAACTGGACCTACGACCATTGAAATAACAATAATAACCCCACTCCGCAACATCGTATCTCAACAATCAAGGTGTCAAAGTATGCAGAACAAAATTATGCACTGAGTTAATTGCTTCGATAATAATCCATACCCTTTCGCGTTCGGGCCGTTAATTATTGGCTCATTTGTTATAAGTGTCTCGATACTTTTTTGTGATGAGTATAATTATATGAGTTAGTTGCAGATATAAATATTGGTCCTTTTTGCTATAGTATACATAGCACAAATTCAAAGTTTAGACCTTCCGGAAAAGGATCCTGTCGTCTGACGATTGCCTCATTGCTCATTGGCATGAAACTCGGAGTAACGACTCCTTTTCCATGTTTTCCGGAAGGTCTAAACTTTGAATTTTTACTACGCTCTGCCGTTTTGGCATTGAGCACTATATATTAAAAGGTAGTCTAACCATGAACTCTTGTCGATATTCATGACTTAATGTTGATAGTATACATAGCATGTATTATTCTTCTCCATAATCTAGAGATTGTTTCCTTCTTTGACACTTTTGAACAAGATGAATACAAGATAAGGGTGATGGAATGGCCGATAGAAAATGGTTCCGATCTATTATTGATAATAATACGCTGCTGATCCCTGTAGGCCCTACTTGCCGTTCGCATTCACACACATACGGTATATTAATTGCAAAGGCCCGTGACCATCGTTAAATCATACCAGTTTGAATGATCCAGGGTGTACATAATCTCAATGGGAGGGTACCTACACTCGTATATTGGCCGATAGGTATACTGTGCGGCGCTAAAGACCGCCCGTTTCACACCAGTGGCCAGTTCCCTTATATACAATGTTATATGACCCTTATTTGCAGCATGTTTCAGTTTTCCAAGCCCCCGATTTCAACCAACAATCACAAATGTTGGAATTTTTTTAGTTTCATAGCCTCTCATCTGGCTAAAATTCGGTTACCAAAGCAAAATGTTACATAAGAGTTTAGTAGGCTTCTCAATTTGGCTTTTGATCAGTTTCCCAAGCCCTATGCTTCGCACCGCAGTATACCAAATTTAAGGTTTATGAACCCGAGCATAAACTATTCAAAGCTCCCCGGTTATGACCCGATCCAAATTCCCGGTGACCTTCTGATCGTTACGAATATTTAGTGGAACGCAATAAATATTTAGTCAACGATTCGACCTAACACAAAGATGATCTCTAAAAGAGTCAATCAAATAACGATGTTCTTCGGAATTTAAAAATGATTTCGCGAATCACTCACATCTCCGATTTAAAGTGAAAGTCGCAATAGGCAAGGAACACATTATCGTTGTCTGCATTTGACACTCTGGAGAAAAGAATGAATTCATCATTTTGTTCACAGAGAACTATGTGAATTATTGATCAAATAATGCACATCCATGTTCTAATTTGCAAAACAATGTTACCCTGTGCTTATGTCGACAGCATTTACGTGTACTCCAGGAACGCAATGGAAAATGATTGTAGCCATTTCTAGAACTTGTGGCGTATCGTTTGAGGTTATACATAAACGCGTCGCAAACCGGAAGACACAAATGACGTTCAAAAGTTCATCTTGATTATTGAATGATGCAAACTGAACTTTTGTTTTGTTCCAAATTAGAAGGCAAATTGGTTTTCTTGTGCTGTTGCAGTCTGTCGATAATCTGTAAATAAGATGAGAGACGGTAAAACATAAAATACAAGACAAATTAATACACCAAATAATAATTTACGAGCACTCTGCTTCATCAGTTCTACCTACTCACTCATAACATCGCTAATATTAATGTCAGCCTCATGACATTTGTCATGATTATGGCTCTGAATTATGGCTCTGAATCATAGCTACAGTACACGTTTATAGTAAATCATAATTGATATCTGTTTTACTTTTATGATACGTTCAAAGCCAGAGAGAGATTTTGGACAACGGAAACGGAAAATCACCCTAAACAATAAATCCATGGTTTTCAGGTTTTTCCATATTGTATGGTTCCATATAAGAGCACGATTTAGATACTGAAAATGAAAATCAATGAATGATATCTGAATATATTACAATATTATCATGTATAAATAAGAATGTAAGCAATATTAACTCTTCTTGTAGGCTTGCAAATAGTGTAATATCAACTCGAATGTACTGCTACGCCTTTGGCATAGTGGAATACTTCTTATCAGTCAAATTTTCGTTGTTAAAAGTCAAGCCAAAGTGATGTCTCGTATGTTAAATCTTTAACATAATAGTCGCTTAGTGAGTTTTCCTTATGAGCAACCTTCAGAATAGTCAATCAGGTAGTAAATGATAGAAAATTATCTCTTTGATAGACTTGTAATCCCTCCATATAGCCCTGTATATTAAAGACATCTTAGTTCTTATGAAAATCAAATAGGCCTATGACTTTTGCCGGGTTCTCCAGGGGAGGGGTAAATTTATTAGTTGTTCTGATCTGGTTCTGGCTAATCAGAGAGCATATTTTTCTAAAAAAACAGTCACCTTTATTGTTTATAGTCTGTTAAAGAGATATCTGACATTTAGAACGGTTATAATTGACCGATAGGTACGTTTTGTATTTTAAAATAAGCCAAATGAATAGCACTTTAGCGATATATTGCTGTTTTTCGTCCGATCCGTCACACTAAATGGAAGTTTGGTTTTCACTGCATCTCTAGAAAATGACAACCATTACTCAGATCAATTTACAATGAATTTGTAGCTGAGGTTCAAAGCTACAATTGAAGAGCTTTGTTGCAAAAGGGCTATGGTGCATTTTTTCAAAAATGAGTTTGATGTAGAAATGTATAGGTAAAAATCATATGTTTCAAGGAAACAAAGTCATTTTTTTCAAAAATACCTACATCTCATTGTAAACAGCCATTGAAATTGTTGTTTTGTTGCAAAAGGGCCTGTATCCAGAATTAATTCGGGATACAGTTCCTTTTGCAACAAAACAACAACTTCAATGGCTGTTTACAATGAGATGTAGGTCTTTTTGAATAAAATGACGTTATTTCCTAGAAACATGATTGTGACCTATACATTTCTATATCAAACTTTTTTTTTTTAAATGATTAAAATAAATGATTTTTTTTGTGTTTTATTTTTTCTGTATGTACAAACAGATGGAGTTTTGTTGCAAAAGGGCCTACATCAAAATTTTCTAAAAATGTAAACATGATTTAAAAAAAATTGAAAACTAGCACATTTGAAATTTATGTCAATTTAAATTAGTATGTAGTGTACCTCTTTCATAATTCATTTATTTTTTCAATTGCTCAACTTGAATATTTAGAAACAGTTTTTTGACTTTTTCTCAATAAGAGCCAAAGTGGATGAAGGCCCTTTTGCAAAAAACCTCTTCAATTGTGTAATCAAAAAATTATGAGGTAGGAGGCAGAACTTATTGAATGACCCTCGTAGGCCTATATTTATTTTTCTAAACTCAAAGCAATGTATATACCACCACTCTGTGTAACTCCAACTGATGTGAGGTACGTATTATAAAGTACCGTGTAGCTACAACTGATGTGAGGTATTATAAAGTACCGTGTAGCTACAACTGACGCAAGGTTTTGATGAACTACCCTATGTAGCTACAAACAATGTGAGATATTGATAAACAGCTACCCTGTGTGTAGCTACAACTGATGCGAAGTATTGATAAAGAACCCTGTATTATTAGTGTAGCTACAACTGATGTGCGCGTATTGATAACGTACCCTGTGTAGCTATACATGGTGTGAGGTATATTGATAAAGTAGGCCTACCCTGTGTAGCTACAGCTGATGAGGTATTGATAAAGTACCCTGTGTAGCTACAACTGATATGAGGCATTGATAAACTTCCCTGTGTAGCTACAACTGATGCGAGGTATTAATAAACTACCTTTGTAGCTGTAACTGATGCGAGGTATTAATAAACTATCCTATGTAGCTACAACTGATGCGAGGTATTAATAAACTTCCCTGTGTAGCTATATAACTGATGCGAGGTATTAATAAACTACCCTATGTAGCTATTATAGCTGATGCGAGGTATTGATAAACTAGCCTGTGTAGCTATAACTGAGGTATTGGTATTAAACTACCCTGTGTAGCTATAACTGATGCGAGGTATTAATAAACTACCCTATGTAGCTACTATACAGCTGATGCGAGGTATTGATAAACTAGCCTGTGTAGCTATAACTGATGCGAGGTATTAATAAACTAGCCTGTGTAGCTATAACTGAGGTATTGGTATTAAAATAGCCTGTGTAGCTATAACTGATGCGAGGTATTAATAAACTACCCTATGTAGCTACTATACAGCTGATGCGACGGGTATTGATAAACTAGCCTGTGTAGCTATAACTGATGCGATGTATTAATAAACTAGCCTGTGTAGTTACAACTGATGCAATGTATTAATAAACTAGCCTGTGTAGCTATAACTGATGCGAGGTATTAATAACCTACCCTTTGAAGCTATAACTGATGTGAGGTATTAATAAACTACCCTTTGTAGCTATAACTGATGCGAGGTATTAATAAACTACCCTTTGTAGCTATAACGGATGCGAGGTATTAATAAACTACCCTATAGCTACAGACTGTAGCTACATAGGGTAGTTTACAGATGATGCGAGGTATTGATAAACTAGCCTGTGTATCTACAACTAATATGAGGTAATAATAACTGATGCGAGGTATTGATTAAGTACCCTGATATGAAATATTGGTTAACTATTCAGTGTATATCTAAAACTGTGAGGTAGAGTAAATTGTGTGTAAGTTGGTAACAAGAGTTAATAAGGTATTTATTTGCGATCAGATCCTAATAGTAGACAAATTAATTAAACTATTTTTATTGTAACTGTCCCACTTACCCTATTTTTAAGGGGTGGGGCCTAGGTTATTTCATATCTGTTATTGGTAAACTTACTGCTAAACATTCCATGAAATCCAAATCATTCGACCCGTCTTTGTCGATGTCGTTGATGATATCTTTAATTTGCTGAGTCGTGAACATAAAGTTACCCGTGTTAAGAATCTCATTCAGCTCCTGCGTATCAATCGTCTGCGTTTAAAAATATAACAAAATGTGTATAGTTTTACATTTTAAATATTATATGTGATATGTCACGCCCAAGGGCGTCATCCCGTTTTCAAAAGTGGGGGACACGAGTGGCGGCTCATGGGTGTTTGTAAACACCGCATCGTTATGCGATGCCAGGGTCGGGGGAGTCTGAATGTGGATGTGCCCCATCAGAATTAAGAAAATTATGAAAATATGCAATGAAAATGGTGCAATTTGGTGCATAGGCTATACTTTTAACCACATTTTTGCGTTCACGTTGCTATCATGGCTGGACGAGCCCGTAGGCCCCTTGAGGGCCTTCTACGTGCGATCACATGATTATGATCGCAACCCCATCAAGGGCCGGGCATCATCGAAATCTAGCATCTTCCATTATCATGATCCTATAGTTCACTATTATCTTCACTCATCATCATCATAATTAGACACTTTTCAGCATCAGGGTTATTCAAAAAAAGGGGGGGGGGGGGGATCTGCTATTATATGCCCCCACACTTTTCAAAAAAAGGGGGGGGGGGTGACGTGTCCCCATGCCTCCTCCCCCGTATATGACGCCCCTGGTCACGCCATGTAAAATAACGGCATATATATATGCCTATCAAACTTTGCGCATCATTCATGTCATTACTGCGCGTAGTTCTTTTCTTGTTGTATAATGTTCCATACTATGAACAGAATGAATGGTCAACAACTGTACAAAGACAGTCGTGACACTATCATTTGCCTCAGATATCACTGTATCAAACACAATTATATAGACCACCATATTAATTTGTTATGTATTTTGAGTAGGGCTATACACACTCACCATCAAGTATGTACATTTTTAAATTGGTTACTAGGACAAGACTGAAGGTGGACGATTTGTACTATCATATATTGCCTACTAAAATCAAATGTTCTTACCCCATCCCCATTGATGTCGGCTTCAATGAACTTTTTCTCTGCTCCTAAAAGTACCGAAAGACGTAGCATCGGATATTTCTCTGCGATTTCCTGTATTAAATAAAGATTAAAACATGTGCATAATTATGAACTCTTTGAGGCCACTCTTTAGAACAATGGAAGATACGGCGATGACTTTCCCATTTTAGATGCCGATGACATTTCCCATTTTGTAGGTGTTTGTTTAAAATGTCCATCATCAGCGATCGTACCTTTTTGTTTTCCCTGTCATACAAACACTACTTAAAATACAAAGCAACTCAGTTGTTGAATTTCGGACCCTTGGAAACATGATAGCATTTTTCCATTTGTGACGATTAGGATGACATAGGTGACCACATCCAGGCAGAAGACGATGGATTATGGACATGGACGAACGATATGTCCATCAACAGATCAACTCCGATATCGCGTGACATGTTACACATAGACGAAGTAATTTCATCCTCCTATAACCCTTGGTGTTGGAATTAACTCCGGTATGTTCACTGCACGAACAGTGAATACTTAGATCTAAAATAGATCCTCTGTTTACCTCAATCTCTGACTACCCCAACCCAGTCAGTGTCCATGGAGGCAGCCAGTGACGAACTAACTCTAGGCCCAATGCACGTTAGTGGTACTAGTATACAAATATGGACTGTTCATGAGGGAAATGGGGTGAACTATTGCCCCAAGGTCGGCTGAGGGAAAATAGTAAGCTTAGGTCTCCAAATCACCGAGGGACAATTATAGTTCACCCCATTTCACGAATAAAGAGCAGTCCATATTTGTTTTATATAACGCATGAAAATATATTTGTGTGCGATTTTCATCAAATTAAACATGAAAAAGATCTTACAGGCGAGTCGATCCTCCAAGCCATTATGGCAAAATCGTACGAGGCAGGGCATTTTTTTTCTTTTCAAAAAGTACTTTTGACCGCCCGGTCAATAGTACTTTTTGAAAAGAAAAAAAAGACCGGGAAGTGACGTCAAGCATGAAATGGACCTGATGTAGTATCCACCAATCAGATGGCTAGAATATTTTCATGCGTTATATAATACAGTATGATACATTGTCTTGGATAATGTAAGCAATTTCTAAGGCTTGTCAGGAGGATTTGGGAGCACTGGAGGATGTATAGATACGTTTATATCATAGGCTTGATTTTAATCATTATGGCTGGAAAAGAATAATGTGATATCATGATATAAAACAAATATTGAATGCGGTTTGCTTGTGCAATAGTAAAACTATATCACTCGGTCCAATTTGGATTATTCCATTACACTCGGCTTCACCTCGTGCGATGGAGAAAAAAAATCCAAAGTTGACCTCGTGATATAGTTTGTACTATCACACTCTCAGGCACTCAATATTTGTATTTCAATACTATGAATTGTCATACGTACAGCATAATAGGAGTAAGTGTCCTTCTCCACAGCTGCCTTGTCCGCTTCCGCCTGTTTCTTCGCATCGGCAGCCTCCGTCCTGAGTTGAGCTGCAGTTTTTGACACTACGACCTTCTTTGGTTTAATCCGTGGATTTGGATGTTTAGCACTTTTAGGGCGGACTGCTTTACGACCCGTCTGAAAATAAAGGCAATTTTCACTGGATTATGAGTTATGAAAGAGCAAGGTACGGTATGAGAAGAGAAAAATACATTTTTTACCAATCTTAATATGGTATTAACACAATATCCAATTATTTGATGCTACTTGATACCACTAATTGTTATAGATATTTTAATATTTAAAAATCCAGTTATACCATGGATTAGATTACAAAATAGTTGCAATTCCAGAACTCAAACCGTACGGCACCTCGTGAAATCCCGACGCTCGGAGCGGCTTTTTTGGCACTACATTGTACGATCCTTACGTGTTTTAAAGCGGTTTGTACGGTAGTTTCGCGGAGAGATGGTCAAATCCCGTTTATATTTACAGACAACGTTATTGCACAACAGCATTTGAATATAGAGCGCCTTATTTTGGAGGAAAATATCACACCGTACCATTTAGACAATATATTTTTTCCAGGTTGACGAAGAGCTGCCCGGCTGTTGATGGTTTCTAAGCGCGATTATATACAACGCAGGGCAGGACCATCGTCGAAACAAAAAGGATCAACACAATTAAGGAATATAGTGTTAAAATTAATGAAAATGAAACAGGTACTGTACTCTCATATCATTCATACCTTTGGTCGTTGATGAGAGCCGCTCTATACGCAGACAATATTGAACAACAGATCACGGCACATAAAGAGTGGAAAACACAGCACAGTGAAAGTGTAAACAAAGAAAGTAAAAGACAATAATCGAGATATCAACACAGGTGAAATTAAAAATAAAAGATACAGATGGTGTTTGAATATACTAAACTCCTCACAAAAAGTATCGAGACACCTTACACAGTCATGTTCTAATAATTAACGGCCCGAAAGGGTATGGATCGAAGCAAATAACCCACTGCATACATTTGTTCTGCGTATTTTGACACCTCAATTGTTGAGATACGATGTTGCGGAGCGGAGTTATTGCCATTTCAATGGTCGTAAGTCCAGTTTCAAAAGTGACAATCATCCCTATATAGACAATAGATGCAAGTTTGCATTTATTGTTTTGAATGATCAGGTTTTATGCTTTACACACGTGTACAACGTGTACACTCAGAAAATGAAGATAATGTGTTCCTTTCACAACACAGATTTATTGTTTTCATTCAACTTTGCCATGACTTTATCTTTGTCTGCAGTACTTTGTATGTCCACTATCATTGTCCACAACAGCGTGTGTAAACATGTAAAGCATAAACCTGATCATCATGATCATGATTAAACAGTATAATATGCAGACCTGCTTCTATAGGGACGATTGTCACTTTTGAAACTGCACTACGTCCAATGAAATGACAATAACTTCGCTCCGCAACATCGTATCTCAACAATCGAGGTGTCAAAATACGCAGAACACAATTATGCACTGGATCATTGGCTTTGGTTAATTCATACCCTTTCGGACCATTTATTTTTGGATCATGTGTAAAGTGTCTCGATACTTTAGTTGTGTGAGGAGTTTACATGTATAGGATGGATTATTATTAATCTTTCCACAGTGAGCGAAACACGTCGACTCTGTTTCCTATAGGTCACATGTCCGAGAGGCGTATAGAAAGACAAAACAGGACAAAACTACAGCATATAAAACATAAATTGAATGAAACACTTGTATCATTACACTAGAGGAAATCAACACTTGCACTCCGCTTGCACTTCAACTTTAGAAGACCTAATCAATTCTCAAAAGCTAAATTTTATAACACTTGATAGTGAACTCTTATCTGCTTATCGTCAGACAAAGTTTTTGATTGCTTTCCAAATGATTTATAACTCGATTTGTCCATACATATTATATAACAAGAATTTGTGATGCCACTCCCCGGAGGCTCAAAGCGCTTACAAAGATACAAAATAGCATACGAATAATATACACTGAGCCAAAAAAGAAACTTATAAAAAAAAAGAAATTTATAAAATTTTAACAGATCACCAAATAAAATTCTGTGCATGGAAATGTACCAAATTTGGATACAATATTACTGTCATTTGCAGTTATATTGTATCCAAATTTGGTACATTTTCATGCACAGAATTTTATTTGGTGATCTGTTAAAATTTTATAAGTTTCTTTTTTTTTATAAGTTTCTTTTTTGGCTCAGTGTATTATAAACATAATAATATAAGAAGCAAATAATTAGTTTTGGTGTCCTATGTGCCTTCTTGAAGTCAACATCAGAAACAAATATATCTAATATACATGTAGGATTGGAAGATCATTCCATAATTAGATGCACAAACAGTAAAAGTCCTGTCACCAGTTTTGACTCATGTCATAAAGGATACTCTAGAATAAAATTGTAACATACCCTCGGAGAAGCTCCAGTATTTACAGGGGGTGGACCCGCGGCTAGTTTATCTGCTGCTGCTGCTTTCTTCGCCTCTTTTTCAGATTTCTTGTCTGCTTTTAAAGCTGTCAACTAAAATAAAATGATAGTGATACAGAGATTGTAAGTTCTATGTAAGAATAAAATGCTTAGTACGATTATTATTGTAGAATGTTCAGGCGAATTTGCCACATGTATAATACAGGGCTGGGCAAAAAAGGTGTCACATGGGGAACGAAATTAATCAAAAATACATCCCATGTTTTTTTTCCTTCAAAAAATAGACCGTTGGTAAGGCTACGCCCAATAGTCTATCAGTATCAAATACACTTTATCTCATTCAATTTCACCGAGATAATGTCGAGATATGATAAGTATAACAAGAGTGCGAATCCCAGTTTGGCCACTGTTGAACATGAATTGGACTTTAAACGAAAAAAAACCTGCATTTGTGATACCATCACAGTGATGATTATAGGTTATGTCAATGTATTGTTTAAAATACATCTAAAATTCAAATATCATTTGAATTTTAGATGTATATTCCATTACACACTGAACGACGATTCTAATAAAAGAGTTTTTACACATGAAACGTGGCCAAAGCTGAATTTGACATGCCTGCGGAGATTTGCCATAATTTGATAACGAAAGCTCCAAAATGGATAGGAAAAATGTCTTATGACACATAAGATTGCTGAACATGATTATAATAGTACTTCACGTCCAATTCTTAAATTGTTCATGGCTAAAAAAAGTCATGCTTCACATGGGACACTTTATTTAAATTAACACACCCTGTAGTTTCGAGATGCTTAAAGGTCTTCAATTTCGCTTCGTTTTGTGGTGTTTAATGAAAATCTACTAATCTAGGTAGGTTGTTTCAGTAGGTCTATTTAATGTTAGCAGTAAATAGGTCAGCCATTCACCCCTATTGACATTAACTGATGGAATGCATTAATATGGTTAAATGCAATTTGAGTATTTTTGAATATTTCAACTCATTTTTTTTTCTCATCTAGAAACATGATTTGAAGTTGATTTCAATACTATTCTTTAATAATCACGATTGATGGTGCAGTACGCCTTTCTACAACATTTAGTGCGTCAATTTATTGCAATCTTGAATTCATACCTCTTTTTCAAGCTGGTCATTTTTCTGAAGTAATTCATAATTCCTCCCTTTCACCTGATTGACTTCTCGTTCCTTGTCATCTAAGGCTGTCTTAAGAGTATCTTTCTCTTTTAAGAGATGGACGAATTCTTTGTTGGTTTCATTTCTTGCAGAGGCGGCTCTCTTCTGTGCATCTTCTTCTGTTTCAGGTGGTTTAAACTCGTCATTCCATCCACCTCCTGCAGCTTCAGACATGGTAAGCTTACTGTCTGGGAGATCTGTTGAATGTTGTTATCCTATTTCAAATTGCTGTATAGTTTGTATTACTACTATTATCTCCGGGTCACGTTGTAAGATCTCTTCTTCGCCTTTTTAACAACAAAATACTTCAAGTTCAAGTCATACTATTTTAGCGTCTGTGTCATTTATAAATCCAAAAAGGATGATATGATCATAATGACGTCGTAGTTCGTATGAGAACAGAGCCTCAGTGCTGCAGAGCCTGAAAACAAAAATGTCCTGTATTAATAACTATTATTTAGAAAAATCCACCTGTGATTCACAAAATGTTGACATCGATTTAATCGATCTGTATTTTATTTGCAACAGGTCTGTTTAGTCACCATCCCACAGTTTAACAAAATGATGACGTCGATTTAATCGATCTGTGTTTTACTTGCAACAGGCCACGTCGCTATATCCAGGAGGTATATCTTTTTAGTCAGAATCGTCATCATTTCACACAGTGACACTGACAGGTCCGTGAACTTCAAAACGGTTCTCTTGTCGCGTGGCGTACAGCTATAAACAATGATGGTTATAAATCCATGATATTGATAGGGTAACTGTCAAAATGTCATCTCGAGCGCCGTTCTATAATCCAAAATAATTAAACAGATGTTCCACGATATCTCAAGATGCCTCCAACTATTAAAGTAATGCTCCAGAGCTGGAAATAATACGATGGTAAATATTGATTACGGTCGTGTGTCAATCAAGGTCCATGGTTGTGCGTAACAGTTATAGGATCTCAAGAACTAGTTGCCTAGACACGGCAAGCCCAATTCCTTCATTGATCTTTGACCTGTCCTTCATGTTATTGTACTTTGTCCTATATGTGTACACATGTACATGTATGCACAGGATATTGGATTTTAACATATCAATGTATAATTAGTCATGCTGTTTGATTATTCATTTAGCATAGCAGGGCAAACTAATCTAATACAGGATTATCAACAGTCAAGCCTACAAGTTTTAGCACTGTCCACGATACGATGTGAGGGCGGTAGATATGCTGTTAGCACACTGATGATGACGCAGACACAGAATTTGAATTAGAAAATGGCGTACATCATTTGCATCAATGTGTGTTACTTATATGGCACAGTTACCCAGAATTTAGGGCCTTACTTAGAACTGGAACTTCGGCCACTCGCGGAAATATAATACTATCACATGAGCCGCTCACGAGCGGCGTAAGCCGTTCGAAATCAGTGTACTAAGGCCGTGGGTGACCGATTCCAGTTCTACCTTATCTATCTGCCACTGGGATACGATTTAAAGGGGAACTAAGAGATACAAATAATAATAATGGCAGCTTATAATGCGCCAACATTTAACAAAACTGTTGCTCCAGGCGCATCGACACAACATTGCAAAACAAAAATGGTACAAATGTGAATGGAGGAGAACCGTCATCACTTCAACACAACAAAATAAAAGTGGTAGCGTTGACATGGTTGCCCGGTTGAACCGTTGAACCATGGACTAATCCACTCACAATCTGAACAAAGCCATAAATAATAAGAACATGATACTGAATTCACAAAAACATTAATCAAAGAAATCACTCTTATTAGATTTCATAATTAAAGTCTTTAACAATGTTTTGAATGAATCCACAGATTCTGCAGTTTTTACAGACTCCGGAAGCTTATGCCATAAGCGAGGTGCAGCACATAGAAAAGAACGTGATCCACAGGATTTTGCAAATCGCGGTTCAGTGAAAAGTATTTTGCTGTTCCGCGCAATTGTCTTTCTTGCTTGTACGGAGTTAGAAGATTTGAGGTATACAATATGGAGACATATTAATAGTTGATTTATAAACATAAATAAGTATTTTGAAGATAATTCTTTACTTTACTGGAAGCCAATGTAGATCTCTTAGAACTGGTGTGATATGCTCAGTTCGTTTGGTGCGTGTGATAATTCTAGCAGCTATATTTTGTAAGCGACTGAGACGCTTGATCTGGAGATTCGGGAGTCCAAAGCAGTTCCCATCAAGGCGCAATGTAACAAACGCATGGACGAGTTGTTCAGTAAGCATTTTGTGAGGTTTTTTTTCTTCTGATAAGTCCTATGTTACGAAGATGAAAAGAAGATGATTTGCAAATCTCAGAAATATGATGATTCGGCGTCATGTCCATATTAAAATAAGCGCCTAAATGCGAACTTTACTTGCTGGAACAATAGAAGAATTCCCAATACGTAAATGGGGTACATTTACTTTGTCACGGGACGTAGACATTTAGATCCAAATACAATGAATTCGCTTTTGTCATCGTTCAGTTTCAAAAAGTTGTCAGTCATCCACTCGCGTATTTCAGTAACAATGATTCCAGCTTATTCAGTGCACATGGCAATCAGCATAATTTTGAGTAGGCGTTGAAAGACACATAAAGTTGCGAGTCGTCGGCATAGGAATGATAATCAAGATTGTATATATTTGCACATAATTTCACCGAGGGAACATGTGTACAAAGAGAATAAAACCGGCCGGGCCAAGCACACTACCTTGAGGCACACCATATACAGGGCCGTCAGCAACTTTTGCCCAAGGGGGGTGCGTTTTCACGATTTTTTACCGGAAGCAGTGGCGTAGCTCGTAAAAGGTTGCCCCCAAAAATTTCCAGGTCAGTCACCTCGTGAATTTCACGTAAGTGTGGGGGGAGGGGGGGTTGAAGTCAAAAAAATTATGTTTTATGAGTAGTTTTACTATCATTGAAATTTGAAACTAAGAAAAACGCAATTTTTACCTTAAACAAACAACAACAAAAATCAAGGGGGGTGCGTCCGCACCCAACGCACCCCCCTTCTGACGGCCCTGATATTGAAGGTTAGATGGAGCAGAACATTTATCATGAATTTGAACAGATTGAGATCTATTCAACAAGATGCAAACCATTGAAGCACTGTTCTGTTTAATCCAAGTTGCTGAAGACGCCTGATTAAAAAACAATGATCCACATACAGTGTCAAAAGCAGCTGATAGATCAAGGAGAACGAGAGCAACAACTTCCCTGATCCATCGCTGATAGAATGTCATTTTCCACTTTGAGTAGTGCAGTCTCAATGCTACGGTTGGTACGACTAGGCAGACTGGCGATGATCAAGAATGTTGTTAGTCTGAAGATAAGGCCAGGGGTGTGCCACTGAGCTTGCCGATCGGAGGCCCGGGGGGGGGGGGGGGGGGGGCACTGACATTGAAAAAGGGTATAGGTATGTGCCGCGCTGAAGACCCCCCTTTTCACCCTCTGCTGCTAGCTCTTATGACCCCCATTTTGAGCCTGCATCAGTTCTTAAGACCCCCAATTTTATTGAAAATTCAAAAATCGCGAGATTTTGCGTTCCAAATCCCCAATTCTTCGAAAATTTTGCGTTCTAACACCAAAATTTGCATTCTTGTTTATCAAAATTGATATTTATGCCAGTTCTCAACCTACTTTTTTGAAAAAATCAGTTCCTAAGACCCTATTTTTCGTCATAAAATCGACTCAGTTCAGTTCTGTAGCCCCCCTTTTTGAGACCCTTGATGGCACACCCCTACCCCAAAAAAAGTTGAGTGCCCCCCTCCCCCGGGATCGGAGGCCACTTTTAAATTAAAATGTGGTCGGCATAGAACTGGTGGCGCTATACCGATCAGGCGTGATTGTAGCAGACGACACGACGCCGGCCACGCGTCTCTCAGACGATACGACCCAATAATTATGTCTTCTTCTTCTTTCGGATAGTGCTCAACATCCCTTGTGGGACAAACCGAGCAGGATGGTTGTGCGCTATGCTATTCAATTTAGTCCTTGGTTTCTTTATCTTGCTTGCGGTAGTGATCTAGAATTGCCGTCCTGAAGGGTTCTAGTTCTGTTTTGAAGTGATGTTCTGTGGTAAAGACTTCCAGTCTCTGATTGTGTTGGGAACAAAAGAAAACTTATGACAGTCTTTACTAGATGATAGGGTTTGAAATGAATTTATGTGAGAGTGACGAGTGCGCCTCAGAGCCGGTTTAAAGTAGTCCTGGGCCGGTAAGGACAGGTGCCCCCTATGGCTTTGTGCAGTGAGCCTTGCAGTCTTCCGTCTAGTTGATAACATGTCCCACTTCAGGTCCCGCATTAGCATTAGTTTAGTTACGCTTGTATGATTTTCCCAATCGTAGTCATTATACCATCCTCGCTGCTCGCCGTTGGACTTTGCCCACTTGTTTTATTTGGGATTGTGTGTGGGGATCCCATACTGCGGAGCAGTACTTAAGCGTAGGTCTTACTATTAAAGCTGTATAAGCAGACGCTTTTGTGTCCCGGGTGCAGGAGTGTAAGTTCCGGCGTACAAAACCAAGTGTTTTGCTAGCAGAGGAGGTAATACGATTTATGTGTGAGTCCCATTTCAGATTTTGTGATATGTCTTCCCCCAGGTAGGTATGTGATGTTAATTCTTGGAGAATGGCATTACCGAGAGAATACTGCGTGACAATCGGTGTTCTTGAGCTGGGGATGCGAAGAACAAAACACTTCTTGGCATTGAATGACATTTGCCAACGTTTCTCCCATTCAGCAAGTTTATTTAGGTCGTGTTGCAGTTTCTGTGAGTCCTGTGTGGATTTTATTGGACGGTAGATAATGCAGTCGTCCGCAACTAGTCGCACTGTGGACTGGAGTTCGTCAGGGAGGTCATATATACGCAAGAAAGAGCAGAGGACCTAGTACGGTACCCTGAGGAACTCCAGACTCCACACCTACCCATTCAGAATGCTCTCCGCCAACGACGACTCGCTGTTTTCTGCCTTTTAAGAATGCTGAAATCCAGGTTATTATTTTTGTATTTAATCCCATGTGTTTGAGTTTCAGTATGAGCCGATGGTGGGGGACGGTATCAAAAGCCTTTGAAAAATCTATATAGGATGATGGCGTCTATTTGGGTGCTTTTATTTGCTGTTTGAATTAGTTGAGTTTCACAGGAATGTCCTCGTCTAAACCCATGTTGCTGAGGGGTGAGGATTTTGTGTGTGTCCAAGTATGACATGATTTGTGAATTAATTATGTGCTCTAGTAATTTACAACAAACCGATAGTAGTGAGTGAGACAGGCCTGTAGTTACTTGCTTTGGTGCGTTCGCCTTTTTTGTAGATTGGAGTAATATTTGCGTTTTTCCAGTCTGTTAGGGAGAATGCCTGTATCAATTGATTTCTGAAAAATGACCGTCAGGATTGGTGCTATTATTTCAGCGGTGTCCTTTAGTATGCGAGGTGGAATATCATCAGGTCCGGCAGCTTTGTTTGGTTTTAGATTTTTCAAGAGCTTTTCTACTCCAGTGTTGTGGATGGTGAACCCTTGCATAGCCGGGACATTACATGTTGGTAGGTTAGGTATGGATTCCATGTCCTCCTTTGTAAACACCGATCTGAATTGGTCATTTAGAATTTTGGCTTTTCCGGTGTTGTCTGATATTAAGATACCTTTGTCTTTTAGGGTAGGGATGCCAGTTGTGTCTTTTTTGAGGCTCTTGACAAATGACCAGAATTGTTTTTTGGATTCAAGGCAGAATTCCCTGATGTATCTCCTGTGTGAGTTTCTTGCCATCCGGTGTGTGTCCTTACGGATTTGAGTGAAAGCAGCCCAGTCTGATGTGGATTTTATACTCTTTTTAGCTCTGTTGAAAGCCCTTTGTTTACGTCTTTGAAACCTCTTTCTTTACTTTGAAGTTTATCCATGGTATTTTGTTGCTTTGACTCATCATTTTATGAGGTATGTGTGTGTCCATTAGCATTAAGAGCTTATGTTTGAACTGATTCCACAGGCTGTTTACGGACTCTAGGTCTGAGTTCTTGGTGGCAAAGGTTTTTGCGTTTATTCACCCAAATCTGTTTTCAAGCCATCCATATTTGCTTTTTTGAATTGGTAGGTTTTGCGTGGTTTATCCTTGTTTTTCTTAGGTTTGGCATTTATAATAAGGATTGGTATACCATCATGATCGCTCATTCCTGGTAATACTGATGACTTTTCAACCAGAGTTGGGTTATTGGTGAAGAAAAGGTCCAGTATTCGGTCCTTTCTTGTCGGTTCGGTGACAACTTGTGCTAGGTTATGGTTGGATACCAGGTCTAGTAATTGCTGGCCCACAATTCTGAAATTGGACCCTGCTTGGATGCTTTGGATATCCCACATAATGTCGCCAAGGTTGAAGTCACCAGCCAACCATACGTTCCCCTTGTGTAAGTTAGCTAGCGACTCATTTAATTGGCCAAGATATGTCAACGGGAGTGCACAGCATTTTATGGTAAACAGCGATACGCTATTTTTCTTTTCGATTCAAATTACATACAGGCTGTCCCAAAATGATTAGTACCCATCGATGCCCAAAGTTCAATACATTTTTTTATCATCAAAATCAATGAGATTAGATCCGGTTTTTTTAATCATATTTTCTATACTGTACCCTTTCATAAGAATTTTAGATCATGAATATTGGACTTATTTTAATGAAGTTACACTCCATTGAGCAAGATATGGGGATTTCACCTTTTTGGCAAAGTGCAAAAAAATGTGTTTTTAAACAGCTTGTTTGAAAGAAAACTAATACATTCTCTTAATCTTTTGTCTGCTAATATCTTTGATTCCTTTCTATTTAAAACTGCTGTTGCATCATATTGTTGTTCAAACTATTAATACTTCTTCATTTTGATTCAATTTGAAGAGTAAAAATGGATCGTCACGCATGAGCGACCCCAAGCTTTGTTTCTATAATGAGCTAGTTTTGAGGCTAAACTTGAGGGACATTTAAACAGACAAAGACGTAGTCATGGGTAATTAGCAGTGGCTTAGACTTCTTTTTCATATTGTGGATGCAATTTCCTACAAACTGGTTAAAATTAATATAGTCCCTTAGCATGCTTAGTGTTTAACCTCACGAAATCCATTCTCCAAAGTGAAAATGAAATCTAAGCCACTGGTGATTCACCAAATACCACCTCATTTAGAAGTCCCTAAGCACTTGTCAAATAAAACAATGCATGGGGTCACTCAAGTGTGACAAATTTCTTTTACTCGTTAAATTGAATTAAGGAGAAGAATTATTAATGATTTGAACACCCACAACTAATGACAGTTACAACAGAAAGACACACAAGATTATAATTGAGTAGACAAGAGATTATGAGAATACACTGTACACACGTTTCTTTCAAACAAACTAATAGCACACACATTTTTTAGCACTTTGCCGAAAAGGTGAAATCACCTAGTTTTACATAATGGAGTGTATCTTGAGTTTGATAAATCCGATAGTCATGATCTAAAATTCTAATGAAAAAGTACAGTATGAAAAAGACGATTTAAAAACAACGGACCTAATCCCATCGATTTTGATGATGACAAAAATGATTGCACTTTGGGCATCGATGGGTACTAACCATTTTGGGACAGCCTGTACGATATTACATATAGAGGGCGTTTAAATTTTAAAAATAAATAAATAGCGATGATTTTTCAACATATTTCAACATTGTTTTAATCAAGTTTTGCGAGAAGAAACAACAATAATGGCCAATTATAATTATTATCTTTATATTAAGTAAATTTAATTCGCCCAATTCTGCAATCACATGTGTATCAAAAATGTCCACTGATATCACATGTCGTATTAAAAGCAAACTATTTCATCAAAAACACCTAGAAGTTGGCAATTCTACTCCATGTGTAAGTATTATTTGTGAAGTTTTTTCATCGACAAAATGTGTATACAATTCATATTGCTATCTTCAGTAGACAGCAGTATACGTGCCATATTCAACCGTCCCGATAGCAATACATAAGCCGCCGCGTCTATCACGTCGATATTAGCAATACACTTATCCCAACAAGACATATCAAAGATATTGTCCAAAAAGAAAAATGCCCATAAAAAACAAAACATCAAAGGCCCACCAAAATAGGCCACCAAAAGATTGCCATGTTTCGCCGCTGCGTCACTGGCATGGCGCGGTCTAGATGAGAAGAAAGTTTTAACTCTTTACACTTCTCGTCCGCCCGAGCATTGGAATATGCATCAACTGTTGAGTCTCAGCCTCCATATCGTTAGCCTGCTTCGATAATTGCCTAACTCACTTTTCAGCAAAATTGAGTTTTTTGCATAAATCATGACTTCATTACATTATGCACATGCTGTTATAATACCTAAGTCATTGACCAATCAAAAGTGTTGATAAATGAAGAGCTTTGTTGCAAAAGGGCCACCAGACCACTCCAACATGTTACTCATTTTGCATTATTGAATTTGCATTGACAAATCCATGGAATTAATCAAATTATTGTATGGCCGGCTGTGTTCATCTGTTTCTATGACTTGGATTAGTGCATCCATGCACGCCAATTGAGGCATCAACAATGCAAGTCACATTCCACATAATGAATATCCATCCATAATGCAAAATGAGTAACAGGTACACAGGTAACAGGTTTCATACTTTTGCTGTTTTCTAAGTAAGAACTAGAAAAAATGAGTTAGGCAATTATCGAAGCAGGCTAACGATATGTTATTATGTTATTTAATTGTAGAAAAGGGGCACTGATGCCTACGCCTATAGCACTGGTATCGTGCCTATACCCAATACCCCAAATATATAACCATGTGAACATACGTAGTAGTGGATCCGCTCATGCTCGCTTCGCTCGGCCGAAAAATGAGCTTGTAAAATCATACTTATAGTTCATGGCCCCACATGTACAGTAGCGTGGGTCTTCAATTGAGGGGGGAACCAGACAGGGGGACATAACGTTGACTATTTTTGGTATAAACGACATAGAGTTTGTCATTTCATGGGGGTGGGGTGGGGCATGAGGGGAGGGGGGACAAGCCTTCTGGTGGGGGGGGGGGCTGACCTACAAAATAAATTTCCTGAAATACTTTGCTATATCCGTGCTATTTTGATTTTGGGTGGGTTGTTTAACGAATTGTATGGAGGTCCTAAGGATGACACTGATGCATTGGCATGAAATGTTATTGTTAGGGGGAGTTGAGTAGGGTTTGAATTATAATGGTCTATATAGAGGGGGTGCTAAGTATGTGTTTTGAAAAAGAAAGAAAAAATGGACCAGGGGGAGGGGAGGGGGGGGGGGGTGATTGTCAACAAAGGTTGGCAACTATTTAATAGTATGGGGCACCAAACAGCATTTATGGTAAACAGCGTTACGCTATTTTTCTTTTCGATTCAAATTACATACGATATTACATAGAGGGCGTATTTAAAATTTTAAAAAATAGCGATGATTTTCAACATATTTCAACATTGTTTTAATCAAGTTTTGCTGCTTTTTTGTGAGTAGAAACAACAATAATGGCCAATTATAATGATTATATTTGTATTAAGTAAATTTAATTCGCCCAATTCTGCAATCACATGTGTATCAAAAATGTCCACTGATATCACATGTCGTATTAAAAGCAAACTATTTCATCAAAAACACCTAGAAGTTGGCAATTCTACTCCATGTGTAAGTATTATTTGTGAAGTTTTTTCATCGACCAATAATGTGTATACAATTCATATTGCTATCTTCAGTAGACAGCAGTATACGTGCCATATTCAACGGTCCCGATGCGATAGCAATACATACGATAAGCCGCCGCGTCGATCACCATGATCACGTCGATTAGCAATACCCTTATGATCCCAACAAGACATATCAAATATATTGTACAAAAAGTAAAATGCCCATAAAAAACAAAACATCAAAGGCCCACCAAAATAGCCCACCAAAAGATTGCCATGTTTCGCCGCTGCGTCACTGGCATGGCGCGGTCTAGATGAGAAGAAAGTTTTAACTCTTTACACTTCTCGTCCGCCCGAGCATTGGAATATGCATCAACTGTTGAGTCTCAGCCTCCATATTATTATCATGTTATTTAAATAGATGACCCGATCACATTTTCATAACACAGATTTTTCTCAAACATATGGAGATTTTCATATCATATGAAAGATTATATTTTTCTGATTAACTACTGAAATTTGACGGTCCAAATCAGTATGATTACGAAGAAATCGGTGAAATAACATCGAATTACCGCGAAAAGTGGTTACCACCAATATAGTTTGTGTACAACTCAATGGGCACATTTCACGGCATCTTATGCGTCTAAAATAAGAACCATTAGAGTTATGCAACTCAAACTTTGGAATACGATTTTTTTGAGGATGACCTTTCATGTCGAATAGAAAACTTCAAGTTGAAAATCGGAACATCTACCTTTAATTGTAGAAAAGGGGGCCGATGCCTACGCCTAGCGCCAACCATTTGAATATATTCAAAGAGCAATGAAAAATGAGCTTGTAAATCACACTTAGTTCATGGCCCCGCAGTAGCGTGGATCTTCAATGGGGAGGGGGGGGGGGGGGGGGGGGAGCCACCAGACCGTCAGGGGGACCGGGGGACATAAATCTGACTATGAGGGGAGGGGGATAGGCCTGTTGGCGGGGGGGGGGGGGGGTGGCTCATATCCCACATTCTCAGCAAAAAAGGTTCAACTTACGTTGTCCTCCATATGGAACCTTCATGGGTTCTTCCCAAGAACCATTTCATTGAAGAACCCTCTTGAAAGGTTCTTTAAAGAACCAAAAAAAGGTTTTCAGTTTTGTTCTCTATATTGTTCTCTATATGGAACCCTAAGGGTTCTTCAGGGTTTAAGAACCCTCTTGAAAGGTTCTTTAAAGAACCAAAAAAGGTTCTTCAGTTTTGTCAAGCCCCTGACACTGTATTGTTGTTCGAATCAGCGAACTCATCGACGTTCATGAATATACAATGAATAATCATATCAGTGAATATTGAAAAGATAACGTCATTTGCAAAGTCGAAAATGAAAAGTACCAGACCATAGTGGACACGACGAACGGTCGTGATTTTTAAATCTCCATTGGTTTCAATGTTATGTCGGAGTGTTTTACCTAATTTCATACTGACACGACCTGAGTGATAATCAAACGGTCCCCGAACGATGCCCGAGCGCTGTTGAAGTCAGTAATATGATCGTTCCCTATAATCCGAGCGTTCCCACATCGAATTTCACCCAGACTGATATTCGTCACTGCGAACCTATGTCCGCCATCGTCTGAATATCGAAAATGCCCTCTGGAGAGTCGAGGGGACACCATTTTTTTCTACGCATGCGTCCGATCGCTTTGGATTTGTCCACCAAAATCGTGGACAAATTCCTAATGAGTATATGTGCTGCAATGCAAGTGACACAATTTCTTGTTATGCGCTAATCAACCCGGCGTAGATCTAACCCCCGGGCTCCGGACAGTTTGGGGGTGGAAAAGCTCAATCAGGAAAAGTTCACGGAAAAGGTTCAGCCGCGTGTCATTCTTTGACGGTTCAATGGTATATTACAGATAGTCAAAGCTGAGACGAATATCCAGGTATATTCCGGTCTCAGGTCAAAGTGGGTATATCATCGGTTGCACGCCACAGAGATCGACGAGTGTAGTTGTGATAGTTTTATTATTTAACCATTTATTCTTTTATTTATTACGAACGGATTTTTATCGTGCCATTTTTGACATTTTATACCATATTTATATGTAACTCTCGCACAAAATGTGTTTGTAATGTGATTATAATCCTTATTTTGGAAAAAATGGTAAAAACGTTGACATTTTCGAACACAATTTGCTTCATTAATAATGCATGTATCTGGTTTGTGAACAATCACTAAGTGAGTGACGTCTTGAATTAACCATGTTAATAAAATGCATATATACATCCTTACAAAAGCTGCTTTCCATGGTGTTAATTTTAAAGAAGCCGATGCACACCCCAGCCAACATCGACCGTGGGCCCACAGTGGGCCCTCACGGGACCCTTAATATTTTGTCCACTTTGGCCCGAGTGGACAAAATATTAAGGGTCCCATGAGGGCCCACTGTGGGCCCCACGATCGATGTTGGCTGGGACCCGTGTGTCAAATAGTTCTGAAGTGCAAGTCATTATAAACATGATAAAGAACTCTCACAGCTTTTCATGGAACCCTTTTTTTCGTATTTTAGGGTTCTATAAGGAACCATTGACTCAGGAAGAACCTTTCATTCTGGGTTTGGAACAATTTGTATCCTTCTTAGAACCATTAAAGGTTCCTTGAGTGCAGAAGGTTCTACATCGAACCCCGAGCTTTATTCAAAGAACCCTTTCCGAACCATTTTTGCTGAGAGTGCAGCCAGTACTTCCGCACCTACAAAATAAATTTCCTGAAATACTTTGCTATATCCGTGGTATTTTGGGTTGTTTAACGAATTGTATGGAGGTCCTAAGGATGGCAATGATGCATTGGCATGAAATGTTATTGTTTAGGGGGAGTTGAGTAGGGTTTGAATTATATGAATGGTATATATATATATATAGAGGAGGTGCTAAATATGTGTTTTGAAAAAGAAAGACAAAATGGACCAGGGGGGACTTGGGGGGGGGGGGGGGGGGGTGATTGTCGACAAAGGTTGGAAACTATTTAATAGTAATACGGGGCACCAAACATGAATGAAAATGACAATACAAGAGGGAAATATATTTTGTCTCGCCGATGATTAAAATTTCCCGAATTTCATTTCCCGAATTACCTGAAAACAACCAGAATTTCCCGAATTTCGGGTAAAGTCAGGAAAATACTGACCCAGCTGAAAACATCATCTCACTCCCCCGGCCCCACAGGGACTGAGAGGACATTCAGACAAACTGTTTGTCAAGCGTTCCAGTTCGAACCTTAGTTAGCAGGCCATTTACTCAAACGACTGTACAAGGCATACTAGTAGTGGTCAAAAGTATACACCAGATTGCACCAATGCACTGTGGGTTCAACAATTGACAACATTTCCAATTAGGAGGGGCACATCCCCCTCATACTTCACCCTGTACGCGCTAGCGCAGAGCGTGCATGGTACGGCTTTCGTCGCTTTTGGCACAAATTCTAATATTTGGCCGCCCCCTAAAAAAATCCTGGATCCGCGGTTATTGACACCCGTTACTATACTACTACTAGCCCGACAAGAAATTTACCTGCCCAATGTGTTTCCAATTTTCTTTTAAGGCCTACAGCCTGTTGAGTTATGTTTGCCCTACACTCAAAAATACATGACAAAGTTTATCGTGAAAATAGTTCCCTAAAATCGATAAGAGGGGAACCTGATTTTTTTTGTCAGTTGTTAGGGGATGACCCGAAATGTATTAACAGAAAAAAAGGGGGGGGGGGAATCCGAAAAAATGGATACAAAAATTGGAAAAAGCCCATTCCCCTTTGCCATAAATAACGATCGCTCCCTTACAACAAGTGTATTAATTACAATCGGAATGAATTAATTAATAATAATAATAATAATGGAAACTTATAAAGCGCAAGTAAGTATCCGATTAAGTTCCAGACCGGGTGCTAATTCGAAATCAATAACGGTACAAAAAAAATCAGTTTATTAATCAAATTGGCGAGAAATATTCTGTTTTTTTGTATGGTTCGCCAATTTGGAACTGATCAAATCACACTATATGAGTATCTATACTCTATTTGGCTTCCTCTGGACAGTGACGTAATTTAACAGGCGCAGCTTTTACGCACGCATATGTACCTTCCGTCTTTCAACGCTCGTTTGTATACGCCAGCGCCTCGAGTAGGCGCGCCGCGTTATGTAGTAGAATACGCAGTTACATAACTGTCGTGATGGCCAAATAGACTATCATGCGGAGCGCGGGTGATTTGCAAGAGTTTCTTTTTCAAAATGCTTCTAATAGAGATTCATATCAGGTCTACGAATCGGGATAAAGATTAAAAAGCGCTTGATCAAAATAGACTTGAGAAAAGTCTGAAATTCGCTCTGGCAGATTAAAAGAAACTGTTTATTGGATGGTTTCCATTTACAATGTGCCAATTTTCTTGTCCAAAGAAACCGTCGCGAACCAATACGAAAACGAGGCTAGTTAAAAATCGTCCATCGACAACCACACAGTTTGTTGTGGCAAATTCTTCTCGTTTTTGTCTTTTCCGGATAATATATTTTACTGTTGTTTTTTACATGAGACCAAGACAGTCCTAATGACGTGATATATTAAACTACAGATTTTTAAGGGAGTAGTCCCTCTCGGTAAGATAATATTGTTTACATTTCCTCTATGTTTTCTTGTGTTGTTTTGCTCAGCTTGCTTTCTGTTTTTGTTACAGATGATCGCAGGCCTAATTTTCACTTTGTTTTTTCAGACGTACATGCTGCATCTGTGCATGCTGTTTGCAGAGGCTTAGCCTTTGTTCTTCAATCGATATATTAGTATTGGAAACCAAAACATTTCAGTGCCTCTAGATTTTTATTTCTTCATGTTGTCATTGACATCGTATAAAATGTTAAAATAAAAACTTTAAACAGCCTCTAGTCTAAACAGAAATGCTGCTCCAGCCAGTCGCAGAGAGTCAGCTCAGACTAGACTGTGTGAACTGTAATGTGACTGTGTGGTCTTGCCTTCTTTCATTTTGCTTTTCTTGTTTTGATTAAACATGACTTGTCTTATGAATGAACAATTTATTTCCAAGTTGTACCTTAAAATCTTTTATTTTATTTTGTTCAGTAATTTAGGTCCCCCTCTCTTCTTCTAGCAAAATACCATTTCCACTGCTTCAACTTGTTGCCATATAATCTAAATGCAAAATAATTCTTCCTGTACCTGCCCTGATCAACTTAATTAATTGATTTTTAACACACATCTCGGAAACATGCACAACAAGTATGACGCGGTACTAAGTGCGCACAGGTTTTTTGGTTAAATATGTGTCATGTCTGGTAGTGGTACACTCGCAGCACACGCACATGGTAGATTGATCAAGCATTGTTTCGCATCATTGTTTTGCGTAATACTACTATATTATTACGCAAAACAATGATGCGAAACTATCAGTCCCAAATAAGGTTTATCGTAGATAGAAAAAAGCCATTGATTATCCTATTCTGATGCATTGTGGGTGGACCGTTTCGTTTGCGAACCCACAATGCATCAGAATAGGATAATCAATGGCTTTTTTTCTATCTACGATAAACCTTATTGGCTAAAAATGTTCATTTTTTATCTCTCCGCGAGCAAAAGTAATCCAAGCGGACGCGTGCGGTTATGGCCAAACGCATGATGCACAGTGCGCGTGTTGCCTTCACTTGCGCCTGCATCCTTCTGTATTCATTCACTGCTGTAAGGAGGCTTTGCCAATTTTGGTACAGATCAAACTATAATCTGGGTTTACATTTAATACATGAGTATGACGCTAAAAATTAGTCTTTTCCTCTTCTTTGTCACTCTATGAACATAGAGCAACAATGTCTTCTCTGGCCTGCGACGCTGTGGTGTATGTACCGATAAAGGGCTCCCTCACTGTGACCGCTCCCCATCCTCTGATTATATACGAAGTAGACTAGTATTTATTATAATCAAAACAACAAATTGTTGATCACAGTGTATATGATTTCCCAGCGTCCCATGCGACCGGTGCGTATAAAGCGTAATCGAGTCAATCGCGATGGCAAGGGCGCAGTAAACTGGAAGATGTGACTTACATGTACTTGTAAACAAATAGGTAATTGACCAATCGCGGGCCCTAATCAACAAGACCCCATGTCGCGTTGCAACTGTTGTGGAACGCATTGCATGCAAGGACACGCTCGCACGCTCAACCTTTGTAATGATCACGAGCGTTCGGATAATGACGCTGTGATCGACACATTTTTGTTTTGATTTAGAAATAGTTGCAGGTTGAGATATTTAAGCAATGTTATACATATATATGCCAATGTATACCTTTTCATTTAATTTATAGACAAGTCAAAACAAGATTTGAGAGCAGGAGACCTGAGCTGGGAACTCAATAACATCATGGCAGACGTTGATCCGGAAACATTGCTAGAATGGCTGCAGATGGGACAAGGCGAAGAGAGGGACATGCAACTGATAGCTCTGGAACAGCTATGTATGCTCTTGCTGATGTCAGATAATGTAGATAGATGTTTTGAAAGGTGGGTGTATAAGAATACTTTCATGTGCATGTTTGGTTACAAACCACGACGACATGTCCGTAATTGTAAATCCCAAAGCTATGAAAGCATCTTTGAAAGTTTAACTCTTTAAGCACGCAGGCCTGGAAAAAATGTGGAATTTGGGAAGCTCCTTCCCGGGAAATTTGGGTATTTGGAGGGAAATAATTTTGTTTGCTTCCTGGGAAATATACATTTTTCCAGCCCTGACTGCACAGGTAATTTATTTGTCTTATATGTACATGTACATTGCCTATAACTTAAGCGGAAGAGAGAGAGAGAGGGGAGGGGGGGGGGGGGGGGGGGACAATATCATTTATTTGTGCAATGACCATACTAAATTGCAATTTCACAAAATTATTCTTATTCTTATGGAAAAAAAGATGTACATGTATGTGTATTAGGGACAGGGGCAGCATTCGGACGCGTCTGCACGTCATAAACATACCCCTTACTTTCTTGTTTGACGCATCAAGTTACACCTTGAATTTAGTTTCAGCAATCCTTTAAATTGTCCAGAAAAAAATCAATAGGACCCCTGACATTTTTGAGCCAGCGCTACAGCCTACCACTGATTAGGGACTTACTTTTCTGGACTTTATGTGGATGGAAACTTTAGGGACATTTATTCTATTAAATGTCTTGAATGAGATGTCAATGATGGGATCTGAGTTAAAAAGCTATAGATTTGACTTGATTTTTAAAAGACTCGAGTTGACATTTCTTTGATAATGGGAATGACTTGTGACTTAATAAGGTTTTATCGACTTGCTCTCACACTGTTAAATACCTTGATACTTATAACTTGCCAAGACATATTAAAATTAACACATGGTGAGCTTTAATGTTTAACACAATAATTTCATGCAAAACAAAACATGAATGAATGACCGACCTTGCAAATTCACTTTAGAGAGTCAATAAACGTGAACATGTATTAGTATTATGTAAGTGCTACTAACACTTTTAGAGGTTCTGTAACACATTTATCAAGGTTTTGAAAGAAGAAAAAATTGAAGGAAAAGAAACATCGATCTTTATTGTTACGTTTATTTGTGTTGTTTTATTGCACAGGAATTTATTTGTGTTGTTTTATTGCACAGGAATTGTTAATGCTTGTCCCAGTGCATTTCCGTGTGTTATTGTTATTTCTCTGTTTTATTGCGTTATTCTCCCTTGTTATTGCCTGTTTTCCCACACCCAGTTGGTATATCTTGCTTTTATTCTTTGAATTTTACATTTTCGAGATATCCTCTTGTATCAGTTTTCTGATCCTTGGTGTGTTTTTGTTCCTGGTTCAGTTGGATTCATCTTTTTACATTTTATATTTGAAGGAATGTTAATACATGTTGCATATATATATGTATACTTATACTAAACAATTAAATTGTTGGGGCGACTGTTGAATCCAACAGGCATTCATAGAAACGATGCTAGACTGTAATCAAGTCCACGATGGAATAAAGCTTGACAACATTATTTAAGCAAGATTTGTATAAGGCTAGGTCTAGGATGATGTTGCATTACACAGTTGCGCCAAATTGTTAAATAAATAATATATAGACTCGGACAAACTGGCGTGAATTAAAGAAACAAAGACCTTAAAAATACACTGTCTTAAATTGTTAAATAGTAATACTTGTTGCCACATATTTTATATTAAAGGCCTACAAATTGGTCTGCAAAATACACAGTGTTGAATTTGCATTTGCAAACAGTGTTTTTCAAATTCTCAAAATTTGAATTTGATTTTTTTTATGGTGAAAATAAATAAAACAAACAACTATGTGTATGCATCAAAATTATAATCATACTTTAAAAGCTCTGAGCAGTATAAGCATAGAATTTTTTTTATTATTTGTTAAATATTGATTAATTCAGAAGGTACAATTTTACATGATCACTATACTAATATTTTCCTCGTCTAGTATCAAATGAAGTATTAGGCCTATGCCCAATATCCATTTTATGAAAGTACAAATAGTCAATTACATTTACTTGACTTCCTATTCCATAACCTCTGCTCATCAAGAAATCTGTAGTACACAGAGAGCAGGAAATATTCGATTTGATCAATAATGTTCCTTTCTATTTTCATGTGAGTGGTCCATGGCTGATTTGTTCAAAACATTCAATCACAGGAAGTACCTATTTAGGGGCTTAGCAACAATAATTGTTTTGTGTGCATTCACATGTTGATTCTTGAATAGGAAAGGATGTTTTGAACAATAAACAATAATACAATATTAATCCAGTCAACCTGGATTACAGGGTTAGGCAATTTATTTTGTGTGTTGCCCTCAGGGAATAACCCCAAAATCTCAAAAATCAGGGTCGCATTTATTTTTATTTTAAGATTTAAATTTTACCCAGTTTGTCAGAATATTACTATTTTCTGCGTTGTGTTGTTAAATACTGTTTGGTCTTTGGTAATTGCCCAGTTATTTGGCAGGATTTATGCCTTATAAACAAGCAGGATATTAGTGATGACAGCATGCATGATACAAGGAAAAACAACCATTTCATTGCCTATCCTGTAATTTGGCAGGAAGTTTTTGAACTGAGAAGCATGTGTTTGTTTTGATATGTTTTGGTTTAATTGTTTTGTTGACTAGAACAGCTGGTTCAATGTCATTTTGAGACGGATTAATATGTATTAAGATTTCAGGTCAAATGAAATGAGAACATTTGATTAATTTTTAGTTGCCATGTTTTATTCATTGGAATGACTGAGGCTCTTCTAGGTCATTCAATTATATTGGTCTAATGTTTGAGTTTTTTTTGGACAAATTGAAACATACAGGACCCCCATCTCCCCCACCCACAAAAAGTCCCAAAAATGCTGTTAGCAAAGAATATTGGTGTTTTTATTTGTAATTATATTGTTAAAACTAACGTATACGTGTGTGTGATCAGCATGATCCGGGGTTTACACATACAAGTAATACAGTACACAATGTGAATACAATTAAGAGTATTACAATGTAGTAGATAAACGAGTTGAAATTCAACTTTGAACTGTATGCTATGGTTACACACTGCTGATGAGTCATCATACTTGTACATGTATGATAATGTGTCAGTCAGTGGAATGATTAGGTGACATTATTACACCAGTCTGATGACTAGCGTGATTGCCTTGTATTGCATGGGCATTGTAGGTTATTAATAAAAGCCATCTTGTTGGTGAAAATAATCAAGTTTTATTGGAAGTAGGTCTATGTGTGTAGTGATGATGATTGAGCCAGATAACAAGATTTAAATTTTTTAACAATTTCAATTCCGGAAAACCACTACATTTCGTGAGGGATTTAATTTCACGAATTTTGCGAGGGATGTGGATTCGTGAAGTTAAATACCCGCAAAACTGATATTTTTGCATTGAAAGTAACAGTAAAATATTCAGATTAGCGAAATTGAATGCCGGCTAAAATAGCAGCAATTTTAAATTCACGAAATAAAGTATCCGCAAAATTATATAGTGTTTTACAGTATTAAATTGCAGTATTTTTTATAACCGTACTGATGTGTGTATAGTCCCACTTTTTTTACCCCAAAATATACGTAAATTAGGGGGTGGGACTTAAATCGGGTGCCCATGTGTGCATGAAAATTAAAATCTAGATTTTACAATTTGAACTAACAAATTTTAGTAACAAAACACATGGAAATACAGGCATTATTTCGCTCACGAGTCACGATGGATTTCATAATTGTTTACATCTTCTTACGATGCGCCATTTTGTTATATGATTTCTTGTGTCCGTGGTGCACCACTAGTTTGATTTCAAGTCATTTTTGTTTCGCCTTTTCGTAACACTCGGCGGCATGGCAACAAGACTAGCATCAAAAGTGATGCATGATCATAACATGCTCCGACTTGCGCAGAAACCGCCATTTTTTATAATTTCAAACTGACAGAAAGAGTTCTGTGCATGCACGTAAAGCAATGGGTTTTTTAACTCTGATGAAAACGAAATATGAACTGCCGATACTGGAGGATTTATCATAATTTTTAAAGTTATTTGAAGATGAAACTCAATCTTTGTAGGTTTGGCTTTGATGGTACGTGATCAAATATCAAGTAGGGAATCTTTTTGCGTCACTCTCTTTGCTACACATTTGTGCAATAGCATCGCAAATCTTCAAAAGTGTGTCGCATTTCGAGATGCTATACCAGTTAAATCGAACGCTACACTTGGTTTTATGCACTCTGCAGGTTATTGCGGTGATGATTTCTACTCCCAGTGTGTTTGAAGGAATTCACTGAGTGCGGGATGGATACGGGTACCCCTTGTTCGCACGTATAGAATGATCCGTGTCACGTAAGAGAAATTGCACTGGATAACTCATATGCCTACTTTTAATAAAGTTCAATGATGTTTTCGTCTGGCTGAGATCTGAAAGTTATTTTTCTAAGGCTTGTGGGACTTAAGACGGGTGCCCATCGTAGTCTGAGATATAAGCTTAATTAGGGGATGGGACTTAAATCGAGTATGGGAAGTACACACGTCAGTACAGTAATGTCATGCACAATTTGGCCCTCAATGTTGCCCATCGTAGTCTGAGATATAAGCTTAATTAGGGGATGGGACTTAAATTGAGTATGGGACTATACACACGTCAGTACAGTAATGTCATGCACAATTTGGCCCTCAATGTTGTTATTACTGGTTGTTGTACATCAAAATCTGAGAAATTTAGCTATGTATTTTGTTTCCCACAAATTGGATGGGTTTTTTAAGTGATTCTTAGAATCTTGTTATTTTCCTATATTAATAAAGACCCTGGAAGGTTTATTATTTAATATGCTTTTGCTTTTGCATGCTGTGCAATAAAACAACAAGTGGTAACTTGGATGTCTAGTAGGCAACATCTATTACTGGCATTGTGCTATAATTATGGTGGACATTTGTAGTTCATTATCTTCTTTATAGTTCTTACCACTTATGTTTTTATATTTTGTCCCTGATAAAAGGTGGTATATCCACTTAAAACATTGGTCTTTATTGTTACGTTATATTTTGTTGTTTTATTGCATAGCAATTTTTATTGCTTGTCCCAGTGCATTTCTGTGTGTGATTGTTATTTTCAATTTCTCTGTTTTATAGCGTTATTCTCCCTCATCATTGGCTGTTTCCCCATATCTTGATTTTTACATTTGCGAGATATCCTCTTGTATCAGTTTTTTTATCCTTATGGTGTGTTTTGTTCCTGGTTCCGTTGGGATTCATCTGTTTACGTTACTCCAAATAGATGTAAAGAAAAAAGAACCCCCCAAGTGTTGTAGTCAACGATCGCAAAATGAAGATGGTTTTACGAGATGCTGATATTTTGTTTCCCATTGATATTTTAAAATTGTAAATCTAACCTATTTAGTCGGCTATGTGTACCATTTATGCATGCCCGTAATGTCCAATATATTCTGAATTATAGATTGACCATTTTTTCCTAATTGGCTTTGATTGTTTCATAACAGTTGTCCACCAAGGACATTCCTCCCAGCTCTCTGCAAGATATTTCTGGACGAGCATGCACCAGACAATGTCCTTGAAGTAACCGCTAGGGCTATCACCTATTATCTAGATGTGTCAGCAGAATGCACTAGACGTATCGTAGCTGTAGATGGCGCTGTGAAGGCGCTGTGTAATCGACTTGTTGTTGTGGAGTTGTCGTCCAGGACCAGTAAGGACCTTGCTGAACAATGTATAAAGGTAGGTTGAACCGTTGAAGTTTGTTTTATTGTCTTGATACCTTTGCAAAGCCTCTCAGCCAATTTGAGGTACATGTCTGATGATAACCTTATAATAAAATCATTTTAATACAACCCTCTTTATTTGCCGCCTTAAACCAAGATTGGTGGTCATTGAATTAAAAGATACACATTTTCACATGGTAATTCTTCAGTAGGCTTAATCACAGCAACTGTGGTGATAGATCTCTGAATATGGACAACAAATCTCTAATCATTGTGCATTCTATGCCTGTAACTACATGTAGGATATTCCCTGATTATACTATACAGTCCTTCAATTTTAATTTTATAAAGCCAATATGGAAGCAAAGCACTTGGTCGAGCATACAAAAATGAAAAAATTATAGCTAAAATTTTTAAATAATTGTTGGATCATTTGTAGCCAATTTGTTTTCCTGTTATTTTTGTTTACTACAGGTGCTTGAATTGATGTGTACGCGCGAGTCTGGTGCAATATTTGAGGCTGGTGGCCTTCACTGTGTGTTAACATTCATAAGAGATAATGGTAACATGGTCCATAAAGACACACTACACTCTGCCACAGCAGTTGTCTCCAGGTTATGTGGCAAGATGGAACCCAGCGATCCATCACTTGAGACCTGTGTCGCGTCACTGTCAACACTACTCAAACATGAAGATCCTCATGTAAGTATTAGGATTTTTTATAGAACACAGGCGATCTAAATATTGATGCCCGATCATTTATAAACATATATCTATAATTACCTCAATTGATCCCAAATAGTGCAACCTTTGCCATGAATGTTTTAATTTTGACACAGCAAAGTATTTTACTGTCGATATAAATCTATGGAAAAATATTATATAACTTTTTGGCAATGCTGTACAACTAGTCATTCACTCAGGAGTGGGATCTAGTCCTGATTTTTCCTCATGGATAATTTTGTATGTATAGTTCTGCATTTACCCGATCAATTTCATTTTGAAAAGTGGGTAAGATAATAATAGTCATCACATGTATGTTTAAATGTTAAAATCAAATGTCTTTTTTTATACAACCTATATTTAATCAAAAGTTTGAAATATATCTGCACTTCTACTACCCAGGTTGCTGATGGTGCTCTACGCTGTTTTGCCTCCCTTGCTGACCGTTTCACCCGACGTGGTGTCGACCCAGCCCCATTAGCCAAAAATGGCCTTACTACCGAGTTGCTAGAAAGATTGGGTCACTGTGGAATACCAGCAGCATCGCTGGCATCTGGTGCCAAAACTGCAGTGGCTCCAGCAGCAGGCACTACCCCTGATGCCAAAGGAAACCCAAATATATCTACTGTTATTAGTCTACTGTCAACACTATGCAGGGGATCACCCACTGTTACACATGTGAGTCAAATCGTGGTGGTTCTATAAAAATGTAATGAGTTGATTGATTGTAGATGATTTGATGATGGGATAAATATGTGTTGATGCCCAAGCCATCATTGAGATCTTAGAAAAGAATAATAAACCAATACTATGTCAACGTCATCTTTGTATCATATAGGTACCTGTTCTGTAATCGTGCAGGTCTGGGCTAATATAAAGAAAAGGCGATGCGGGATTTTATTAGAAACAAATAATAGTACCGGATTGGATTAAAAACAAATAATATGCAGCAAAGGAGCCGTCAGATGACAAACCAACAAGTTTGGAGTCTCCATTACACAGATCATGCTAGTTTCATTATGTAATAATCTCTCACAGTTATGACACAAATACACCATGTTATGTTACCCAACCAAATCATCAATGTTTGACAATCTCATCTCGATTTCCCCTTTTCCACAGGATCTCCTAAGGTCACAATTACCAGAAGCCATCGAACAAGCTTTACAAGGCGATGAACGTTGCGTCTTGGACACCATGCGACTAGTAGACCTACTTCTAGTATTGCTGTTTGAAGGTCGCAAAGCACTACCAAAGACAAATATAGGAGCTAGCACCAGGGCCATGGCAGGTTTGAGACGACTAGACAGTGCTGGTGAACGTTCCCACCGACATCTTATTGATTGTATTAGAAGCAAAGATACTGACGCTCTTATAGATGCCATTGATACTGGAGGTAAGAGCAAGGGTTGCTGTCATGTGTAATTTAGTAATGTGGCTTTGTGTTGGCTTGGTAATCTACCAGAAAAAGCAAAGGGTGGCTGTTGTAGGCATTTAAACCTTGGGGTTATCACTTGCAAAAGCTTGACAAGCATAAATGAAATTCAATAAGCTTCCATTAACCTTAACCTCCAAACCAGGTTTTTCTCAGCTACTCGTTCTCGCAGTATACTGCGCTCACAATATAGGCTTTGTTAATTACGTATTCAAAGACTTTGGAGATAGGCTTGGCCTTAGTATTTTTTAGTTCTCAGTTAGGTTAGGGTTGATGATCTTCTGTCTATTTGTATTCCATTATGTTAAGCCTAAAATGCATATTTTCTTCAATCTCTCACTAGATTTTGATATATATGCACAGTTTTGAGCAGTTTCTTCTGTTGCATGTCTGAAGCTCTAACAAATCTCACAAACTTTCATAAGATTAGATAACCTTCTGGTAAATAAGTAACTATTTCATAGAATTCCACTGTGACTTAATGAGATTGGTGTATTTCCATTCTTTCTATCCTTGTTCTAGCTGTAGAAGTCAACTATATGGATGATGTTGGCCAAACTCTGTTGAACTGGGCTTCTGCTTTTGGAACCCAAGAGATGGTCGAGTTCTTGTGTGATCGTGGAGCAGATGTAAATAGGGGTCAACGGTCATCATCACTGCATTATGCGGCATGTTTTGGCAGACCCCAGGTTGCAAAGGTAAGGCATTTTATTATCAAATTACAAAAACATGTCTTAGTATATGGCTACAAGGATTTAGTTATTAAATTTTAAATATATAACACATGCCTCGACTTTAAATCAGCATTAAAATGTTATGCTCAAATAATGGGTACCAAATCACTTGATGAAACAGCAGCATTCTATTTTGTAATATTTTTAAGCATCTTAAAAACAAATGTTTTATGTTGACAGACCTTACTGCGACATGGAGCCAATCCTGATCTAAGAGACGAGGATGGTAAAAGTCCATTGGATAAGGCGAGAGAAAGGAATGATGAAGGTCATCGAGAGGTCATGCAGATATTGCAATCACCAGGTAGGAAGTGAATGGATAGAATAACAAGTATGCTGCCAATAATTTGTCCTGAAATTAACCATACTATCAAATAAACATTACAAAAGGTTTGTTCAGTAAACAGATATTCAGTAAACAGATACCCCAGATGTTCAGTAAACAGATACCCCACCCCGCATTGGAGTTGGACCAATGTGGCAATTCAAAATGCAAATGAGGTCTGATATATGTTGTCACAGGTGCTCTAGGTTAAGGTCACGAATTTTCCGCGTTGCGGAATTTCCACGAAAATAGCGGAATTGAGGTTAATCGCGGAAAACGACATATTGATGAAAAGAAGAGAAAAAATGCACAAAAAACATCCAAAACACAAAATTTATAAATAGTCTTGAATAAAACAATATAATTATTAAAAAACGATATGTAATAAAACAAAACAAATCATATTTGAATATAAACCTCCGCGATATAGAGGGTCGGCTACCGCTACAGTAATAATAAGGTAAGCCTAAAATCTAAAATCTGTAAAGTGTGTTTATTTTGGTTTTATAGATCGTAAATTTTAAGCTTTCTTGGGGAAAATTGCATCACAGAAAAATGCAAAATTTACACAGCGGAAAAACATGGAATTCGACAGTTACAAAGCAGAAAATGTGTGACCTTACTCTAGGTCCTTTTTCTTTCACAATTGTCAGTTTATTCTTTTCAAAATTTCACACACATTGGCTATATTTGAAGACTGGAAAACAACTTACTGATTTCCATTTAATTGGAAAAATTATAATTTTGTAATTGGCCATGTGTTTTGAGTTGGTAGATTTTTCGGTGCTAAGATTTGTCACAAATTTTACACTTCGAAACGCATCAATTTCACTCTGAAATTAAATATTTCCTCCCATGTACTATCTACCACAGAAGAAGTATACATTTTCTGAAGGAAAATTTCACAAGGATTCCAAAAATGGGGTTGTTTTTTAGGTAGGGTGATGGGCAAGAGGGTTATTGAAAGTCAAACAACAAATATTTTTTGGAAAAATTGTCTGACTTTAGGCAATCATGTATTTGTACCATCACACTCTATGTCAAAATAGACATCATATTTGATGAGATGCTCAGCTCAAGAGCTTTTAAAAAAGGTATACTTTTACTATGATACCTATTATAGTTTTTCTGATGTGCGAGGATCTTCGTGACGTGGGGAAGCCGGTTCACTTGTGATTGATTTTGAATGTTATTATCAAACTTTCTTACTGAAGGGTACTACCTACCAAGGCAAATTACCTATCAAATTAAAGCTTTTATTAAGTACTTTAAAATGGTACCCTATGTTCTGTGATAGCATGTTGCATTCTTGAATTATGGACAATTATGTGAAAAAACTTTGGGGAGCCGAGGCACTGTTACAAATAAATAACAATTGTCGAACTGCAAATTGATATTTAACTAATATTTTGATTAATAATGCATTTATATTTTCATTCTTTTCTTTAACATATCTATCAAAAGATGTAAGACATGTAAAATGGTAAAAATAACCCATTTATATCCAATATACCACTAAAATTTTACATTTCTTAATTTTCACATACCGGTGCCTCCATACCGGTGCCTCGACTCCCCCAAAGCTATTTTTCATCAAAGTGTCCAGAATTCAAGAATGCAACATGCTATCACAAAACTTGGGGTACCATTTTAAAGTACTCAACAAAAGCTTTAATTTGATAGGTAATTTGCCTGGGTAGGTAGTACCCTTCACTAAGACATTTTAATAAGACTTTAATAAAAAAATTAATAAAAATCTCGCACAAGCGAACCGGCTCCCCCATATTAGCTGCCCAACTCAAAACACATGGCCAATTATTGACTTGTTTGTTAGGTTGGTTTACCTTTTAGTGTTTTATATAAAAAATACAGAATTATAGGACTCAAGCCCTCAAGGTCTATCCCCACGGGTTCTCCTGATTTCAATATTGTTTTTATATTTGATTTTTATTAATAACTCCACTTTAGCACTCAATATAAATCATGCGTTCTTACCATATAACAGGTGAATGGATGGTTCCAGTAACCCCTACTACAGAAGCCCCGGTGAGCCCTGAGGAAACCAAACCCGAGCCAGATGACACAGAAGCTAAAGGTGACCCAGAAATGGCACCCTTGTACCTGCGTAAATTACTGCCCATATTTGCACAGGTCTATAATAACACTATGATGCCGTCCATTAGGTAGGTTAACTAATAATGTAGACATTTGATATGCATATACTTTTGACAAAGGAAGTTGGTATTTGCAGGGGCTAGGATTATTGTCAGGTTCATCTTAAGTTTAATCAGTTCCAAATAGGTGAGAAATATTAAGTTTTTATCTCTCTGCGCCCAAAAGTAATCTAAGCGTATGTGCATGATTATGGCCACACACACACGGTTTGGGCCGCATGCATGCGTCACACATATGATGCACAGTGCACTTGTTGACTTCATACAAGCTTGCGTCCTTCTTTAATCATTCGCTGCTGCAAGGAGGCTTCACCAATTTGAAACTGTTCAAACAATAGCAAATAGCGTTTGCTGTCTTTCTCTCCTGTTTCTTTATATTAACTTCTTCCTCTATGAAAAGTCATTGACTCTCAACAAAATCAGATACATGTTATTACCTCGTCAAATTTTTAGTATCGAGTTATAGTATTTATGATGTACAATATGTCACAACTTTTTAACTGATGACATTTGGAATGGCGTAACTATTTTTGCATCATATAGCGATTGCATTCAATATTTTAATTGATTTGTTGTACAGCGTGTATCAAAAAGAACGCAACACTTTTTGTCGAGAGCTGTACGGTCACAGTAAAAGACAAATTACTCTAAAACTTATATATTCTGTTAGGTCTACTTATTGGCTATCACATAGTCAAATTACAACGATATCGATTATTTATTCGCTGAGATATTAAAGGTGTAAGTAGAGAAGTGCAAAACACGTTTTACATCTTCGTTCTAAAAACTTGGATTTTCCTGTTTGATTAGTGTTAAGGGTTAACAGTTTAATAACTACATGTAACCTTAATGTCTGGAATGGTTTATCTTAATTTCCTTTGTTTGAGTAAGGTGGTACATAAAATTATTGAATCGTGTAATCTGATAATCATTCGACCATTTGAATACGTCAATCACCCTTTTTAAGTTCTGAACCACCGATTGCTATGATCGCCACATAATGTCTATGGTACGTTCTTTCATAAATTAAAGTTCATAATCGATGCATCTTAAAACAAGGACAGCATTTTGAGGGTCGATGTCCCATTCCCATTCACAACAGACTGACAATGACTGACTGATTCATACAAGACAATTACTACCTTCACTGGACTATTCCATTTGTTTTTCTTTTGAATAATGTGCCATACTGTTTTATTTATGACATTAACGAGAGAAAAAGAGAGAGGATTTGCAAACAGACTTTGTAATCTGGATTTTCAAGTTGTGTCATTAACTATCAACTAATTTATTGCCAGATTTAATTAATATTGATATGATACTGTAATAGCCAGACATTTGATACCTTTGACATGACATTTTCTTCTCAGAATGACGAGTTTGATTTCAATTATTTAAGTACAATGAGTTATTAAAGTGTTTTGCTAATATTCACATCACCTGGCAAGAAAATCAGGCATAATCGATGTAAAACGTGTTTTGCACTTGTCTACGTGTATCATTGATATCTCAGCGAATCAATAATCGATATCGCTGTAATTTGACTATGTGATAGCCAATAAGTACACCTAACAGAATATATAAATTTCAGAGTGATTTGTGATTTGCCGTAATCGGAAAGCTCGCGACAAAAAGTGTTGCGTTTTTTTTGATACACCCTGTATATTATATGTAATCCAATTGTTACTAATACAACAATAATAATTACATTTACAGGAAAGCTAGCTTGGCACTAGTACGTAAGATGATCCATTATACCTCCGCTACCCTACTGAGTGACGTGTGTAGTATGGAGACCACTGGTTTTACACAAGTGCTGGTGGAGGTCTTGGCTGCTGTATTAGATCATGAAGTAAGTGTCCAAGCCAACCATTATTCCTGATATTTCCATATTATTTTGTAAGAACAAGCAGCTGCAAAATGAATTGATCATATGAATGCAATTCGGCAGGCCATCTTATTCTTCCAGCCTATTTGAAGCAAATTGTAAACTTGCAACTGCAGCTTCTGCTCAGCCATCTTCCTCAGTGGATTGTTTACTACAAGATTCTTGATTTGCTTAGATATAGATGATGATTTAATGCTCTTGATCAAATATCATTAAAACTTTCCTCGCGGCAGGCGTCTGCAGACGACAGTTTTAAAATCGTACAAAATGTTTTATGAATTTCAAATTTATTGAATTTCATTTTGGAATCACCATGACAAATGCATTAAAATAAGTACAAAGAAGCCTAGTTTGGGGCTAGTTATTCATGAGATAAGGATTTAAAAGTTGGGGAAGGTTTCTGAAAAATCTGTTTTGTATATGGTTAAACTATTAGTCCTGTGGTAAGTGTTAAGAAGACATGGTTTAATTGTTCCCATCTCCATTCGTTAGATGCTGGTAATTAGTATCGACTCTACTCCATTATTTGTAATTCTGCTTTACACATTGAGTAAGTGCAGTTTTCGCAACATGGTTTTAGAAAATAGCAAGACATTTTAATCTCATATTTACTATAACTAGCCATTTTTGGCTACTAAAATTGTTTGTACTGTTACATTCACAATTGTTTTGTGAATAGACCTATAAACTTAAGAACCACCTTTGATTTGATTTTTGTTGGTAACTGTATAGAACTGATATGGTTTGCAAAACCACAAAGTGATTGTAACACTAATATATACTGATAAAGCCATTCAGGTACTAACCTATTGAATATTTTCATTTATTTTATTAGGATGATGATGATGGCCACCTTACAGCCCTGCAGATCCTACAGGACCTAGTCCGCAAAGGAGAACATCTCTTCCTAGATCACTTCGCTCGTCTAGGCGTCTTTAGCAAGGTATCCTCGTTGGCTGGGCCAGCAGAAGAGCTAGATGATGAGGAAGGGGCTGTGGCAAGGGAAAGAAAACCTGTAAGTAGATTCAGAAATAAAACACTTTAAAAGTCCAGAAATAATTGTTTTTAAAGTCCAGAAATAATTGTTGAATATCTTGGAACAGTATTAACCCTAGCCTTACCAGAGGCCACATCTCAGGATATGATCGGGCAAGCTGTTAAATGGTCTCGAAAAAGTTAACTTTTTTCGAGTTCCCCTGTTAGCACAATCAGCTGGGCGTCCGCCTGCCATGTGGGTGACCCGGGTTTAATCCCCGGCGCGGGCAAACAGTGATCTTTCCCCCAAACTTTAAGCCGTTATGTTATGTTATGTTATAAATGTGGTGGACAGTAAAAGTTCCAATATGTTTAGAAATTAAGACCATGGATATTTTTAAATGGTAGTATCCCAGTATATAACAACATGATGTGACTATTCAAATTGCATGTTTACTTGCCTTGTTATTTAGGGCGACACAGAAGATGGTGATATGGAGGATGCCAAAGAGATTGTCTCTGGTAAACCTTACCACTGGAAAGATTGGTGCCTAGCTCGTGGTAGAGACTGTCTGTACATCTGGAGTGATGCGGCAGCCTTAGAATTATCCAATGGCAGTAACGGCTGGTTTAGATTCATATTGGATGGTAAATTAGCCACTATGTACTCTAGCGGCAGTCCAGAGGGAGGATCAGATAGTTCAGGTAAGGACTTGCATAAAAACTTATTTGTTTTGCGAAACCTGACAATTTCTGTTTACAATTTTTAATTTTAAAGGTTTCTGTTTAATCTTTTTTTAGAGGGAAATTTGAAAAGTGCCCTACTGACCGTAATTGTTGTTTATTTTATTCTTTTTTTAAAAATCTGATTTGTATGATGGTACAAAGGGAAATAGAAATGTCAATACAAGATAGTGTAGTGTTGAATATCTGTATTCATTCGCATCATTCATTGATTGTAGTCTGGTTTTAAATAACCATCTTTTCTCCTCGTTAAATATATGCAGAGAGCCGTAGTGAGTTCCTTGAGAAGCTTCACCGTGCTCGTAGTCAGGTCCGTCCAGGAGCCACCAGCCAACCAATCATGTCTATCGTAGGACCTACAAAACTAGTGGTAGGAAACTGGGCCTTACAGTGCAAGAAGGAAGGAGAAGTAACCGTCCATAACTCTGATGGGCAGCAGGTAATAATAGGCTATGACATAACACATGGAAATATGCTGGCATTGCATATGTACATTGCTTGGCAATTACAAAAGAATAGGCTTAAAAATTTGAATCATTGTCTGTCATGTTAGGCCTTTATTTCATCTCTGTAGGGTTAAACAGTGATTCTATACTTTATAGTTTGAATGAGAGAAGAGGCAATCTTTGTGATTTCTTCAAAAACAAACATTTTAAAGATTATAATTAGGGAATGGTATATGCATCTGTATACCACAGGACTTTGTTTGCTGTCTTTTCTGAATAAGTAGATTGTATTGATAACACACTAATCCACCAAATAATGTACATCCTCATTTCCAGCAACAGGCAACTGTACTACGTGAAGATCTGGCAGGTTTTGTGTTCGAATCCAACCGAGGCACCAAGCATTCGTTCACAGCAGAGACATCTCTTGGGCCAGAATTCTCCACTGGATGGACTGGAAAGAGAGGAAAGAGACTTCGGTCTAAAGTAGAACAAGTCAAGCAGAAGGTAGGTTTAGTTGTACAATAGTAGTATTATAGTTCAATCAGTTCCAAATTGGTGAGAAATATGCGGATTGTATCTCTCTGCGCAAAAGTAATCCAAGTGAATGCACATGATTTTGGCCATGTGCACTTGATTTTAGCCAAACACACGCATATGATGCACACTGTGCTTGTTGAGTTCATGTGCGCCTACACCCTTCTGTATTAATTCGCTGCTGTAAGGAGGCTCGCCAATTTAGAACTGATTAAACTATAGTAGTAGAAAAGGTTAGAAAAGTGAATTATTATTTTTCAACATTTAAAGGGGATATCTTGTTGACAGAGATTAATATGAGATGGTTGCATGAATACCGTTAGTCTGAGAATCTGTTGGACATTGTCAGTGTTCATGTGAACTTTGAACAAATTGGATTTTTGGAGATGTAGGTGAATCATGAAGCTTACTCTTTAAAAAAGCTATTTGAAAGAAATTTTAAAAAGAAGGTTATAAGGATATGCTGATGCCATAAATTCAATTGAGTGATGAGTGTTTTGAATTGATTTAAGATAATTGATTACATTTCAGCCTCTATATTTTATCTTGCCCTGTATAGAAATTGAGATGCACATACCATAATTGCTTAAATTAGTATTACCCTTTCTCTTTTGCCAGGTTAAGGTTCTTGCAAGAGAGCTGTATGACAGCTATTTCAAAGTAGCAGAGAGCCATCCAAGAGATGTGGTAGCCAAGCTACATAGTATCGTACAGAAGATTGAATTGGCATGTGAATTACATAGTGATTCCAGCAAAGTAAGTTTAAGACTTGCATTGAAGATTTAAAACATTTTTGGGCTTTACAGATGCATCATTCTTTATTCTTCTATTTCTAAATCCAAATTGATTTGAAAAAATAAAATTGTATTATATTTCGCCATTTTGTTTTTTAAAAGAAAACTATTTTACGTATTCAAAAAAGAAAGAAAAAAGAATTGGATGAAAAGAATATTAAATCAGTTGTGCAATAAAATGGTGATCTTAAAAATTAAGCACAAGTGAATTGGGGATGGGGACTAAGTAGCCTTTTATGGGCCCTAAATTATTTTGACAATGCCTTTGTTTTTCTTTTTTTTCCTCCATTTGATTTGTACCATGTACTGATGTCACTCATATTGGTTGGTTGGTTCGGTCCTGTCATGACTGACAGCTCGTGACCTTACAGATACTACGCCACAAATAACGATTTTCAGCAAAGGAGTAACAATCACGGAGAGGGTGTCCAGTAATCAATTTTATTTGGTCAATCCACCGGGAACGAGGTTTGCCTCTCTTGCGCTTCCCTTCAATCATGCCTTGCATGATCATCTTCTCTAGGTTGTTACCCTTGCGACGTGAGATATGGCCGAAGTAGCTCAGCATTTGGGTGTTGATAGCATGAAGAAGTCCTATTTCTTCAATAATACTGGCATTGGTCCTTCTCATTGTCCATACGATACGAAGCATACGCCTCCAACACCACATCTCGAAAGCAGCTATTCTGTTTTTGTCAGCTTTGGTTAGGGTCCATGTCTCACATGCATACATGGCAATTGGAAATACAAGGGCTTGGACTAGCCTGGTTTTTGTTGCTCTGGTTATTCCTCTGTCAGCCCAGATCTTGCTTAGGTTGATCATTGCTGATCTGGCCATTGCTAAACGGTGTCTAATCTCTTGGCTGCAACCACCCTCTTTGGTGATCAGGGATCCAAGGAAGTTGAATTTCGAGACCGATTCCACCTCATTACCATCAATTATGAGAGGCTCTCCAACACCATCTGTGCCTATGGACATGATCTTGGTCTTGCTGACATTTAGACGTAGGCCAAGCTGCTCACTCTCAACCTTGACTTTCTTCAGGAGTTCCGCCATCTCTTCCATATTTGTTGCAAACAGGGTGGTATCATCGGCATAACATAGATTGTGTATTTGGTATCCACCTACTGACAGCCCCCCTGGCCAATCATCCAATGCACGTCTCATTATAGACTCTGCATAAAGGTTGAAGAGTGCTGGTGAAAGTATGCACCCTTGACGGACTCCCTGACCTAGAGCAAACCAGTCACTATTTCCTTTCTCAGTGCGCACACAGGCGGCTTGCCCATCATACAGATTGCGAATTAGGTGGACGAGGTGGTAAGGGATTCCCATTTCTTGCAGTGCTGTCCACAATGCGGAATATCTCACACAATCAAAGGCCTTAGCGTAGTCTATGAAGCACATGAAGAGCTCCCTTTGGAATTCAAAACATTTTTCCATTATGTGACGTACATTGGCTATCTGATCTCTTGTGCCGCGGCCTTTCCGGAAACAAGCTTGCTCAGCAGGAAGTTCTCGTTCAAGATGAGGTCTGAGACGTTCGTTGATGATGTGCAGCAGGATTTTGCTTGCATGTGGTATCAGAGCGATAGTACGATGGTTTTTACACTCGCTAGCATCCCCTTTCTTTGGAAGTGTTAGGAAAACTGATCTCTTCCAATCCTCTGGCCATACTCTTGACTTCCACACAGTATTGCACAGCTTTTGCATAATAACTGCTACAGAATCATCAGCTTGCTTCAGGAGCTCACTTGGAATATCATCTAGACCAGGTGCCTTTTGACTTTTTAACTTCTTGATGGCTTCCTGGACCTCAGACAGAAGAATATCAGGCTCATCTTCACCTAGTGGATGCGGGGGAGACTCCTGTGAGCCATTTGTCTCTTCTTGGGACGCATACAGATTTTCACAGTAGTTTTTCCAACGATCCTTGATTTCGTCACTCTCAGTCAAGACCTTTCCTTGCTCATCCTTGATGATAGCCAATCTAGTTGTAGTTTTTGAGGTGATGTTTTTTATACATCTAAAGAGCTCTCTGCTGTTTTTGTGAAAACTGTGATCCTCAAGTTCTTGGCATTGCTGTCGGATATGCTTATTTTTATCTCTCCTAGAATTCAATTGAACCTCACTTGAAAGTCTTCTGTATAGGTTACTGCCTTGCAGACCAGCTTCCTTCAATTGGCGTCTTTCATCTGCTAAGTTGATGGTTTCATGTGACAGCCATGATGTGGTCTTTCTCTTATGTTTCTTAGGAACATGTTTTTTGGCTGCGCTGAGAATAGAGTTTTTGATGTCCAGCCAGAGTTCATCAGGAGTTGTTTCCTCATCTCTAACCATCAGTTCTTGAAACAGATTTCTGGTCTCCACTCTGTATTTGTCATCAAGATGCTGCAAATCAAATCTGCAGGGTTTGGGAGCACCTTTGGTCATCTTCAACTTGATTCGAAAATCAGCAATCAGAAGTTGATGGTCACTACCTATATCTGCCCCTGGCAGGGTTTTTGCTATCTTGATAGAAGACTTCCACCTACTGCTAATGAGGATGTAGTCAATCTGGTTTCTTGTGATGCCGTTTGGTGATATCCAAGTGTACTTCCGCCTCGGGTGTTGTTGGAAGATTGTGTTTGTGATAGTAAGTCTGTTTGCTACACAGAAATCCACGAGTGTACTACCTCTTTCGTTTCTGCTTCCCAAACCATGCGGGCCCAAGGCCATGGTTTCGTCTTCGTTTTGAATGCCTTCTCCAACTTTTGCGTTGAAATCACCTGTTTATGATGATATCTCTCTTCGGAATGCCATCAAGGGTTTCCTGCAGTTGGTTGTAAAAACATTCCAGATCTTCATCAGAGGCTGCGGAGGTTGGTGCATATATTTGAATGACTGAGAGGTTAATAGGCCAAGCTTGGAATCTGATGGAGATGATCCTGTCACTGACTGGGTTGTAGCCCAAGACATACTTTGAGATGATTTTACTGGTGATGAAAGCTACACCTTTGCTCCCTCCTTTCTCATTTCCTGAGTAGTATATGGTGTGGTCATCTGTGGAGAAGTGGCCTTTTCCTGACCAGCGTACTTCAGCAATACTTAGGATGTTCACTTTGCATCTGTCCATCTGTCTGGTCAGAAGCTCCAGAGTGCCAGGCTGTGATAGCGTTCTCACATTCCATGTACCAAATCGTATGACTCATATTATAATACTTAAAAACACCTATTCTGATATGTTTCTTAATTTGTCCACCCAGGTTAGTGATAGTGAAGAGGGTTGGATGGCAGAATTGAAATCTGCTCTAGAATCTCTCACAGTCCTTCTACAAGAAGAAAGTAGCATCTCAGCTTATGAACTTCATAGCAGTGGATTAGTACAGGCTTTATTGTACTGTCTCAATGATGTAAGTAATATAATATCAGTGTTGGCTCCTTATTTGATCAGTTTTCCAGTTTAAAGTTGGTTCCAGTAAATCAATTTCAGCCACATTTTGTAGGTGTGACTAAATGAATCATATGTAAGTTAATGGGCCAGAGGAAAAGCTAATCCAGAACAACGAAATACTGAAAGGTGACTGTAATAATAGTCAAATTGATAAGTTTAGTTTGGAAGCATTTGTTTCAATAAAGGAGTAATACATTGTCTTTATCTTGTATACATTTGTTTTGTCAAGTATTCCGTGGACAGCTTGCAAAATGAGTACCTTTATTAAAATAGGCATAACTCCTCATAGCAATGATCAATTTGTGTCATTCTTTTGTCCTAATAAGCAGGAGAGAATGCTTGTTAAATATATGCTTTACTGAACTCTCGAGTGTCATTTTTTTAATTTTCAAAACATCACCAATCCGGGTAAACTTCTTTTTGACTCCCCCTGTAGAGCATAATCTTTGTTACCGTCCATTAATTTTGCATCATATTCTTTTGCAGTGATGTTTCATCTTATGTTGGAATAGACTATAACCCTCTTGTTGTATCATCATCTCTCTTTCCTCCATTAGGGTTATGACCATGTAGCGCTGCATGACAGACATTTAAGGGAGCGCATCAGTCTCTTCAAGGCAATATTTAAGGAGGATAACAATGACAGGTAAAGGCATTAGTTTTGGTTATATTCTCGTACTGTGTCATAGTCCTTAGTGATATTACAAAACACCATAATAATTTTAAGTTTTAATTCCCACATTGTTAAAATTGTGTTATAGTTCGTTAGAAGACTCCCTCAAGTCTGCAAGTCTAATGCTTCTGGTTTGGTCACTTTGTAATGATGGTAATTTTGAATCTGTTTTCTGATGTAAAGCTCTATAACATATTTTTTCATCTATTATTTATTTCAGGAATACCCTGCCTGCAGTGATGCTCATTCGCAAATTAGTATCAGTATTAGAATCCATAGAGAGACTGCCTATGTTCCTGTATGATTCTCCAGGATCAAGTTATGGATTACAGGTAAGTCTTAACAACTAGTATTAGCAGATACAAATATTTGGTGAGCCTCTGCAAACTTCATTTATAGATTTCTTGGGCAAATTCCTTCTTAAAATTAAAACAAATGGGCAGAATGTCCCTATTCAACGATTTACTGTATTCCTTGTTTCTCTTGTCTACTATAACCCCCAAACTGGGTTTTTAACTGGGATTACAATTTTGGAAGATAAATTGAATAAATAAATAGCCGCTGCCTGACCGGGGATTGAACCGGGCCCCTCCGAACCCAAAACCGGGACCTTATAGGCAAGCCATGGCTCTCAGCTACTCATTTGAGCAGTATACTTCGCTCACTATATAGGTTTGGTTGATTACTTCATCGGAAACCATCCACACATGCGCTTGGAGATAGGCTTGGGCAAAATATTTTGGAGTACTCTGTTAGGTTCGGTTCGGGTTAATGTTTAGCTAATGAAGCATCCTTCTTTTATCTTATGTTTAGGTGCTGACCAAAAGACTACGTTTCCGTTTGGAGAGAGCCCCTGGAGAAACTTCACTGATAGATCGCTCTGGAAGAACTCTTAAAATGGAACCACTTACTACTGTTGCCAGTTTAGAAAGATATTTACTCAAAATGGTAAGGACAATCAGACTTGTATCATGAATTTTCAATAGATGGACATCATTGTTATGTAAGTTTGCTTCAAAGGTGAGCTGAATTATTACAGAATTGATACTTTTATGCCAGATAGAACTAATTAGAAAAATCATGTTGATGGGCATCAATTTAATAATGTATTGTGTGGTTACTAAGCATCAGCAGCAATGCTATTTTGAGGTAGAATAGGTTTATGAAATAAAAATTCCCTATGTTTGTACCATATTTTAAAAGAAAGAATCAATAAAAAAATAATCCTTCAAATAATATGTGACTACCTTCACAGGTTGCCAAGCAATGGTACGACTACGAAAGAGCCAGCTTTACATTTGTGAGACGTCTCAAAGAAGGTCCACCTATCACTTTCAGACACACTCATGACTTTGATGAGAATGGCATCATTTATTGGGTTGGAACCAATGGAAGGTATGTAGGGAGATTTACTGGGTTTTATTATTATTATTACAGGGATGCAAGATTTACGGAAATATCCGGAATTCCGGAAATTAGGCCATTTTGGAAGAAAGATTTTGATTTTGATTTTTGCATTTCCGGAATCAGATGATGATATTTCATCATAAAAAGTGGCAAACATGGTGGGTTTTTTGGAGGTGATACCCTGTAGCCTATTCTCCAGACGAGCGTCCAAACGCGCAAACACTCTGATTAATCACCCACTTGCATCCCTGTAAATATAATTGATGTATTTTGATGGACAAACGTCACATATCCTCCTGGTTGCAGTTGAACATGTGTGAGCATACTTATGATCAGCTCATTGCACATGTTTGTAAAGTTATAGAAATCCAGTAACCAATCAGCGTTGGGAGGTCGAGCCTACGTATTGCGCACCGTGGGGCCAACCTTGTGTGACTTGCGTTCATTGAGGCATGATTCAATAAAAAATGTTACAAGTACCAGTTTTAATCCTCATCTGCACTGGTTACTCTTTTGACAAGTATTAGTTATATTAGAAAACATACAAAACCCATGCAGGATCACAAAAGGATACGAAAAAGGGTACTTTAAAAGTGGAAATTTTATTTATTTATTTATTTAGTTCAGCGATAAAATCAGCAAGCGCAAAAATAAAAAAGCACACATATATTGATTTTGTATGTAAGTCTATGTAAGGAAGCTATAAATCGTGAGAATAAAAACATGCAGTATTGTTCAAAATGGGCAAAGTGCGAAAAATTACACGTGCGAAAATGTCCACTTTTGCAGTAGTTAAAAACACAGAATGGGTACAAAATCACTAATTCGACTGTAGTAGAAAATGGGACAAATACACAATAGAAACTTATCTTTGAATAGATAAACCAATCATGTGATTTCTGTTAATTATAATGATTTATTTCAGCACATTTATCCTATTAACCTTACTTACTTTATATAGATCTGCCTATGAATGGGTGAATCCAGCTCAATATGGTCTTGTTGTAGTCAACTGCTCTGAAGGTAGAACCCTTCCCTACGGACGTCTTGAGGACATCCTTAGCAGAGATGCATCAGCACTCAACTGTCATACTAATGATGATAGGTAAGGAAGAAAATGTAGACCTTTCTCACAAATTGTTTGATCTTTGTGCAGTATGCTGCAACCTGTTGTGTTTAGTACACTAAAGTAAGGTCACCAATCGCGGAATTGAGGTTAAACGCTGAAAAAACGACATTTTGATGAAAAGAAGAAGAAAAAAATGCACAAAAAACGTCCAAAACACAAAATTTATAAATAGTCTTGAATAAAACAATATAAATATTAAAATACAATGGCGATATAGAGGGTCGGCTACCGCTACAGTAATAATAAGGTAAGCCTAAAAATCTAAAATGATGTGTTTTTCTGTAAAGTGTGTTTATTTTGGTTTTATAGATCGTAAATTTTAAGCTTTCTTGGGGAAAATTACATCACAGAAAAATGCAAAATTTACAAAGCGGAAAAACACGGAATTCGACAGTTACAAAGCAGAAAATTTGTGACCTTACACTAAAGACCTATAATCTGTAGGCTGTACATGTAATCTGTAGGTAGTAATCCGTCTAGAGTTCTTGTTTAGCGATCACCCATGTATATGTTAATGATATCATAACACTTGGCAAAATGATGTCTAGATATATTGGAGTGAACAGTCCTGTACAAACAAATATCATGAGCAGGGTTGTAGCCATGCCGGGCGGCGCTCAGCACTCACAATCTCCGCCCGGCACTCTAAAAAAAGGGTAATTTCTTCTTTTTTGTTGTTGATTTGTTAGCAATTTGTGGATAAAATCATTAAACTGCCTCATAAAACAAGAAATAATTTGGCAGGAACCCTCAAATTGCATTAAAAAACACTAAAAGAACATTAAGAAGGCCTCTAGAACCCATGCCATGATCACTGCACTTCGTTTGCTACACTTTCTCCGTTCACCGTCAGTAAAATTACCCGACACTAAATTTGGCCTGGTGACAACCCTGTTCATGAGTACAGATGATTTTAAAGCTACGCTATATGACTGTTTAACTATTTCCAGCCTGTCGATGATCAAAGTTAAATTTCCACATCTTACTCTAGAATTGTCATAACGGAAATGTGGATATTTTTGTTTGCATAACATGTTTGTGCTCTTGTGAAATACAAAGAATTGTGTCTTATTAAAGTCTTGATTTTGTGTTACTTTCTGTAAAAATAGTGCCATAACCCTAACCCTACCATATACCCCAAAATACCACGACTGGGCACGTTGGTACCACCCGGCGTGGAAGTTTTTTGATGAAAAAATGTACCCAGCCCATATATAGTTTGCGCAATATACTGCGCCAACTAGCCTTGACAGCCGTGGTGTAGTGGGGAATTGTTCGCCTCTGGTGCTAGAGGTCCCTGGATCAAATCCCGGGAGATCTGATTCCATGTTGAAGAAAAAATTCTGAAAAAAGTGGGGGGTAGAGTTAGGGTTAATACATATTCACTCTTTTTGAGTTAGAAGTTATTAACATTTTCCTGTGCTTAATCTTTCCTTTCCACACATTGTGAATTTACAGAAAAGCTTGGTTCACTATTGACCTTGGTGCATGGGTCGTCCCAAGTGCGTACACACTACGCCATGCCAGGGGGTATGGTCGGTCTGCTCTACGCAACTGGCTGTTTCAAGTGTCAAAAGATGGTAACACATGGACTACTTTATTCACTCACTCAGACGACTGTTCACTCAATGAACCAGGGTAAGGATATAGCAATTAGTTTTGTTGCTCAAACAAGTTTGATGTTGTAATTATTCTGGTTATCATCTTGATAACGATTAACTTCAATGGTTCACATGGAAATCTTAGTAGATATATCATTTCTTAATGCCACCATGAGTTGGCTGAACTGTGTTGTGTGTAGATGACTGAGCTCAACCAATCAGAACACACAGTCAATCAATTCAAGTTCATCCAGTCTACCAATTGGAGTGCAGGTCTTCCAGACAATCGGGTATCAGTAGAATCTACGCAAGTGAGCATGTGAGATCATGACTCTCTTTCCTTACTTAAGTCCTAATGAAGTCAGAAGCGCTTCTGACAACATTTGATCTATTAAGTTTCCCCATGACATAAATGCTTTTTGCCTGATATGGATTCCAGTTATGAAAGCCAATCTGAATTATAATATTGGTAATATTTGATACACAGATCAACAGGTACTTGGCCCCTAGAGCCACCCAAGGAGGAGCAAGGTTGGCGTCACATCAGACTACAACAGACTGGGAAAAATGCCAGTGGACAGACGCATTATCTCTCACTATCTGGGTTTGAAATCTATGGTACTGTTACTGGAGTCATTGAGGAAGCATTGGGTAAGTCAATGTTATCATAATCAAATTCAAATGGTGTAAGTTGATGGGAGTAATGACATCAGTTGGACATGTAAAGCCACCAATTATTAACTTGTTGCTGTCAAGACAAGAAAGCTGATCCTACTGCTGATGAAATACTAAGAAAATGCTTATGGCTTATGATGGAATTCTATGACTGTACTCCGCATTAGAAAAGAGTGAGGTTGAAGACTGGAAAGAAGCCCTCTTCATCCAGTAGTAGAGGGGTGCCGTCTAGAATGAGAGAAAAAGAACATCAAAAACTAACTGGCATAGATCCACTCTGGCTAGTTCAAGGGTGAACTAGCTTACACCTGTTCATTTGGTGGCAGATTTAAGAGTTAAGATGGAGAAATCTCAACCTTGAGATACTCCCAAAGGATCCGGCTGGTAAGAGTGAACCTAAGGGTTTAAATAAAAAACAGATTATAAATGTATGCATGTATAGTAGTAATATAGTAGCATATTGTTGGTATTTAAACTAGAAATCAGAATGAACTTACCATTGAACCAACCATGTAAGTGGACATTCACACAAAGTTTGCTGCTCCGCATTCATTGTCACTAATCTATATAAATGCTGATTATAGTTGTCCTATGATAACTGAAACAATGATAAAGAGGTAATACTAATCGTGCACCACCCATTGTATTTTAGCAATCGCCAAGCCTCAGAAAGAGCCCATGGATCCTACATTGCGCAAGCAGCAGCGTCGGTTGATGCGCTCACAAGTACTACGTCAGATGGTGGTAGGCGGTGGGCGTGGTATCGGGCGTGGTATTGATTGGAAATGGAGAGAATTGGAAGGCGGGCAATCTGTAGACAGTGCCTTAGTTGCTGAGCATAGAGAAGGTTTGTACACTGTTGTTATGCCATGTTGGATTTGCTTTAATAATTTAAACCACTTTGTTAGCCAAACAATGTATGTAATGCTGCACTGTCAAAGTCAAGTATCAAAGTGAACAAATTGCGGTTTATCAATACACCCTGTCAACAATTTCCATAAGTGAAACGGTTACGTATAATGTTTTTTTTCTTCTCATACCTAAAATGGAAAAACATCTGTTTCATCTTGAAAACATCTTTATATAACTTCAAGAATTCATCTTTTTTTGTCAGCAGCAGTTGCAGCAGCTGCAGCAGCAGCCGGCAAACCCATGACCCCAATGGAAGCAGCCAAGGCAAGTAGCAGTATTGTAGGAGCATTTGGTTTACCACCTGGTAGTACCGATAGACCTGACATTACCATGGCAACCGTCACCGGGACAACCACTACATCAGGATACACTACACCTACTGGTTCCACAACAAGCTTTGGAAGTAGTAGAAAGAGCAGCTCAACCCCAAGTCTGAATGCCACAATTGCGGGGGAGACTAAGACAACGACTGTGCGAGGTAAGGCATTAGGAAGATTTGGTGGGAGATTAAACACCTTAGGCTTAACTATAGTCTTAACTAGGCTTTTTTTGTCTGTCCATTAGTTTGAGAAAAAACGATGAGAGTATGATCAGGCCAGTGCCACTGTACGAAGACTTCTCATAGCCGCGATTGAAGCCTCTAGTGTGCTAGTGCCCCCATTTCAGGAGTTACATTGCGCGTCTCAACGTCCCTTATAAGGACTTGCATGCTGTCAATCATAGCGTTGTCAATTTCAAGAGTTACATCGTGCATACTCACGCCCATTTGACCATTATATAGGAGGCTCTTGTTTTGCGATTTGAATTTCTTCTCAAATTATACACTCCCTGCTATGATACTATAGCCTTTTGGTAATACTTGAGTCTCAAATGAAATTTCATTAATATCTGCATAGCTTTGATATTATCAATCAATTAGGAGGTTATATAAATCCAGACCTTTGTTATCAACTTTTTAGATATTGTTAGCTGTCAGAGACATCAATCTTTTGTGTCTACAATGTAGCACATCTTTCCAAAATGATCCACGAACAAGTGGAAAATTAAGACCTTGTACCCCAGTTGCATTTGTGATATTTGTTATGATCCATTTCATTACACCTGCACTCATAATCTGCATCATTAATTGTTATCATATCACTGTAGCATGTTATTGGATAACAATTGTTATCATCTATGTATCGAAGTACATCATCCAAGTCGGATGCTATCCGTGCGGAGAATGTCATTATATCCCATGTAACTTTACCCTTGAATGTTAACTTGTTCTACACATTTTTAAAAACCTTTTGTTGTAGTCAAATTATTTTAACACCACCCTATTTGTTCTGTGTAGATAGTAATTAATTGTTTGTTTGTATCATCATTCATTGAGTCAAACCTGTTTGTGGAATATATGTATATCATTATGAATCTTATGGAGTTAAAAAAATCATGTTAATTAGAGAATAAATATAGTTTGTAACGGTTTTGCTATATACATTGGTCTCATAATGTATAGGCTGTACCATATTTGGAGTCTTGTATGGTTGCCGCAGGTGACCAAGCACGATGATACAAATATGGTACAGCCTATATATTATGAGACTAATGTATATAGCAAAACCGCTACAAATTATATTTTATTTTCATTCTTTTTTAGTTTATTGGTAACACTTTTTGTTCGATTTATTTTAATCAAACAACAACAAATACCCCCCCCCCCCCATTATAAAATCAGCAAATCCAGTGAGTTGTTTACTAACTTTCCTGTTTCGAAAAATCACGCTCTTTACCACATGCACACATCCCCAACTCAGCGTTATACACACAATGCATTCGCCAGCAGCTGTGTGCAGGGCGCGCTTGAATATCTTAACGCGATGACCATACACACAGAAGGTATATATAGTCCCGCCCCAAACTATATATTATCGTCTCATAATATATAGTGCGTATCGGCCGAAAAACTAAATTAAATTGCCTGTTGACATCCAAAACCACACCCACTATATAAGAATTTCTTTTTAATGAGCATCAACATAGTCACTTGCAGAATATTTGACTAGTTGCATAAATGTATGCGTGTATTTAAATGCAAACTTAGTGGGCACAAATAATTTCTCTATATACTATAGGGGTAGAAAAAAATGATATTGTGGTTTTTTCCACCCCCATGTTATATACAAGTAGGAAAAAACGAGATTGCATTTTTTCCACCCTCTAATAATATGCATGTTGCATGTTGTGAGTAGCGTAATCCTGTAGTGTTGTGAACATTGTGTTGCACTTGTGTTATTGGTGTTTCATCCTCCCCCCATTTCTCACAGACAAGGAACATGCTTCTACTTCAGACCTTACAGCCACTACCCTCGCCACGGCAGCCTCTATGGTGGACAGCGCCCTCAGTGTAGCTTCAGGACTGAGCTCTATGTTATTAGTCGAGGATTCAAGAGAGTTGCCTATTTCTATGGCTTCGACAGGTTTCCCAGCGCATCATCATGAGAGAGCGCCTATATTGGAAGCCAGCTGTGAAGATATTACTGGAAAGGACATACCACCCAGTACAGGTAGGTACAAAGGCAGCGAAGATTAAAAAAACCACCCAAATCAAATAGGGAGGTTTCACGTTCAGGACCTGAAATTAAAGTCAAGATAGCACATTTCCTTCATTTAATTCTTTACCAAATGGAGCTATAGTATGATTAAAAGTTGAACGAACACCACACACGCAGCACAAAGATGATCGCACCCGAAATTGTCACGCTTATGGTTGTGCACGCTTCAAATGTATGCAAAACGCTGCTTAATGTGTTCTTTCAATTATAAATCCGACTATAGTTTGTTCAATATAGAAAAAGGAGATGTTTTATATTGCAAATCAATTTGAACTAGCACAGACACATTTGAATTCAAGAAATTTGCAACACAATGGTACATACATTTGTGTACTAGGTGTGATCACACCTATGCCTGCCAGCTTGGAGTCATTTTACAGGTACAATGTCTTTCCATAAAAGAAACTCAAATTCTGTTGGCTTTTTTTGTTGAATAAAACTTAAATAAAAGATGTTTGTAGAAATTTTAAACAATTGAAGTGAATACCAGCTTTTAAATTACAAGTTCATTATACCTATTTAAATTGATTGACCTAGTGATATTATTCGATCTGTATTATCTATCAGACCCTCCAGCCCCACCACCGGGTGTTACAAGCCAGAATAACCAGAACAACATGAGTGTAAGTGTCCCTAATCTAAGCAGTACACGTGAAGTAGTAGCTGGTCTTATGGAATCCTTCCCTAATCTGATGCGTCGTAGTGGTAGCAATGGTAGCACTGGTTCAACCACGCTGTCTGGTAGAGGAAGCACCAATTTCACATCAAGTTTTGTCCGTTTTCCGTTGTCGTCTGGTTTATCTAGCAGTAAGTATTGGTATTTTTTAGTCATTGGTTTTCCATTTTTGTCTGTTTCATCTGTGAATATTGATATTTGTCTCTGTGACGTATATCAACTGTCATATAGAGTCTGAATAAATCGCTCTGTTTAAACACGGTCTGTTGTGCGATGCAATACACTGGCATTTGTCAGAATTGCAACATTATTTACAGATTTCATGCATTCCTACACCTTGCTGCCCCCATTGATGGTGGTACCCCACTTGAAATCACCCAAAGTGATGCATATTTTGCAGGAATTATGATTTGTATTTGGCAACATATGGTACAGCTTTGACAATAGAAGAAGAAGAAAAAAATGACCTTACTATGCAATGCAATATAATAATTGATTTATAAAACTGAATAGCTCTCAACAATGGCCAAAAACAATTCTAACAATTACTTAGCTCATTGGATTTTTCTGAATTATTTGTTGTGTTAGATAATTCTAGCCTTATTTAAAAAGACCTAGACGAATTTGAAACAACTAATATTGAATTGTTTCACTACCCTTTGCAGGTAATTTAGGTAATTTCCTGAGCAGTGCCCAGAGTGCCCCTAACCTGCCCTCAGCCACCACAACGGTCGCCAATGCTAACACCACCAATGTAGCTGGCACACCCACCGTAGCCTCAACTCTCAACTCAGTGTTGGCAACGAGTCTCACATCCACCTCAAGTGAGAGTGACAATGAGTTCTTGGAGAGTTGTCGAGCAAGCTCGCTGTTGGCAGAGCTGGAAGATGATGAGTTCTGTCAACCGGAGGAGTTGGACGATGAGAATGAGGATGATAGCGAGGGGGATGATTATGATGAGTGTACGGTAAGTACTAGAAACACAACCACATTGTTGCAGGGTTGTCACAAAGAGTATTTTATAAATGTACAGAACTTAAAATACATCCTAGGGTTTCACACAATTTCTTCCTCGGGAGTTAAAAAGTTTCCTTTGATTGGAAAATCTCATTGGATTGTATATATGAGAGCAAAGGAGTCATTTTTGTGCAGCCCTGATACCCCATCATTTTCATGCAATTTTTGATAGTGCCATTCAGACATACAAGATTAGATTGTGCAGTAGCAGTTGACCAAATTTAGTGTATCAGATTTCTATATAATTGACAAGTAACATCTGTGCAACATTCCAATTTGACATATTTTTAGTGTGCAAGATATGTATCACAAAAATGTGGCCCAATTCTAAGTGTATACATTGTCCATTTATTATTCTAGGAGGAGGAAGACTATGATCCTCGCGGTCATCGTCGTAGGACATGGGATGATGAGCATGTCCTGAAGCGACAATTCTCTGCCTTGGTACCGGCATTTGATCCCAGGCCTGGTAGGACCAATGTTCAGCAAACAACGGATCTAGAAATACCACCACCCGGTAAATGAAATATAAACTTATCGCAACATTTTCAAAGAAGAATGTACACCAAACGGATTGTCACCATTTGTTTTCTCGATTCTTTTTGTACTGAAAAAGGGAATGTATAAGGGTAAATATGTTTTTATTTTAAACAAAAGAACAAATGTATCGTTTGAGGGCCATGCTTTTTATTTTCCTATTGTTAAAAAAAATAGACAGATGCCATGTTTCAGATTTTCTCCATTGTTGAAAAGCAAAATGGCACTTTATTTGATTTTAGAGCAAACGAACACATTGTATGCATCAGAACACTGATGACCATGAATAATTGTTTACATATTACAAAGAAGAAGACACAATGATAATTACACAGTAATCCTTGGGTAATTAGATTTAATTAATCATTTATAATCAGTCACTTCAACAGACATTGTAAATTGTATTGTTAATCACAGGTTCACCAGATGTGTCATTTCAAGATGAGGCAGAGACTGTCGCAGTACCCCACCTATCCCTGTTTATCAGAGGACCTGGATTGCCAGGGGTAAGTACGGGTTACAAAGTCAACTTAACTTTTCAGTGGATTAGCACTCATAGAAATGGAATCAATTTGGTGTTATGAATTAAAAAAATCATGTTGACTTCTATCTGACGTGGCATGTTTGGGAGAGCACAAAGTAGACCACTCTTTTAGAGTAAGAACTTTCTCAAGGCAAGTAGTTGAAGATAAAATAATAGAAGGTGAAATAAAAACACCCAATTACTGGAATTTATGATGCTTGCAAAACCATCACACTTTATCAGGTAACTGATCCATTGATGATGAAGAGTTATGTGTTGGGTGAAGACGACTTGGAATACCTTTAAGGGCCCTGAATCAGGTGTGTTATAGATGGATAATAGTCCTCTCCTGGATTACTCACTTTCCAGGGCCTCTTGTGCCACTTATTTAGATCAGTCAGTTCCAAATTGGTTCGCCTCCTTGCAGCAGCGAATTAAAACATAAGAGCGTGGGCTCGAATAAGGTTTGCATTACGCAACAGGATGCACCGTGCACCATAATGCATGACTTGTGCATATGTTAAAACTGTGCGAGGTATGCTTGGATTACTTTTGCCTGTGGAGAGAGAAAAACAGCATATTTCTCACCAATTTGGAACTGATTAAACTATAGTAAACTAATGATGGAAACATCCCTTTCAATACTGATGTTCATTGATTGTAATTTCTATAGATTCCTGAGACAGAGGTTTATGGTGATGATCCCCACTGCACTATCTTCAAGTATGTGCAATTGTTGTATCAGAATACACCATCAGGAACCAAACAAGAGAGACTACGTAGAATATGGGAACCGACATACACGTATGTATTATAATAGAAGCATCGCTTTCAAGACGGTTATGACAGACTTGCATACTGTGCATATTTGTATATGTATACACCAATGGTGTGTTTGGGGTGCTTGTGTCTTGTTTAAGGGTAGCATTTTAGGTTATAGGTTAGAGCAGGACAGAAGACCTGCTTTCTACCCTCCATACATCTGAATCTAAAGAAAACAATATTCCAGTAAAGTCCAACCTCGGTTATCCGATCCGGCTGAATGATCCCAAAAGAAAGTTAGTTTTTTACAGCCTAACCACTTTATTTTAACACTCTGAAGCATTTGAAGGCTGTCTTTTGGTGGTAGTAGCGCTGTTTAGTGCTTAAATAATACATTGTCACTGTAATTACCCCTCATTTAGTACCCTTCTATTGTCCCAATTTGAGCACATCAGGATAGTCAATACAGAATTACACATAATTTGCTTATCCAGATTTGTCACTTATCCTGCAATTGCTTGGTCCCATCATGTCTGTATAACCGAGGTTGGACCGTACCTTCTAAAACTGTGCACTGTTTCACCACTTTTGTGAAGTTTACTTATAGTATGCTGCAACATAAAATAGGGGTTTCATGTTTCATAATATTTCAGCTATTTTTGGTTCTCCAATCCCTTACAAAACTTTAGGGCAAAGCTGATGCTTAGGACTTTTACTGTTTCATGATATAACTCAGTAGTGTTATCACTTCCTGCTAAAATTAAGTTCAATGATTGGAATAAACCCAGCTGAACTCGAATATATATAATTAAATGTCGTAGACCGAGTTTTCACTATGCCACTTATATTACCTAATTAGTTGATTTCCCCCCTTTGTATTTGCAGTGTAGTCTATAGGGAAGCGCGACCTGATGATGGAAGCATGTCAGCTACTGAAAACACAGAGGTATGTATACTAGGCTAAATTCAAGTTTCATAGTATTAGATACACTATTTTCATTTTCATGTTTTTTGAAAAAAGTTTGGACTGGTCCTTATATTTTATGTAGGGTTGTAGTGTCATGATTAAACAGTTATTTATAAATGCAGAGTGTTTACTTTTTTCATTAGATCATTTGAGGTAAAATTGTTAAAATATGATGTTTAATGTTGTTACTGGTATTTTATAGCTTGATTTATATCAGTTACAAATATAATAAAATGCCATGACCATATCCAACTTCTTAAAATAAGCATTCTATGAAATAATAAAAACAAATGATGCAAAATATAGCTTGTACACATTTTATAGGGTTTAAATGATATGAAAGCAAAAAGATTCTACCAGTCATTAATAATGGTAAATGATTCAGTTCTGTGCAATGCATGCGCAAGGATGAATCTTGTACATATGAAGAGGTATTTTGCAAAAGGGCTATGGTGCATTTTTTCAAAAAATGAGTTTGATATAGAAATGTATAGGGAAAAATCATATGTTTCAAGGAAACAAAGTCATTTTTTTCAAAAAGACCTACATCTCATTGTAAACAGCCATTGAAATTGTTGTTTTGTTGCAAAAGGGCCTGTATCCAGAATTAAATCGGGATACAGGCCCTTTTGCAAAATACCTCTTCATATACTCATCCATTATGATAATTCCCTTCCTTAGGGACGTTGGTCAGTGGACTTTGTTGAGAGACATGTGGGTTCAGATCAGTTGCCCAAGTCGGAACTGATTAGCTATCTTCAACGCAATGCTGATGTGCACTTCTTGAGACGCTGGAAATTAACAGGTGCATCTAAGAGCATCCGCAAGACAAAGAATTGTTCACAGCTGGTAGCATCATATAAGGTGGGTTAGAATATGACATTTTATTCCATAATGTAAATCACTGCCTCAAAATTCCATCCCCCTAAAACTAATAACCCATTACCAACCCCTGAAAAACTTAAACTTAAAGATTTATTTTACCTATTTATTTATTTATTTATTTATTTATTAATCAACTTTTGGGGATGTGGGTAGGGCAGGTTGGAGTGGTAGTCATAAAACCATGAACCTCTCTCTATATACTATGGTTTTCACATCTATTTTGTCACCAAATATTGTTAGATTTGTGCATATTTAGACCTTATTTGAATTTACCAGAACATTATTCATAAAACAAATAAATAACATAATAGTATTTTGATTCCTAGTTTGTTCATTATAGATAATTTATGATTAATATGCTCAACTTTCATAACCCCTCTCCCTCCCTGTAGGGCATGCTGAGATATTACTAAATTAATAAATCCTCTTCAAATTTCAGGAATTTGTACAACTAGGACTGGCCAAGCTGACCATGCAGCGTAGCCGACACAGCTCTGGTGGTCGTGTGCTAAGTCCCGTGGACTGCGGTATGCCTGTCAGTAGTAGGCATGAACCGGCAGCGTGTACTGTAGATGATGTTCTACAACTCTTGCGTATACTCTATGCATTGGCCAGTGATGTCAGCAGTGCTGTGAGCAGGGATGGTATGTAGGAAATGAAAAACTTGTAATGAACCTGTATGCAATAATGTTCATGTATCTATGGCTTGGTAGTCAAAGTAGTTGGCAAAATGTCCTTGCATTCTTCTGATAATTGTTTTTGATGGCTTAAGTTGTATGAAAGAGTAATTTTACCAAAATTGTGAGTTATTCAAACATATTGTTGGTAATAATCTAATTTTGGTAATATTGTAGTCTGATTAATTATTGAACGAATAGGCTTCCCCTAGCATGTAACGTATATGTAGGTATGTGATATGCGATTGATTTAAACTAGAATGTACTTGGCATATTTTACGAACTCAAGCGCTTTGACGCAACTATGGAGCGTGTGTGTGTGCGCATTATGCTGCAGATGCTGCTTGGACTTGTTTACGCATTACACCATTCCACAATTGTTCATTCATTTATTAATTAGACAATAGTGGGCAGTAACTTGTGAGCAGGATTACACATTTTTCTTGCAAGATATAAGATGTACTCCACTCACTGCCATGGTCTTTTGCCTTATCCACCCCTTTACAGCTCCAGATTATCTTCACTTCAATGTGCCATTAGAAGAGTTTTCAAGTAAAAAGATTACCAACAAACTTATGCAGCAAGTGCAGGTAAGTTGTTAGTCACATTGCTGCAGTTGAATTCAATCCAACTCTTGTCGTTTGAATCTTTCCAAGTAGCTGATAGCAATTTATGTTTCATACTCTAATTGAGCTACAAAAAATGGCCACAACAGAAACTGAAACTGTTATTTTTACCAAACCGCTTTCCAGTTTAAGATTAGTACCTGTGTGACTCACTCATCATCAAGAAAACTGCATGAATTGAAGACTCCAGTGCTTACCACTATTGCAGTCGTTCAGGGTCATTTTTTAGACTGGGTCCCCGCGTCCCTCTATATGGCCGCCATCTTTAAAAATGGCGGACCAAATATAGGGACGACTGGGAAAATAGTATGTCCAAAAAGTGTGCGGTTTTCACATGGAATTCCACATGCACTTTGCCTATATGAATATGCATACCAATACCGAGCATGCGCATTTGTACACTGCAACAACAGAAATACCACCCGATTGGTCCAATTCAAAGGCAGTGCATCGAACGTTCGTCACGCTGCGCCATGGGGAGCCATGATCGTGCGCCCTATCGCGTCACGCGTGTACAAAGCTGCGCGAAACTACCGACGCACTGTGGCGTGATTGCTCGTGAATAAGCTCATGTTTATTCACGAATTTATCACCGCACACTTTTGGAACTGTAGTTTTTCCAGTCTTCACATTTGAGCACCCTCGCAGGGCCGTGTTGAAAATTGGGAAGACAGGAGGATCGAGTCTAGTCAGTTATCAGCCAAAATTCACATTTTGACGATTCACAATTAAGATCATATATCAAATTGTCTTTATTTTTCAGGACCCCTTAGTACTGGCCAGTCTGTCGTTACCAGTGTGGTGTGAGAAACTGACTAACAAGTGTCCGATGCTATTTCCCTTTGAGACCAGACATCTCTTTTTCTCGTGTACAGCATTTGGGGTATCGAGGTAAGATGATCGCTTGCTGAACTTCTTTCCAAAATTTCCATTTAGAGTTGAACATAATATATATCTGCTTGCACAATTGTCTCAACTCGAGTTTTATTTTCAATGACTAACGTTAATTTTGCATAATTATTTTCACAGGGCAATAGCCTGGTTACAAGAGAAACGTGACCAGAGCGTTGAGAGAGTGCGCACCCCAAGTACTCGAAGAGATGATCAGCATGAGTTCCGTGTGGGACGTCTGAAACATGAGAGAGTAAAGGTACCACGTGGTGAACAGATGTTGGAATGGGCAGTCAATGTGATGAGGTTACATTGCCATAGGAAATCTATACTAGAGGTAGGTTGGTGTATAACTAGGGAAGAGAGAGAGAATGGCAGTCTATAGATGAGGTGAAATGTTTATAGGTCAATAAATGCGTATGTGTGGTTTCATAAGAAATTAGACAAATCAATACACACGCGCTGATGTTGATGTGTGAATAATGGCACGACCCTGCAGGGGAGTTCTATTGTGAGCATATCAACATTTGCGCAAGTGCATTTATTTGTCTATTTAAGTAGTGCTGATAGGCTGTGCACTGTTGGGCGAGAGCCGCCTAAGTGAAGCGATGAAAAGGGTTCTGATTCAAAATGGCAGCGATATAATTGGCCAAAAGCGCTTTGGGACTTTGCTTACATTGTGGAAAGCGCTATATAAGAACGGTGTATTATTATTATTATTATTATTTATTATTATTATAATTAGGTGAATGGCATTTGTAGTATCATCATAGGTTGAAAGCTCATTGATTAGATTCAACATACTTTAAATGAGCTCAGGAATTATCCGTTTCTCATCCTGAATTTACACTTTAACCAACCTCACTAATACATTTCTATGTCTGTTTTTGCCTGTCCAGGTTGAATTCCTATGTGAAGAAGGCACAGGTCTTGGTCCTACATTAGAGTTCTATGCACTTGTGGCAGCTGAAACACAACGAAAGAGGCTTGGAATGTGGCTTTGTGATGATGACTTCCCAGATGATATGTCAAGAGAGGTAAGAATGCCTGGAGACAATGTACATTTTTGAACATTATTTTGTGTAAAAAGAGATATAAATAATTTATGCTTGTTTGAAATGTTGTCAATTGTGCTTGAACTGTTTAAATTGATTTATGTCCTACAGATATAATCTCAAGGTACTTTGTTCAATTTAAAAATAAAAATTTGAGCAATGGTGAAATATCATCCAATTGGATCTTAGTTTGAAGGTTTAAGATCTATATTGCCTGATTATATCAAAATAAAAATATTCCTGATAATTGGTGTATTACCAGTATGGTGGGATGAAGTAACAGCATTCTAGTTTCAACAAAAAGGGAAGAAAAAAACCCAGGAAAATCTCTTTTTCATTGCACATGTTCCAAATATGTCTTTAATAATTTGTTAATGTTTATTTATATTTGTAACAGGTTGATATAGGTGAAGGTACCAAGCCACCAGGTTTCTACATACAGCGTGCTAGCGGCCTTTTCCCAGCTCCCTTAGTCCAAGATGGTGAAGATGTCAACCGTGTTATAGAACTCTTCCAATTCCTGGGCACTTTCCTTGCCAAGTGCCTTCAGGATCAGAGACTGGTAGACATTCCTCTCTCCCGACCCTTCCTCAAACTCATGTGCATGGGGGATGCTGGCAGCAGTATCCACCCATCCTTCTCCCCCGAATCATCTCTTCGAGATTCTGACATCTTCTTGAATGAGACCCCTTCGGAAGCCTCCTTGGATGATCTTCACGAGCTTATCTCCGACATGTCCATGGATGAGGTCGAGTCAAAGGCAGAATTGATTCTTGGCGATCCTCCCAAACCCAGGACCCCATCATGGTTTGCAGGGTTGCTGACTTGGGATGATTTTGAGCAGGTAGATCCTCATCGGGCACATTTCTTGAGACAGCTCAGGGTGTTAGTGGATAGGAAGAGACAGATACAGAGGGATAAGTCCAAGACAGAAGAGGAACGCAACAATGAAATACAGAATCTCGCTCTGGAAAATGCTGCAGGATGTGGACCGCCTGTTAAGCTCGAGGATCTAGGGTGAGATTTTGTGCTAGTTTTCCATAAGAAACAAAATCTGTGCAGTTTCTGATGATTTTAAAATAATAATAAAAGTTTGAATTGAATTGAATTGAATCAATTTGAATCAAATTGAATTGAATGAGGGTGTGGAAGTTTCCGCACATATTCTTGAGGTAAAGTAATTAATAAAATCATTGCCATAAGCTTGATGGCAATTAGTGTACTTCTAGGGAGATGGGTTATGAAACTAAGATCAGATAACCCACAAACAGCAATAGTGCATCTCAAATGTATTTCATTATTAGTTACAAAATTGTTACAAATAAAACCATTCTCTTTATTGGATTACTTTTTCAGATTGACGTTCCAATTTAACCCATCGTCCAAGGTGTATGGCTACACATCTTTTGATCTGAAAGCAAGCGGTGAGGAGGAAACGGTAACCCTTGACAATGCAGAGGAGTACATCGAATTAGTTACGGACTTTTGTCTTCACACTGGTATACGTAGACAGATGGAAGCCTTCAGAGGTAAGCTGGTGTAATAAGAATGAATGTATAGTTAGACCATGAGAGTATGAATGGATTTTATGATTTTTTGGGTCAGTATTCATTTGCATCTGAAAAGTGATTCTTTCACCCATTTCTAAAAAGTGGGTCGATATCAGGCTCGAAACAGGTTTAGAAATATCGAGGGCAAAAACTGACAGTGACCAAGAAAAGTCAACTAGTGATTATGAAGTCTATTTTGCTTCCTCATACAGGCAGAGACTTTGATGTCAGTGAATGTATTAATAGTGTTTGCTGTGTAGAAATCTTTGAATAAAAGCCTATAATGTGGCTGTATAAAATGCACCAACGACTTTCGGGATGCCTGCCTTAATGTTACTAATTATTTTTGGGTGTTTTTTAGCTTGTTGTAAATTTAACACTTAAGTGTGTAACACTTGATTGTTTGTTTTTTATCCGCAGATGGGTTCAATGAGGTATTTATGTTAGAGAAACTTCACAGTTTTACACCAGCCGAGCTTCAAACCATGATGTGTGGAGACCAGGCTCCTACCTGGACTAGGGAAGATGTGTTTAACTACACTGAACCAAAACTAGGATACACAAGAGAAAGGTAGGACAAATATACAATGGAAGACGTTAATATCGGGAATAAAAGCTGAACTTTTTGTGTGTGTAATTACTAATAAAATAAGAGTTGACACTTAATATTAAGTGATGGCCTCGTCTACGATCAATACCAAGTATATCATTCAGCGTTCAATTTCCAGCATTTTTTTTGTGTAGCAAAAAATGCGATGCACTATTAGTTTGTGTAGCAATTCACAAATTTTGTATCTTCTTGTGTAGCATTTTTAGCTACACATTTGTGCAATTGAATAGCAATACTTTAAAAGTGTGGAGCATTTCGCGATGCGACACCGGTTATCATGAACGCTGATATCATTCATTTACAACTTTTCCCCCTTCAATATATGCAAGGTTCAACTTTTATGGGGAAAAGATCAATCATATCCTTTTCTATCCTTTGCTATAGTTTTCTATCCTTTGCTATACTTTCCTATCCTTTCCTAACCTTTTGTATACTTTGATATACTTTGCTATACTTTCCTATCCTTTTCTCTCCTGTCATATACTTTCCTTTTATATTTCTTGAGTCTAAATCTGGCCCACATTCAGCTCATGAAGCCATCGTTTTCGGGAAGAATTACCATAATCCCTTGCAATGTAGCCTTATGTAGTAGTCCTACCAAGCCTGCTGTTGAAAGTGATTATTACAAATAGGATATTGATTGTGTCCCAAATAAAACGAAATGCTATCTACGATAACGATAATTCAAAACTGAAAGACTGAACGGATTATTCCTTATCATTGTAATCTTACCCACAGCCCTGGATTCCAACGGTTTGTCAACGTACTGGTATCGATGAACAGCGACGAGCGCAAGTCGTTCCTTCAATTCACCACCGGTTGCTCATCTCTACCTCCTGGTGGCCTCTCCAATCTTCACCCACGTCTCACCATAGTGCGCAAGGTAGATGCCAACGACAACACCTATCCCTCAGTGAACACCTGTGTGCATTATCTCAAATTACCCGAGTATACTAGCGAGGAAATCATGAGAGCGAGATTACTAAGTGCCACCTCCGAGAAAGGCTTCCACCTTAACTGAGGAGACTTGCACTAATACATTTAAATAGTGAGCATGTGTATGTGTTGAGAATACAAACAAAAACAGGCTGGCAACCCTTGTCTTGTTGCTATGCTGGATTGTAGTGTTAAGATATGAAGTATCCATGTGGCAATTGTGTAGCAGTTCAGAATGTGAGCAGCACATGTAATAAGGTCTATGTATGTAAAGTAAACCTTACCCTTATCCCGGTAAGAGTTTAAGCAGTGCAAGAGTCATTGCTTTAAAGAAATGCATTTCTTCTAGCAAACGACAAGTATAACTTAACAATTTTAGGAGTAATTCTGTTATACCCTTCACAGGGGTATTCATAGTGCGTGATTTTTAAGAACGACGCATACTAACCGATGTTGGTGTGAAGGGTATAATAGAATTATGCCCAATTTTACAATACTTGGCTTTGATAACAATGGCTATGTATACAAAATAAAATTTCATTGAACAAAAAATCCCAACTCACAGTTAGATGACATCATTTCACAAGGTTTCAACATGTATATCATTTTCTTCAGTGTTAAAAAAGTGAAAATAAATGCCATGTTTTCTCTGTTGAATTGATACAGTCGCTATTTAGTAGGCTTATATAATATTCAACATTGTTCAGTGATATAAGATTGATTATGTTTGGTTGTTTTGCCAACCAGAAATCATTATTAGTTGACCACTGTTTGTGCAATTGTGTGAATGCACACTAAGCGATCAATTTGTTATTTAAAAATAGGTTAACTCTTCAAATATGGTATTTTCACTTTACATGTTTGTTGTAAGTAAATTCTTGTTTTCATTTTCAAAATTAGAGGTAGTCTAATCTAATTATTGAAGTAAACTGCTTTGTTGTTACATGTTTCATTAAAAGCATGTAACAGTTTTTTATGAAATTACCACACACAATATTTATCCCTCAATAACAATTGCACATTTCTATGGTTTGCATATTATACATAGAACGATAAATTACAGACACCCTGTGTGATTATGGACATAATGCTTGCATATATACATCCGTACGAGTGTACGTATGTAAATCCGAAAGTGCGTAACAGACGCTTTCAAAAATGACTGTGTTCTGAGTGGTCAATCGTAAAACGTCACACACATGTATGCACAGTTATTCACGCATTTCATGTATCTGGATGCAGCTCTGCGAGCAACAACAAAACATGCTTGTGTGAAGAATTTCGTCCATAGCATTATGATAGTAATTAAAACAAGTGGTATGTTGCTAAAAGAATGCAAATGTTTGTTTGGCTGGTGGCAATTGTAACATTTTATAAACGAAAAACAATGAATAAATGGTTGTGGGTGTCATTTGGGGTTTGTTTGTTTGTATTTCACAGGGATGCAACAAGACTTCCGGAAATATCAGGATATAAAAAATCTCATTTTGTTTTGCATGGTTTTTTTGGGGGGGGTGATACCCTGTAGCCTATTTTCCATCCAAGCTCTCATAAAAGTTTGATGCCTTGCGCAAACGCTCGGGCCGTCTGGCCAAGTTCGCTTAAAAAGTTCAAGAAATTGATCAATCACCCACTTGCATCCCTGTAGTCAAGCTTTGTTAATTGATGGTAGTTGTTGCATATCACAGATTGCACAATTGTTTCAATATTGTAGTATTATGTTGTGAAATGAAAAGTGATTAACAAAGAGATGGTTTATCACTACTCAATAACAAACTCTAAGTCTAAAGTCTGTTTAAAAAGTGCATTTAAAGTCATGAATAGTATTGTACATGTAAGACTTGCAGCTCAAGATAATTACATGGAGATCCTGGGAAATTGCTGCAAATGCATATTATGAACCTAGCGATTTGAAAAACTTGTTGGGAATTTTGAAAATACTTTATGACCTTTGACCTTTTGCACACTGTTTCCAGTAGTTAACACTAGTGTGTGTGTGATGGATTTGTTGATGACACATAAATTGTTGGGAGCAAAATTCAATTCACTTAAATTGCCAACTTAATTTAGGATATTACGTAAACGCAGTGTAAAACGGTAATTAAGGATATTATTTTGTAATTTTGTACAAAATTACAACACATTATTATTCATTGCTATATGAATCATGGGAATCCATGTTGATAGATGCATATTCAGTATGGAAATTTGTGATGTATGGTTTTCATATTTTGTAAAATCTTTTTTATTATATATTACTGTTCTTGTTATTTTGTTGTGGTGCAATCCCCCAGTTGTAACTCTTAGTCACTTATGTTAGTTTACCCTTATATTACAAGTCGATGCAATTCCAGCTTAAAACTGTACAGTGTAGTGAACACTTCTTAATCCTACCCATTGCTTGATTGATTCGGAAAGTTTTCTCTTAATATAAAAGTTATACAAAAGCTAGAAAAAGATGCTACATGATAATTTGTTACTTCATAGGTCAAAATAAAAAAGGATCCGAAATAGTCCACTCTAAATCTTACTGTCAAACTATTTAAAAATATAACCAATATACCGTCGATGTTGTCATGTTTTTGTTTCGCTATTTTTGTACACTTACACATTAGGGCATTTTCTTTCAAGTGAACACTTCGATATTTACACACGTCTTATTTATTGGCATTTACAATGGGTATTTTTTTCTATTGTAATTCAGTTTCACATAAAACCTTAGGAAAGTTAAGAGGTGGAGGTAAGAATTGTCTCGGTATGTGTTATGTTGTGATGGGAATTCACTATCCACATATTGATATTTGTAGTCGGTATTACTTACAACAAACGATGTTTTGTCTCTGCTTTCTTGGCCCAAGTTGTGCCGACAGAAAACTGAGATAAACATTTTTGTTGACCTACGTAGAATAATCATGGACAAAGTGCAGCCATTGAGCAAAGTTATTGGATATCTCGTTATCCAACTGGGTACTTGATTCATTGACATAGTGCATGTTAGTAACTTATGGTTACTGGTTCAAGCCTGGGCCGTACATCTGTTCCAAATTATAATACTGCCATAGGTTTTGTGTTAGGATCAATGTGATCAGTGGTACGTAACAAGTTAGCGTGAGCCAGTTGACCTGGCACCGATTATATTCTAACGTGCACTAAGCCAGCAAATAGACACTCTTATAGATAGTTTGTTGAGTTGCTGGCCTGCCAACAAATTTATTTCCCAGATTGTTATCAGTCCTTAAGAATGATTTGAGATATAAGAGATGAACAAATAGGTGTTATAACATTTCCATAACCCTATGGGCATGGCTTTGTTAAACCTATTTACATTGGTTGAAAAGGGGCTACATAGTTTGTTGAGCCAATCACAATTGGTGGTAAGGCCGGACGTTGGGTCTTCAGTCTAAAAATGTGCCAAGGAATATAAAATTTATATTTTATTTGGTTACTCAGATGATTATATCACATGAAAACCCAATGCTGTGAAAAGGGAAGTAGTTTCTGAATGGTAAACACGCATCCTTAATATTTCATTCTGTATGAGAGAGAAACTGGTAAAGAGGCTAAATATGTTGGATATGGAATAGGTACATATTGAGGGTTTAGCGCCAGAAGTCCGTAACTCTACGAGTGCAAATTGAGATTTTGGTACCAAAATAATCCATATCACTTACAGAATTTCTGAACCATAAAGAGGTAATTCATAAACACTCAGACGCAGAGGTATAAGTTTGGTGCTACAGTATATTGTAATGGTTCCAAATATTTGAAAGTTGATTATCTCAAAATAGCATTTTTAGTTAAGGCCTTCTGGCTCTCAACCCTCTATATAGGATAAATGGTTATGGTGTGGCAGTTATCTTTGTATTTATGTGAATAGGAATTAATTGATAATGGAGCTTATTTGTTATTGATGACGCTGATATAATTTGTATCTACATTGTATGCTTCCAACAAAAAATTATACGAAAAATAGATATGCTATTAAAAACCAAATGATAAATAAAATATGTGCAAAGTTGTTTTAATTAATATTGTACTTGTCAGAGCTGATCTATTTGCATTTCACTTTACACCAGTCCAAATTGACAATGGCCCAACTAAAGTCTTCACTTCTTCTGGTAAGTGTTGTAAGTTTACAGACACACTATTAATAAGCACACATTATGTATCTTTCATTTTTCAGTGTCTTGATTAGGCAAGTGCATTTGGCATAATTCTGTTATACCCTACACACCTACATCGGTAGTATGCGTCGTTCTTAAAAATCATGCACTATGAATACCTCTGTGAAGGGTAAAGCAGAATTACTCCGTGCATTTATGTACTGCATCATTGACATCATTGTCTTGTGGAAGTGAAACGGACTGTATACCTGTACAGTAGACGGGCATTGTTTGAAGACTTTTTATTCATAAAAAAGTGTTTTCAAAAATAGTACATTTTGTGTTTTCATTCACATTGAAAAATCAAAACACAAACAATAAAATTTGATTATCATAAAATACATTATTTATATGGGCCTTCCAAACGGTACGATAAAAGTGTGTATCGAATATTGTGTACCAAGTTCCGGATGTGCCTCCAATATTCAAAAAATATTGCTGTCCAATATTTTGTGTGCGGCGCAGAAGATGTGCGTGTGAGTACATATACACAGAGGTCAGTTTGGGCTAACTTATTTGATTTTTATATGAATAATAATAATAATATTGAATGTCTTATTTTCAGGTGATACAAGAATATGTTGCACTCGCTATAAAAATATTGCACTCGTCTCCGACTTGTGCAATATATTCTTGTATCACCCTCAAATCCATTAAATATTATATAATTGTTGTTGGTTAATATGTTCAAACATGTCACTATTAGGTTTCAATTGTCATACATCCTCTGAATGCCATGGGGGTTAAAATACACCTACCTAGCACAAAGTCCCTGATCAGGTGCTTTGAGGTTGGCTAATTCAAAATAGATAATCGGTACCAAAAATCTGAGATATACATTAAATGAGCAAATTCCTTCTCCGCAGTTTGATACCTCGTTCAACAACATCGAATGGATACTTTTACCATTATTGATTTCACTCACCAATTATTTTTATATCCCATTTGCCTTTTACTTTATAATCTCCCCTTTGTCTATGTCATCCTTTTGTTATTTTATCCACTTCATCAATCAGCTGTCTAGCATGATATCTTCCCCTATTCATTAATCTGTCACTTTGACTTCCTGCCTATTGTTCCTCTGTCTATATGTTGTGTTATGTTGTATTCTGTCATTTTACCTTCGATAAAGATTCTGTTAGAATCGAAACGTCAGGTCCTCTTATATTTATTACGGATACTTTTAAAGTTAAGGCGATTTCAATGACAGCGCATAACAACAGCAAAGTTGCACTTGCATCCTAAATGCAGTGTTATGTTAGTCTCAGTAAAGTTTCACCTGTGTATTTTGAGACCTGGATTTTAGGGATATAAATGCACAATTATTTTAGAAATCTATCATGGTCTTTAAACCGGTGACCATCCCATACTAAAGTGTGTCCAGGCTATTTAGAAAAGTGTAATACACGTGTGAATAACACTGGATTCAAAATAGCCTGCTAATACTAAAGGATGAGTTTGGGATATAAATTTAACTGAATGATGATAATCGATTGGCCATCAACTATAACAATGCCGCGGTATACCTGGATCGCTGCACAGAATCGGTATGATAATACTATGAGTATGATTATGAATGGGCGCTTCATATATCTTTAGTTATGTTAGTCTCAGCTGAACTTTGTTTGTAATAACTGGATACAAAGAGTTCATCAACAGGAATGATTACAACTTCTGAACTTCAGTAGTCCCAGGGTAACAAGTGGTTGCATAGCATCCTTGTTTCACAAATTGAATGAAAAAAGACCAGTCGCAAGATTTTAATATAGACATTAGTATGCTACATTTTATTTACACAAGTAATGCATCCTATCAAACGGTACATGTTGTCAGCCAAGCCAATAAAGATACACAAAGCAAAATACATTGGAAAAAATCAAGAAAACAATAGGGAAACCTGGCTTTTTTTAACCTCGCATCAAAAGTATACCATCAAATTTTACAAAAGTTCTGGCATATAAGTTTAGTTCAAAACTTTGTCAAGAGTAGCCAAAATATACCATACATTTTGCAATGCATCCCACGTTTATCTTCCATTCTATTTTAAAAGAAAGTAGTACCAAAATTAAAAATAACTTACCAAAATACCCTGAGATGAGTTGTTCAAAAATTAAGATAAAGCAATAACCAACAAGTGTCTGTAATGACCTACATACTGCAAACATTATCAATCTTGATTTGCAAGATATAAATTATATTCATACAGCCAATGTATGCTTCCCATCACCTTGCGATAAATCTCTTGGGAATTCCCAACACCTGTTTGTCACCCCCATGGTTAGAAAGAGTCCCTCTCCAAAGACAACAGACTGCAGTTTTTGATGCTATCGTAGAAGTTTCTAATTATAATTCAGCTTGATCAGATTGAATCGCATCAAGTGATAAAGCTTATCTCATCTTTTGAATGAATTCTGGGGTTGCAGCTCTGTAAATGATCGTATCGTTGGAAATTCTGCAGCTTCCTCTTCAGTGATTGGTGCATTTCCTGGGCGAATCACTATGGCAACGGATAATCCTGCCTCTCGAGCTGGTCTTGCCTCTGCAATCAAAAAACAACATTTGGGTTTTTCTCAAATATGTATCTTTAAAATTTAGAGTTACTTAACATGGCATATAGAAATACATTGATAGTATTATTGAAAATAGTATTTGAGACTGTAAGGAATTTATAAATTATGGAATGCAAGTTACCATATCTTTAGTTTAATCAGTTCCAAATTGGCGAGAAATATCAATGTGCAAAAGTAATCCACTTTACGTCTGCAATTATGGACATGCACACGTTTTATTGGATGAGGCAAAAGGGAACCGGTTGTCCTGTGAAATCTTATAACACTGCCTTCCCATAATTATCCTTGAATTGATTTGAAAACAACTTCATGAATTGTTTAACAAAACCTGCTTCAAATACCTTTATTATGTGTTGATTAAATGACATTTGAGATGTATTTCCTCATCCATGTCTCCTTTTACAGAGCATAATATGTAAAACATATAAGGCAAAAAAAAAGAGGTTTGTCCCAGAAACCCCCGAGCATTGGTAAGTGAAATAGGTTTTAGCGCATAGCTCTATGCGGCGGCGATGCATTTTTCTTTCTCTTTACTAACTAAAAATTAAGTTTTTTAATTATAGTATCACTAGGACTATTGAGTAATGGTGACTCGCTAGCATCTAGTGGGGTTCGCCCAAACAGCATGAAAAACCGATAAGCTGTGGATAATGCACATTATCAGAGTAAAATTGTGTGGATATGCAATAAAGAGTAGATATGTTGATCATAATGCATGCATCATCAAAAATAGATAGTGGTAGGCCTTGATTAAACCTGTAGAATTACACGTGCGCATGATGGTACATAAGTATAGATTAAGCTACGTCGGATAAAATAGCCTGACTAGTTTCGGATCTTCTGATAGTTAGAGTGAGATCCTCATCAGAGGCGGTAGATGAAATAGATATTTAACAGATAGAGCAATGACATGACTAATTTGTCGTTTAAAAGCAGGCAAAGCATCAACATTATATTGGATATAGGCCTACTGATGTAGGCATAATGTTGCATGCTGCTTAGCTTTCAAATTATGATGTTATCTAAATGAATGCTCGGACTGATGTGAATGATATCTATAGACTATCTACAAGATAGCCAGCATGTTGTCACGTGGTGCGTGCGTGGCTTTTATATAGGCCGTGGCAACAGAGAATTCCAGTTACAACTGGTATGACGACGCATAAACAAATCGTTATTCTATTGTATTGCTTGAGTGGTCAAGTGCAAACCGGTCTATGTGATTGTTTGTCATATCCGTCTTCAGACTAGTTAGGTATAGAAATCTGAATGACGAAATATCAAGTAATCATGGGTGGGTAAAGACCGTTGGTAAATAAAGTTAAATAACTGACGTAAAACAAGCAATTGTTCGTATTGATGTTTATACAGAACAAGATATTATGATGTATTTGCGTAGACTTCGAGTTGAAGTTGTTATGATATGAATTCAATAAGCATATTGATAAAATGCCGTGACTTTACGCAGGTTATCTGCAGATAGTATGTCAAAACCAACATTACGTAACTATAACCAGGCAAATGGATATAGGCCATCCTTTACAATGTAATATAATAATAAACAATATTATTTATGATATAGATATGGATAGGCCTTGGTAGAATGCCGTGGTTAAATAGTCTTAAAATATTGAATATGTTGATGATATTCAGCTGTTAGGTTTATGACGAGGAGGGACTCGAAGCAATCTGTTTTATGTAGTAAATTGCCGATATCAGTAATTCTACACTGGTAGGCCCCAGTTTATGATAGTGTAGTATCTATGATGATGATGATGCATTATCGGGTTATAATTGAACTTCTAGATCAATAAATAATAATAACATATCGGTAGGCATTGCATGGGTATAGTAATTAGTAAATATGGCTGATAATGTAGTATCGGGTAATAGTATTTTGAATACTAGATAATCGGTTAGGCACGGGTACATAGTATCTATTGCGCAGCAAACTCCCAAACTCGAACATTTTTAGGAAAAACGATGAGCTGGGTGATAAAACAAAGTATAGTATCACTAGGACTATTGAGTAATGGTGACTCGCTAGCATCTAGTGGGGTTCGCCCAAACAGCATGAAAAACCGATAAGCTGTGGATAATGCACATTATCAGAGTAAAATTGTGTGGATATGCAATAAAGAGTAGATATGTTGATCATAATGCATGCATCATCAAAAATAGATAGTGGTAGGCCTTGATTAAACCTGTAGAATTACACGTGCGCATGATGGTACATAAGTATAGATTAAGCTACGTCGGATAAAATAGCCTGACTAGTTTCGGATCTTCTGATAGTTAGAGTGAGATCCTCATCAGAGGCGGTAGATGAAATAGATATTTAACAGATAGAGCAATGACATGACTAATTTGTCGTTTAAAAGCAGGCAAAGCATCAACATTATATTGGATATAGGCCTACTGATGTAGGCATAATGTTGCATGCTGCTTAGCTTTCAAATTATGATGTTATCTAAATGAATGCTCGGACTGATGTGAATGATATCTATAGACTATCTACAAGATAGCCAGCATGTTGTCACGTGGTGCGTGCGTGGCTTTTATATAGGCCGTGGCAACAGAGAATTCCAGTTACAACTGGTATGACGACGCATAAACAAATCGTTATTCTATTGTATTGCTTGAGTGGTCAAGTGCAAACCGGTCTATGTGATTGTTTGTCATATCCGTCTTCAGACTAGTTAGGTATAGAAATCTGAATGACGAAATATCAAGTAATCATGGGTGGGTAAAGACCGTTGGTAAATAAAGTTAAATAACTGACGTAAAACAAGCAATTGTTCGTATTGATGTTTATACAGAACAAGATATTATGATGTATTTGCGTAGACTTCGAGTTGAAGTTGTTATGATATGAATTCAATAAGCATATTGATAAAATGCCGTGACTTTACGCAGGTTATCTGCAGATAGTATGTCAAAACCAACATTACGTAACTATAACCAGGCAAATGGATATAGGCCATCCTTTACAATGTAATATAATAATAAACAATATTATTTATGATATAGATATGGATAGGCCTTGGTAGAATGCCGTGGTTAAATAGTCTTAAAATATTGAATATGTTGATGATATTCAGCTGTTAGGTTTATGACGAGGAGGGACTCGAAGCAATCTGTTTTATGTAGTAAATTGCCGATATCAGTAATTCTACACTGGTAGGCCCCAGTTTATGATAGTGTAGTATCTATGATGATGATGATGCATTATCGGGTTATAATTGAACTTCTAGATCAATAAATAATAATAACATATCGGTAGGCATTGCATGGGTATAGTAATTAGTAAATATGGCTGATAATGTAGTATCGGGTAATAGTATTTTGAATACTAGATAATCGGTTAGGCACGGGTACATAGTATCTATTGCGCAGCAAACTCCCAAACTCGAACATTTTTAGGAAAAACGATGAGCTGGGTGATAAAACAAAGTATAGTATCACTAGGACTATTGAGTAATGGTGACTCGCTAGCATCTAGTGGGGTTCGCCCAAACAGCATGAAAAACCGATAAGCTGTGGATAATGCACATTATCAGAGTAAAATTGTGTGGATATGCAATAAAGAGTAGATATGTTGATCATAATGCATGCATCATCAAAAATAGATAGTGGTAGGCCTTGATTAAACCTGTAGAATTACACGTGCGCATGATGGTACATAAGTATAGATTAAGCTACGTCGGATAAAATAGCCTGACTAGTTTCGGATCTTCTGATAGTTAGAGTGAGATCCTCATCAGAGGCGGTAGATGAAATAGATATTTAACAGATAGAGCAATGACATGACTAATTTGTCGTTTAAAAGCAGGCAAAGCATCAACATTATATTGGATATAGGCCTACTGATGTAGGCATAATGTTGCATGCTGCTTAGCTTTCAAATTATGATGTTATCTAAATGAATGCTCGGACTGATGTGAATGATATCTATAGACTATCTACAAGATAGCCAGCATGTTGTCACGTGGTGCGTGCGTGGCTTTTATATAGGCCGTGGCAACAGAGAATTCCAGTTACAACTGGTATGACGACGCATAAACAAATCGTTATTCTATTGTATTGCTTGAGTGGTCAAGTGCAAACCGGTCTATGTGATTGTTTGTCATATCCGTCTTCAGACTAGTTAGGTATAGAAATCTGAATGACGAAATATCAAGTAATCATGGGTGGGTAAAGACCGTTGGTAAATAAAGTTAAATAACTGACGTAAAACAAGCAATTGTTCGTATTGATGTTTATACAGAACAAGATATTATGATGTATTTGCGTAGACTTCGAGTTGAAGTTGTTATGATATGAATTCAATAAGCATATTGATAAAATGCCGTGACTTTACGCAGGTTATCTGCAGATAGTATGTCAAAACCAACATTACGTAACTATAACCAGGCAAATGGATATAGGCCATCCTTTACAATGTAATATAATAATAAACAATATTATTTATGATATAGATATGGATAGGCCTTGGTAGAATGCCGTGGTTAAATAGTCTTAAAATATTGAATATGTTGATGATATTCAGCTGTTAGGTTTATGACGAGGAGGGACTCGAAGCAATCTGTTTTATGTAGTAAATTGCCGATATCAGTAATTCTACACTGGTAGGCCCCAGTTTATGATAGTGTAGTATCTATGATGATGATGATGCATTATCGGGTTATAATTGAACTTCTAGATCAATAAATAATAATAACATATCGGTAGGCATTGCATGGGTATAGTAATTAGTAAATATGGCTGATAATGTAGTATCGGGTAATAGTATTTTGAATACTAGATAATCGGTTAGGCACGGGTACATAGTATCTATTGCGCAGCAAACTCCCAAACTCGAACATTTTTAGGAAAAACGATGAGCTGGGTGATAAAACAAAGTATAGTATCACTAGGACTATTGAGTAATGGTGACTCGCTAGCATCTAGTGGGGTTCGCCCAAACAGCATGAAAAACCGATAAGCTGTGGATAATGCACATTATCAGAGTAAAATTGTGTGGATATGCAATAAAGAGTAGATATGTTGATCATAATGCATGCATCATCAAAAATAGATAGTGGTAGGCCTTGATTAAACCTGTAGAATTACACGTGCGCATGATGGTACATAAGTATAGATTAAGCTACGTCGGATAAAATAGCCTGACTAGTTTCGGATCTTCTGATAGTTAGAGTGAGATCCTCATCAGAGGCGGTAGATGAAATAGATATTTAACAGATAGAGCAATGACATGACTAATTTGTCGTTTAAAAGCAGGCAAAGCATCAACATTATATTGGATATAGGCCTACTGATGTAGGCATAATGTTGCATGCTGCTTAGCTTTCAAATTATGATGTTATCTAAATGAATGCTCGGACTGATGTGAATGATATCTATAGACTATCTACAAGATAGCCAGCATGTTGTCACGTGGTGCGTGCGTGGCTTTTATATAGGCCGTGGCAACAGAGAATTCCAGTTACAACTGGTATGACGACGCATAAACAAATCGTTATTCTATTGTATTGCTTGAGTGGTCAAGTGCAAACCGGTCTATGTGATTGTTTGTCATATCCGTCTTCAGACTAGTTAGGTATAGAAATCTGAATGACGAAATATCAAGTAATCATGGGTGGGTAAAGACCGTTGGTAAATAAAGTTAAATAACTGACGTAAAACAAGCAATTGTTCGTATTGATGTTTATACAGAACAAGATATTATGATGTATTTGCGTAGACTTCGAGTTGAAGTTGTTATGATATGAATTCAATAAGCATATTGATAAAATGCCGTGACTTTACGCAGGTTATCTGCAGATAGTATGTCAAAACCAACATTACGTAACTATAACCAGGCAAATGGATATAGGCCATCCTTTACAATGTAATATAATAATAAACAATATTATTTATGATATAGATATGGATAGGCCTTGGTAGAATGCCGTGGTTAAATAGTCTTAAAATATTGAATATGTTGATGATATTCAGCTGTTAGGTTTATGACGAGGAGGGACTCGAAGCAATCTGTTTTATGTAGTAAATTGCCGATATCAGTAATTCTACACTGGTAGGCCCCAGTTTATGATAGTGTAGTATCTATGATGATGATGATGCATTATCGGGTTATAATTGAACTTCTAGATCAATAAATAATAATAACATATCGGTAGGCATTGCATGGGTATAGTAATTAGTAAATATGGCTGATAATGTAGTATCGGGTAATAGTATTTTGAATACTAGATAATCGGTTAGGCACGGGTACATAGTATCTATTGCGCAGCAAACTCCCAAACTCGAACATTTTTAGGAAAAACGATGAGCTGGGTGATAAAACAAAGTATAGTATCACTAGGACTATTGAGTAATGGTGACTCGCTAGCATCTAGTGGGGTTCGCCCAAACAGCATGAAAAACCGATAAGCTGTGGATAATGCACATTATCAGAGTAAAATTGTGTGGATATGCAATAAAGAGTAGATATGTTGATCATAATGCATGCATCATCAAAAATAGATAGTGGTAGGCCTTGATTAAACCTGTAGAATTACACGTGCGCATGATGGTACATAAGTATAGATTAAGCTACGTCGGATAAAATAGCCTGACTAGTTTCGGATCTTCTGATAGTTAGAGTGAGATCCTCATCAGAGGCGGTAGATGAAATAGATATTTAACAGATAGAGCAATGACATGACTAATTTGTCGTTTAAAAGCAGGCAAAGCATCAACATTATATTGGATATAGGCCTACTGATGTAGGCATAATGTTGCATGCTGCTTAGCTTTCAAATTATGATGTTATCTAAATGAATGCTCGGACTGATGTGAATGATATCTATAGACTATCTACAAGATAGACTTGCTTCTTACGACACATACCGTCACAAAGCAAACATCATTCAATATGTCTAGCCGACCGAATAAAGTATTCAAGAAATACTCCATACCTAAAAAGGTGTGCACCACTACCAAGCCACAAGAGAAGATAGAAGAAAACAGCGCTTCATCCAGCATCCCGGCACCTGAGCTCGCCCATATCCAAAGCGAAGCATCATCGGCTGACGAGCAAGCACCAGTAGCAGCAGCACCATCATCACGAGCAAAGTCTTCTGACAATCTAGTCGTAACAAACGAAAGCTTCGCGCTCATAAATAAACATCTAACTAAAATAAGACCCCTCATATCCCGTCGCGAGCAATTATCCCGCTCGCACAGGTCTATTGCCGGTGATATCAACTCCGGAGGCACACTGCGACACACCCGCGTGCCCGAGCAACCATCAGCCGCACCACACGGCGTTACTTTTAGCGATAGCTTTCTTAACTCATACCGCACCAAAGCACAAGACTACGCTCGTCGCCTAGCGCGTTTACTGGCAGTAGAATACCAAGCTCAAATTGAACAGCTGACTCAAGACATCGCAGCGGCCGTGGGGGAAGCTGAGAGCAACATCAACATCATCATCGACGAAGAAGATCAGCAGAAGTCACTACAGCTATTCCGAGTTAAACTCAACAGCCTCAACCGCCGTGCCACACAACTACCGGCTCACCGTCGTCGGGCTTGGGCTGTAAGGAAAGCACCTGCTACATAAGAACACCGCCTTCATATCAAACGGCTCTTTTCAGAGCCACCCTATCTTTCCAAAAAGAGAATTTTGACATCTATTACTTATATAAATATCATAATTATATCAATCTATCCATTATAATTAAGTAATAGTAAACAGTCATGCCATCCAATACCAATAAGCGGTTCTTATCTCAATCTAATCGTCGCAGTAAGCGCACAAATAGAGTTCAACTTAAAAAATCTGATTCGACTAATATAATATCCACGGCAAAGGCGAATATCAAAACCTTAGCCGATAAATGTCGACGTTTCATATACAACTATACCGAGCAAACATTATCTGATATCGAAATTATTGCTCTAAGCAAAGGGTTTAAATTCATCCCTACGCCTAAACAACCACATCGAACTCAACTCCTCAAAGACTTTAACGATCTAGCAAGGAGAATGAGAATCAAATATATCATGCGAAATAAGCATTCTAAGTACAACATTTTCAAATTACCATCACCATGGGTGCCACGATCATCCGGTCACACTATTCTTGAAGAATATCTAGATGAAACCAAGTATGAATTATCCAACATACCAACTATCAAACCAATGTCCAATTTATCGAAAGCAGAAAAAATTGCACTAAAAAAACTCAACAACAATCATTCTCTGGTTATCAAACCCATAGATAAAGGCAAAGCCTGCGCAGTAGTCTCTCGAGTTCAATATGTTGCTGAAGCTGAACGCCAATTATCGGCATTTCACTACCAACAAATTGACTATGATTTGACACACGCAACTAGCCTAATGGCAGATGAAATTGTTGAAGAATTATTCACCACTAAATATATCGACAAACACGCACGAAAATATCTATTATCATGTAATCACGACATCAAAACACCATGTCTATACCTTCTAGTAAAAGCACACAAAGCAAAGCCTGAAACCACGGCTTTTGCAGGTCGTCCCATTATCAGTGGATGTAACGCTGCTACTAGAATGTTATCCGAATACATAGATTATTTTCTGCTACCTATAGTGCAAGCTCAAGATACATATCTAAAAGATTCACCTGAACTTATCAACCTATTATCAGACCTAACATTACCACAAGATATAATCTTGCTTATCAGTGATGTAACAAGTCTATATACAAATATACCACAGGATGAATGCATTGATATAGTCATTGACAAGTTGGAAAAATCAAACATCAGATACCAAATTCCGAAACCACCATCACATCTTGTACGTAGAATCCTTGAACTCATTCTAAAAAGAAATTGTTTTGAGTTCAATGGTCGTTTCTACACGCAAACATACGGTGCGAGTCAAGGTAACATTTGCTCGCCTGAAATATCGGATTTGGTTATGCATGTACTTGAAACTGAGTTCATCTTACCGGACAAAAACATCTTATTTTATCGTCGGTACCGTGACGATATTTTGATGTTTTATAACGGCCCAAAAACTGAACTAGAAGGACTAATGTCTAAAATGAACACGGCGCATCCCACACTCAAATTCACATTTGAAACCTCTAATAACATAGTCACCTATCTTGATCTACAAATATACAAAGGAGACAGATTCAAATCTACGGGCAAATTAGATCACAGGGTTAACACCAAAAAGACAGACACGCACCAATGGCTGTCACCCAATAGTGCTCATTGCCCATCTGTTTTCAAAGCCATGATCAATGGTGAATCAATACGATATCTTAGAGCGTGTACATCTGAACTTGAATTCAATGACAAAATCGACTTCTTCACTACTAAGTTAGTTGAAAGAGGATATGACCACGATACAGTCAGTGAAATCACAAGTAAAATTAGCCACAACAACCGGGCTAAATATGTGAATAACAACGTAAAAGAAACAATACCAGCAGGGAATTTCAACAATGTTCCCTTAGTGTTCGTATCGACATATACGCCTCATACCAGTAATAATGATTTGAAAAATATAATATCAAAACATTGGCACAAAATCGAAAACTCTGGAATATTAAAACAATTATTCCCAAAACCACCACTCCTAGCGTTCAAACGTGCAAAAAACATATCTGACCAAATCGTGAGATCAAAGCTTCCGCCATCTGAACCCCGCGGGGACATCAAAGATGCCGAATCTTCGATCCGTATCCACTCAGAAACAATGCATGTCCCGCCAACGCCCATTCCCGGTATACATGAACCGGATTACCCGAGAGCCGATTTCAATGCCTTTGACCGTCAAGTACTTCAATGCTTATTTGATCTAGCGTGGGAATGAATTTATTACCTATCCCAACATGGGAACTCAATTTATTTTTTCGATATCATTTAATTAAAATACCTATTTAATTTGATTCTTGAACTTCATTAACCATTATATCCATAAAATATCTTTATTAAATAATATCACGGAAAATTATATACTCGACCTGAGTATTAGTTTCGTAGCTAATATCATATAGCCACACAAACTATATCACACAGGCCTATACCCAACGGAATAAAGATATTTTATTATGAAGTATTATTATTATTATTACACCAATGAATCATATTAAAACATATGCCGATCTCCCTCCCTGTTTTGCCATAAACGGCGTAGCTGATGAGAATCTCCTTATATCTAACTGAGATTCGAAACTGCGGTACTACACTAGCCCCCTCTGTTTAATAAAGCATATCATCATTATATGCACTATGATCAACATATCAACCCTTTATTGCATATCCACATAATTTTACTCTGATAATGTGCATTATCCACAGCTTATCGGTTTTTCATGCTGTTTTGGGCGGACCACACTAGATGCTAGCGAGTCACCATTACTCAATAGTCCTAGTGATACTATACATTTTTCTTTCTCTTTACTAACTAAAAATTAAGTTTTTTAAAATGTTTGTAATTCTGTATTCAAGTTGTAAAAGACTTTAGGTCTTACAATGTTCAAAACAAAACAGAAAATGTGTAATACTTGGATTATCTGGCCTATTAAGAAAGCTTTTAGATAAAACCTTTTTAGGCCTCAACTGACCTCTAACAACATCTGTTAGAAACAAGATGTCTTGTGGCTCATACTGCAGTTCTTCAGCTATCTTGTGGTAACTATCACATTCTATCTTCATTCCAATCTTGGTGTCAAAATGATTAGAAAAAAGCTGCAGAGAAAAAAAAGTCACAATGTGTTATATAACCTGATCAAATGATGTTGTCATACCATGTTCAACCATTTCATCATTCCATGTTGCTTGGTAATGCTATGGGCACATGTGGAGAATATGTGGAATTGGGGAACAATAAATTCCCAGGCAATATTGCAATTGCGAGGGACGTGTTTACCTCCAAATGAAAAAATTGTACAAAAATAAGATGACAGAAAAAAAGTTTACGGGCAAAAAGACCTCTTTGGTTGCATCAGTCAGTCAGGCTTTTTGCCTCTTCTTTTTTCCCCTTCAAAATGATGGTAAAAGAGCCCAAACGTTTTCATTTGCATGTGAACATTTATATCACCATTTTTATAAACAAAAGGGGTCAGTCGGGTCTGTAGAATATGGTGTTTTTTTCCGTCGCATAATGCCAAAATGTTCCTCAGTCATAGCAAAATAAGTGTAAAATCACAAATGTTCACGCACGTTGCACATATTTTATTCAGAAAAATCTTGTCGGTTCAGTTTTATTTCTTGCCCCCCCCCAATATGAAAACCTAGCTGCGCCACTGTTGCATGAGATTACATCAACTCACATAAAGTAAGTCCCCATAGGTACTGTATCCAAATAATAATTTCTGTGCTGCTACACTGCCTGAGGAGTAGATACAGATGTCTTTTCTTGCTCTCTTCCATTGTTCCAGGATAGGCACTACATCATCGTATACTCTGATGGATGATAAAAATACAAAATACAAAGGTGGTAAGAAATGTGTAGGTAGACATATGTTCCAAGTGATGCCCTCTTTCCTTGATTTTTACTTTGAAAACAGATTATCTTACAGATTTGTATTCATGATCATAAATCGTAAAGATCTTCTTTACAGAGCGATACGATTCCTAATTATTTCAAAATCATGGTTTGAAAAGGTTGGAATAAACTGTCGGGGTCTGCTCCAACAACTTATTTTCTGAGTGTTTTTTTCTGTTCGTAAATAGATTTTCCATGGTATGACACTTTGTTTAAACGCCCTTTACAGCATTTCAGGCTACGGTCGCAACTGTACACAAGTGAACACAATAGTATGGAATGCTTTATGATGAAATTCTGTGATGGGTTTTTCATGGAAAATACAGTCAAGATAGATTTATGAGTCCAGGAAAGTCATTTCTGATGAGAAAAAGATACGTGTAAAAAATTTGAAGAAGATCACATAATATTGCTTTAATTGATCTTGATGTTAAAGATGTGCCACTGACACCCCTTACCTTTTCCCCTTCAAATTGAGTTTTTGGTATCAGATGAAAGCCTACATTTAGGCCAGAGACATAATTCCCTATGAAAACCTTTAGTAAAGGAAATAATGACTTATCCCCAAACGTGGTGCAGCACATCAAAAGGGGGAACGTTGTGGCTGTGTGTTTTTCAAGATATAGATGAAAATGGACAGAAAACATAAAGAAAAAAATAAGAATTAAGGAGTCATTTTCACTGAATGTTTTGATAAATTTTGTGTCATTTTAAAGCTTAGAAAATGCTCTGAGAGCACACATAATAAAATCAAAATTGATTTCACTCGTGACGTCCCCCCTATTGATGTGCTGCATCACAAATGTGGTATTTCACTCCAGAAGAGTCTACATCATTCTATGTTCTTTGATTTTTTTCAAGAATATTGCACGCAAAAACAGTGGATTAACATACTCTCCCATTAGTGCACCCTCACGATATCCCCCAAGCCACATATGTCCCTGAAGCTGCTTGAGGGCAGTAACTTTCCTATCAGCATCCATTAACCAATTCACGCTATCTATTACTGATTGCTTGATGTCCTTAGCGGTACCTGATGTAGGGATGGTTACTACGCCTTTTGTTTCGGAGTCAAGTCTTGCCTGTTGGGAATGAAAATAAGATTTGAAAATATCAAATATCATCTATGAGAGCATGGCTGATTTCTCTGCACATTTCATTTAATACACTTTGTAGTTTTGCTTGGAAAAAGGCCATTGACGATGTTATATGCAGTCTAGCATGCCTAGCACCCCTGCAGTGCCAACAGGGATATCCCCCAAACAAACAGTGCAAAACATGTGTAAAAGTAATTAACAGCTGCAGGCCATCTGACTTTCACCATATAATACATGGTGCAGATAAGCATATCTTTAAAAAAAGAAGTTGAATTCCAACTAAAATATGTGCATGTGTTATTAATAAAAAGGGTTGAAGTCACATCAATTGCACTGTACTACTTGCATCAGGATTTTCTTAAAGACCCTCGTTTAACAAAAGTACAGGTATACGCCTTTCATTGTAATGTAATGTCAAAGGGAACCAGTAGACACTGGTGACATAAACCAGTGGTCATGTGATGAAAGTGAAGCATGCTGGACTCCACAAGAAATATTCTTTGGAAAAAGGTGAATGGTATGAATGTATATACCCACCCCTCCCCCCTCTCTGCTGACTGCCTTGATGTGAATCTAGATCCCTAACATGACCTATCCATTACAATTAGTGACCTATCAATGTATGAGCCATCCTTTCATTGTTTGGCTCTCTTCAGGTATATAGAGAACCTCTTTTAAAATGTTCAGTATCATTTTGCCTTCCATTTTTACCAACAGACCAGTTGTTTCCAAAATAAAAATTGATATTTTAATTTCAAGTTACAAAGCTATTTTAACTTTAAAATGACACTAACTTATTGAGATCAAACATAAAACACATATTTTATGAACCTTGAGAGGTGATAAATTCCTATCTTATTTATTTTTTCTCATCTTCTTTTATTCTTTTCTGTAAATAAGGATTGCCGACAACTGATCGGTTTCGATGCGATGGGTCGCACATTTTATTTGTCCATTATTTTTCAATCTTACCTGCTGTCTCAATGCCTCTACATCTTGCTGACATTCAGGCTCCTCCCAATGTTTGGATAAATATTCACTGAGGTGTTTTCTGATGTATGGAAACAAAATATCCTACATAAAAAGTACAAAACAAGATGATTCTTTCTGTCCATTCATTAGCACCGACATAGAGAATCAATTTGATTTAAGATGAAGGAACAACCTATATTTGTTCTTAATTTACAAATTCATAATCAGTGGGAAATTAAGAGGATGGGGATGGCTATTAAATTACATGTATGATCCCTTTTTAACATTCTGGAAAAACTTTCACCCTTTTGCTCACTCAGTCTAATTTTCAGAATGTTGTCATTTACACTAAAATGTCACCAAATTAGACAAAATGGGAGCATGAGTACAGTGGCATAGGGAACCCTCTGATATTGGGGCAGGAGTTGAAACAATTACAACATTTCTTTTGGTTGAGACTTGCTCTAAAATCAATCTTAACCCACACCCACTCTTTATAACCCAAACCCCACTTTTCATTTGATTGATATAGGGCCCTCAACAACTTTGACCCTCACCCAATGTTATACCATTATGCAGACAAATTTCATCTCTCATAGTATACACATATGGGTCAGTGGCGTACCCAGAGGGGGCCCGGTGGCCCCTCTGAAATAACCCCGTCGGTACACACGAGCCTCCGTCGGTACATTTCTGTTTTTTGACCATGGGGTTTTTTTCTGCTGATTTTGAGCACAACGTCACTCCTACCCCCCCCCCCCCCCCCCCCCCCACCCACCCACCCACTTACAGTATCAAGATTTCAGCTGCTGACGGAGAAAAAAATTGGCAACTTTTACGATTTTTTTTTTGGAGTCTGTACATTTTATTTTTTGTCGGTACATCATGCCTTTCGTTAGTACAACTATGTCGTGGCCCCCCCCCCCCCAGTTTCCAAAAGCTGGGTACGCCACTGATATGGGTCATTTTTATCAAATGGTGGCAAATCATTTGGCCACTTTCATTTTATCCCATCAAACTAACATTATATATATCCTCCTGAAATAACAGAGACATCAAATACTTACATGTACAAATGTAATGGGAGTAGTGGTTCCTTCTATATCAAGCAGTAACATCTTTGCATGTGATAGATTCTTGCTCATGGTTGAATTATCTGTGCTGTCAGGCTACGGAATCAAAGATTATACAAAACAAATGATATATTATGGATAGATATAAAAGTGCGGTATGGTACCTGAAAATGTGATTGTTCGTCCAAAGAAACTAATCATTAAATCATTGAATTGCTATCTCAAAATCAGATCCTGCTTGCAACTACATCAGAAATAATTATCATCTCAGGCATCTTACATACATATTGTAAACGTGGATATGTTCGCGCTACATTAATTTTTTGCGATTTTCGCGCTCCAAGCCGCTAACGCGAAAAATAAAAACATTCTTATATAATTATTTTGTGTATAAGTCTATGTAATGAGCTTCCAAATTGCGAATTTAAAAACAAGCGAAATGGCTGGAAATCAGCAAAGCGCAAAAAATTAATCACATGAAAATTACCACTTTTATAGTATGACAAATGAATTCTTCATACAGGCATAAACAAATGTTTATATTTAATTTAATCTGCTTTGCTGCAATATGTCAACCTTGGAATTTGTCTCTTTTTCGATGTAATATGTAACAGCTTGAATTATGTATCACATACCACTACAACTTACAATCAGCCCTCCCAAAATGATTTCATTGAAATTAATTTACATGTATAATTTTTTTTAAACACTAGGCTTATTACAACTGCACAGATACAGTTTCTAAAATTTGGATTTGCAAATGTTTCAAATTCAAGGTAAAGTGTATTGCAGTACTGCACCATCGACTTTCTTCAACAAAATGTTTTGAAATCTGTTTTCTGTTGTCAATTCTTTACCCTAAAAATGTTTGTATCTCTAAAATCAGTTCTTTTCTCTAAAATACCACCTGGTGTGATAAAACAAATCAATGTTTCCCTTAAAGTATTTATTTCCTAAACCAAGATTTGAACCTGCAACCTCCTGAACGCTATGTGGACGCTCTACCAATTGAGCTATCAAGGGCAATGGGTATTGAAGCGTTAGAGAAATGCAAGGTTAGGAATCAAATTCAAATATATCCTCTGTTCTTCTAGAAAGAAAAAAGCATGATGGAATAATAATAACAATTCTACCAAATTAAACATGAAATCAAAGTAACTAAGTCTACGAGATGAAAGTGATGATGATTATAATTTATCCTTTCCTTCACGATTGGTTAAAGGGGCATTGAGAGATACGTATGGGAGTGCGCCCTCAATTATCCTGGAAATCAGTTTTATTGCATCAAAGTAACACTTAGGCATACTAACCACCATCTGAAACAGTTTACCAACATTCGCCGTTTATCATATGAAATTTCATGATTTTCTTAGTTTCGATATGATCATATATCGAAACTAAGGTGCTGAATTCGGAAGTTATGCTAAGTTTCACTCACGGAATTTCGCGGCAAATCTCAACCCGGAAGTGCAGTTATTTGCTTAGTTTGGCATGAAGGCGATGTCGGAATTGTATGATATTTTGGATTTGGGCTATGTTGATGATTATCTTTACGTTATTTGCTCATTTAGTATATCGATACATCTCTCAATGCCCCTTTAAGAAATGTAGAAAAAAATTGAATTTAACACCTGGTTTCATACAAATATTTAAATTTGAGGTACTCACATGACTGTGCTTGATCTTCTTTACTTGTGGTTCCATTGTGTTGAAGTACCAGAGATTTGCATTCAACCTGAAACAAAAATATTCTAGGCTTTTTAGCAACATAATTTTGGAGGGTAGTGTCATGTACCACCCATCAATATAACAACTCAACAAGATATACCAGCGACATGTTGGAGCACCAACTGGGATTCAAACCCGGGATCTTCTGCACAAATGTCAAGCACACCAGTGCATAGACCAAAAGTAATCCCCTGTCAGGTCTATGACCCCATATGAAAACGTTTGGGGCATTTCAAATCAACTACTAAACGCAAAATTTCTATTGTACAATTTCTTTTGTTAACCCACCCACCACAAAACATCCAAAAATGCCGGCCGTTTTAAACTTAAATTGTCATATATCAAAAAATACTGTTTGGAACACCCAGTAATTGATATCAGTGTGAACCTAAGAATATTCTCTCTCAAAATATTTTATTTTCAAGCCAAAGCCAAAAATATTTATCTCTGTCTAATTTCAGTAAAAACCACTGCTTGACAGCATGCGTTACACTGTGTTTTGAAATATTCGAGTCCGATACTCTTTTCTTCTAGCGTCTTAAAGGACTGAAGAGGGCGGCCTAGTACCTAGTAATCGGGTCTCAGATAAAGATAATTAAATTTCCCAGCTGCAAATGTAAAAATGAATCTGATTGGATGATAAGGGGAGCGAGAAAAACATTTAAAGGGTCAGAGCGCAAATTTTTGTTTACGCGCTGTTGATCACGTTAGCATTGTTATGCATGCATTCGAAATGTGTCCTTTTGTACCATTGTTGGGTAGTCGGGCGTATAGCGTTCAGATAAAAACAATCTGAAAGCAGGTTAAAGTCGGAATATATAAAGTCCCTCTGAGCTCAAAACGTTTTGATGTGTGATGTCTGATACCTCATGACAGTATTAAGATAAGTCCAGAGGGGCACACTGATCGTATTCATGATGGAAGTATCCCCATCACAGAAATGACCATAATTACCATGGATTGTTGTTAGCCTCTGTATGCATTATAGAAAATCACTTCTGGTATCAAATAGCATGCGCACTGCATAATATGATAATTGTTAAAAAATTGCAATATTATGTTTGTAGCAGAATAAATGCAACGGCAGCAATTAGGGCTGTCATCGACATGGACGATGTCGACATTATGTCGATATCGGCTATTATCCCGACATGTCGATATCAACTTTGGGATGTCGATATAATTGACATTAAACCGTCCATTAATGTTTGACATTGTTTCAAAATGATTTTGTAATAAAAGAATGTAGAAAATCAGCGAAATAATGATAAATCGTGGCGTATTATACTAAAGGATTTTTAACTTTTGTACATTGACTTAAGCGATATTTTCGATCTGTGGTAATATTCTATACTATCGGGGACATTATTTGCGGGGACAATCGGCTTGGTATTTGGATCATAATATGTCGACATCATGTCAATATCGAGATTCTAGAATAGCAACATGTCGACATGAAAAAAGATCCAGATAATAATAATATAATAATAATTAGTATTTATATAGCGTGATCAAAGCGCTGTAATTTCGCTGCTGGTGAATCATCAGAATCAGGTCACATCAACGAGGCCTAGGGTGCTGCCAATTTCTAGCGCAAACCTTTCCGCACTTAGATTGTAACATCCACCATTTTTCAACAGCACTAGCAGCAATGCAATGGATGAGCTCACACTTCACAGCTTCCGTAATGAGTGTATACATGTAGGCTTATTATCCAACATGGGGCGGAGAACATGATATTTCTGGAAAATAATTAGTGACTATAATATAGCAAAGAAGATTTCTTGATGTACCCCATAATGCTTAGCGCCCCTACAGTACCAGCAGGGCTTATCACTAAAACAAACAGTGCCAGACATGTGTTAAAGTAATTAACAGCTGGAGGTCGTCTGACCTCTACCATAGTAATACATGGTAAACTTGGCCACAAATATGAAAGAAGTTGAATCCCAACTAAAACTTGTATTTATAAAAATATAGGGTCTTTAAGAAAATCAAGAGAGGACCGTATTAAAGCCACATCAATCATATTACTTGCAACAGGATTTTCTTAAAGACCCACGTTTAACAACTTTATAAGCATTTCCTTGCACTGTAATGTCGATGGGAACCAGTAGACACTGGTGACAGAAATCAGTGTTCATGTGATGAAAGTGAAGCATCCTGGGGTGCATCAAGAAACCTTCTTTGATAATATAGGATGCAATTGTAGTTTCACATAGGAAACAAGACTTTTTTGAGGTTAAAAAGGCAGTTAAAAATGAGTTAAGCTTTAAATAAATAGGCTAAGGCTTATAGCTTTTTATGTTCAAAATCAACTTATTTATAGATCATGACAACAACTATAAGAATACGACATCTGAACATGAGATATAAATATAGATTCCAGGTAAATCATAATGATTGCTCTTGAAGTTGTACCTTGATTTTTGCACTAACTAAAATGATCAACGGAGACCAACGTGTCGACTTTGTCTACGACTTTGTTTGCTCTACTGCGCATGCGTACGAGGAAGGTTCTCAATGGTAAAGACAGCCCGTAGCCATGTAATGTTTACTTTTTGACTTTTTGTTGTTGACAGTTCGCTTCAGTTCCAATGATGAATCATTTGACCTGTTGATGATTTACAGAATACTGCGGTAGTTTACAACATGTTCGTACTGTACTGGACTGTAGAGCCACGCAGAAAACCGAGCAATTGAAGCTACATGTATAATGTAGGGTGTAGAAAGGCCCGGAGGAAGGTACACACAAACACAAGTTTATAGGTTCTTCTGCTATTGTTAGTGTTCATGTGTTATGTTATATTTTATAAGCTTACTTTGAATATTATCTAGTATTTAGTAATACTAATAGTATAATTATTATTTACGCATTTAATTTATAGATTTTACTAAATACGATTACGAGCTATAAAAGTGAACCCATTCACCTCACATGTCATAGGCCTATTTGTTATCAAGATCTGTTGCCACTTTTAAAAATATGCCTATAATAATTTAATAGGCTAAATGTAAATGGTTTTGGTATAGTCAGGGATACTATTAATTTTGGGATAGGAAAGTCCTATACTAACGTACGTAGCGAAAACGGACCCTTTTGCATATTTGAATAAATTATGGTAATCGTCCGGAATGCATCCGTGACCGGCGTTTAACAATGTTTAACCAGGTTTAACGGAATTGTTAGGGGGCTGTCATTTTCTTCGGGAGGGGGGGTCACAAATATGGTGGGGGGGGTCATAATTTTATAAAATCTAAAATAGGGGGGGTTATAGTTTTGTGTAGCAATTCAGATTCTAAAATTTCAAAACGGCAATTTTTTTCGCGCTTCGCGCGCATTCATCTAAGCATATCCCTTATAAATGTACATATTTACAACACATTTCCTGTTTATTTTTCATTATTTGCTATTTTAGTCATTCAAAAATCTAACTTCGATAGGCCGGGGGGGGGGGGGGGGGTCATACAATTATTTTGTATCGGATAGGGGGGGTTATAAATTTATTAACAACGTCCATTGACATATTTGTGACCCCCCCCTGCCGAAGAAAATGATAGCCCCCTTAGTCAGCATAGGTTTGGGGGCGCTGTAGATTTACACAGACGACGGTGGCCACGCGAAACCTACATTTTGAATTCGTAGTGAATAACACATAATCGTGAATATTAAACTTATCATTTTGACAAATTCATCATAATTAGAAGAATTTTTATCGTTAACCGGGCGATGACTGTTAAAAATAATTCAAAATGGTGCACTCCCGTTGCCATATTGGGTCGTCTGAGAGACGCGTGGCCAGCGTCGCGTCGTCTGCTACAATTACGCCTTATCGGTAGAACAGCGCCACCAATTCTATGCTGACTAAGTTCAATTTAAAAGTGGACCCGATCGACAAGCTCAGTGGCCCACCCCTGGTATAGTGTTCTAGTTAAGGGTGTTCCTATGGCTAATTTTGTATTTTATATTCTAATAGAGCTTGCTGAGCTCCACAATAATCTGAAATCTGAGCTTGATCAGAGGAACGGTTTTATAGATATGACAATTTTATTGTCCAAAATGGAGCAAAATTGAAGCGTTCATTTCTTTTGTTTCTTATTGTTTTTTTGACCCCTAGCAAAATAATTAATCTATGCAAAAATTGTTTAATTAATTTTTACAAGAAAAGTATAAATGCTACATAACTGAAATTTTGGGAGCTTGTTAATTATAGTTTTTAGAAACTTTCCTGTGCTACGGGAGGCTGTATTAGACATCTGAATAATTAATTATACTTAATTATCTAAGGAAGCTTTAGGTCATTAAAAAATGAGGCTAATTAATACTTAATTAATTTTTTCAAGTTCATGCACTTTCCTAAATGTATCACCACTTGGTGTATTGGTTATACTACTCTCCTTATTTCCTGTGCTGCGGGAGTCTGCAGAAGTTTTCAATAATAATTTAGAGCAAAAACAAAAAACTAAATTTTCTATGAAAATATTACCCAGGGAGTCAAATAACCAATATAAAACAAAAGAAAATATACTGCCCTCTGTTGGCCGAAAAACAATACAAACCAAAGAGAATTCAAAATGACTTCAAATGGTTATATCTGTTGAACCGTGCACCCGATTCACCTCCAGTAAAAGACTTTTTTGTTGTAAGCTCAACCAGCTCTACCTTATACTTGAATATCAAGATTTTTTTGCTAGCCAGGGGAACAACCTTAAGGAGCATTGAGAGATACGTATGGGAGTGCTCCCTCAATTATCCTAGTTCTTGGTACCAAAATCTAGGATTTTGGTACTTATTCAGGCAAGTGTGTAAGGTGGAAGCTAACCATCTCTTGAAACACAGACTTAATCAGTCTATAAAATAAGTCCATGCTTGTAAAAAACTAATCTGTGCAGATTGCATAATCAGCATCCATCTCATCTTGAAGGCATCATGTTTATGAAAAGAAGTTATTGATTGCTCCAGAAATGCCAGAAAAGATAAGTTGGGATTAGGCCTATGTTAATCCATGCTTGGATTTGGGCTATGTTGATGATTATGTATCTATCTCTCAATGCCCCTTTAAATTAAGAACACATCACTCACTATCTGTGGTCGTCGCAATGAGACCACCACCAAGCCTACACACACTCTAAATCAGTGGTTCCCAACCTTTTTCTGGTGGTGACTCCATTTCAGAAACCAGCATCAGAACGTGACCCCTCCCAGAACAAAGTCACCAGTGGCGGCACCAGCATAATAAATTGGGTGGGGGAGGGGGCAAGAATTGAAAAATGCGCGCAATTTGTTTTGCCATTTTACGCTAAAACTATCAAATTTGGTATAATTTTAACTAATTTGGTAAGCAAATTGCATTATTTGGTCTTATTATACCTAATATGGTGATAAATGTGCGCGAAACGCGCCAAAATTGTATGCTAAAATGGTCAAATTTGATCAAATTTTAACCTTTTTGAAATGTGCTACCATGATATTTGATATAACTATACAGTAGGCCTACAGTACAAAAACATAACATCTTATTTTTTGTTAAATTAGGCTAGTCCGCGACCCCACAAAAAGTGCGTCGCGACCCCAATGGGGTCGCGACCCATAGGTTGGGAACCACTGCTCTAAATAGTACACCATTTTTTTAAAACTTTCACCTTTCACATGTATATATTTGTTGGCACACATAAATTTAAATTTATTTCACTGAGGATGCTTATGTTTAGCACCGCACCGGCCGGCTAGTCACCGGCAACCCTCCCAGTTTAGCTCTATGAGCTGTCATCGGGAGTCAACGATGAAGTATGAAGTATTAATTAATATTAATATAATATATATAATATATATTCAAATAATATTTGAAGACACATTTACTAATTAGTCTAATGTAAATGTGATGACCTTCATCTTTTGAGGGTCATTGCGCATCTGGTAATGTAAAGTGGAACCATACTAAAAAGGGAAGCCTTCCAAGGTTTCTGAAGGTTTTGCAGTCTTGCAGATCGAATCCCGGCAGGTTCCCGGAGATTTAGTTGGCGTTTTTTCCTCGAAAATCGTGATCCTGGTCAAAAACCCTAAACCGGGGTTAGGGTAATGGTAAAATGTTTTGGTTTTTTGTGTGTGTTCTATAATACCCTTACCCCCATGAGTGCTAAAAAATGCCCCTCTCCAAACGCATGCGCCGTCGGTTTTCAATGACGCAGTCAACCGAGCCTATATTATAGTGAGCGCAGTATACTGCGCGAATGTGTAGCTGAGGGCCGTGGCTTAGTGGTTGGGACGTGGGTCTTGAGAACGGAGGGTCTCCGGATCAAATCCCGACAGGTTGCCAGAGATTTGGTTGGCGTTTTTTTCCTCGAAAATCGTGATCCCGGTCAAAAACCCTAAACCGGGGTTAGGGTATAGCACAATGTCAGTATCAGTGATGTTGCCTACTACTAGACATTCAATTGGTTTCCTTTTTTGAATTACCATATTATAGACTCATTGTTCAATGTATAAACTCTATATATAGTATTTCATGTAGGCCTATTCTATCAATTTCAGATGCCTGCATGTATTATAACCAGCAATCCCAGCATGATTTAAACCAATAACAAGTGCAATGAATCTGACACATCTTAAAAGACCCATCCTTCTTCTTCTGATACTGATTGTCTTCCTGCAAATACTACTACTTATTTTTGTATGGATGGCCCCAAACATCAACTACACATTAAAGCTTCAAGCAATGCTCCGTCAGAATGGTCTGGTAGCGATCCATCAAGACGTACATGTCCATTGGGGGTCGCAACCACCAGGGAGAATAGGGGGTAGGGTCAGAGGTCATAAGATTCACTTTGACAAGAATGTGGATGATGAAGGAGAAGTTGAACCTGTAGCGGATATGGCTGTTGATATTGTCAATGGTAAATACACATAGTAAGGCTATATTAAAAAACACTTTTGTCTCAAAACTCTTCAGTTTTTCAAAACCTAATGCGGAACATGTTTTTTTTTAATGTTTTTTTTTTAAATATAAAATATTGAAATCCTTGTAAAAGTGACCTTTTGTATTTAAAATGATGTGATCAATAAAAATCTGTGAAATTTTGGATTTTTTTTGTTGAAAAAAAGAAGAAAAAAGATTTTTTAAGATTTTTTTCTTTCTAATGTGCTGCATGTGCATCAATAAACTAACGCGCGCGGGAGCTTTGAGACAAATGATTTTTTAACATAGCCTAATAGCAACAAGAAAATTATTTTAAGTGGTATTGATTGAAGACATACCAACTATTCAAGATTTGGTTAAAAATAAACAACAATAGATGATATTCAAATTGTAAAAGTAATTATTAATCATTTTAAACAATACAATATACACTTGTTTTGTCAATAAAATAAATATACTTTAAGATCTTTGAAACTTATTTATTGTTCTCCAGTCATGTTATGATTTTTCAGCTTTTAATTTTTATTTATTTTATTTATTTATTATTTTATTTTTTTAATTTTTAATTATTATTTTTTTAGGTGCATCATCCGCCCCTTTTGTCAACCGATTTTCTTCATCTTTGGTCAGACTGTGCCACTTGGTAAAATATTAATCCCCACCGAATTTAAAATTAATCGGAAGTCGTCTTCTGGGTCCACCGGGAGCTCTTAGTTTGGACGGGATCCTCACAGCAAGAATCACAATTACACAAAAGGCAGCTTTTTATCTTTCCAGTATAACGCACATAAAAATCATAGCTGCTGCTTGTTTTTTGTATCTAAATACACTTAAAACAGTGAAAGTGGAATGTATTTTGGTTTTATATTACATTTTTAGTGATTGCCAAGTGTTTTACAAAAACTATTGCTTAAAAAATAAATAGCTGCCATATGTATCAACATGTTATTTTAATACATTTGCTGTAAACTCATGCAATTTACCTGTTTAAATACGAGTCCAGTACAAAGCTTCAGTGCTACACTGATGTAGAAGCTTTCTTAGTAACATGAACAACATGTCTGTCATCATAATATAGCTTGCCATTTCTCAAGATAATCCAGTTCAACAGTTATCAACAAAGGTCCTACAAAATCAGTTTGCGTTTTCGCAGGTTTGGCTTGCTTCTTCTGTCTTGCTCCACAACCTGTAAGATGTTTTGATAATGTTCCTCAGTTCGAGCTGCTGATAAGAAATCTGAACTGAGCTTGACACCACGCTCTGCAGCATCATTTACCACATTGATGGCACGAACATTGACTACCGAGGTCTGGAAAGCTGGGGATTGAGGCCAAGTGTCAACATTGTCTGCAAGAAATCCATGATCAAGCTGCAGAGTGTGCATGGTGAACCATGAGTCCTTGCCTGCTAAGTCAGCTAGTGTTGTTGCTTCAGTGATCTGGGCTGGAAACACTGTTTTTTTAAAACCTGTGCCATAGCGATTGCTTGGAGTGATCACTTCCATATCTGGTTTGACTGCTAAGAGTTTAGTAGCCAGAGCTTGTTTCTCAGCTGCAGGGACCTTCTCACTGAAGAGTGCAAGTGGGATCATTTCCTCTGTGAGATACCACAAATGACGCTTCATGGCTTTGACAGCGCTTGCAGAAATACTAGAATTCACATCGGAGTACAATAGCAGCCGCTTGTACAAGTTCAAGTCGTTCCATGGCGCATCAACAGCAACGCTACATGTCAACCACCATGGACTGTAAACGGTGGTTGCAAAGGTAACAAATTCCCTTATCTTAGGAAGTTGGTGCTTGGTGGTGATGGTACCTTTTGGAAGTTGCTGAATGTGATCCTGCATAAGGGAGATCTTAATGCTGTATATCAATTTAGCCATCCATCTGGCCTTATGAAGTGCTCCTGGTTGCTTGAAAGTAATGGATGTCTGGAAACCAAGGAAGAACATACAGAGCTCAGTGAACTCGCGATAATCATCTCGTACAAGATCCACTTTAGACCTCAGGACATTTTCAGCATCATCTTTGAATTGCTGCAGTAATGTTTGTTTTGTTTCACTAAACTCAGAGAGGTCTAATGGTGCAAGAGGCTGATTACTGTTCTGCGGCACCAGGTTAAAGTTTGAACGAAATCTCGTAAACACGGTGATATCAGGTGACTTGGAAACCTCTATTCTAAGATCATTGAAGACATGTGTGAGTATTACCTCTCCCACATGATGTCTACACCCAGACCACAAGAGAGCTTTACCTAGACTGTTCTGTATTGCAATACATGCAGCAGTCAAATGGCCAGTGTTTGATGCAATTGTGTCTAAAACCATGTTCGTGATGTTGTCATGACATTTCCAAGAGCGAAGCAAGTCGAGAGATAATTCTGAGATAATATCACCAGATTTCCGGTCAGTTCCAGGTTTGTAACCGGGTACACCAAGCAGTTTAACATCATCAGCATTGCCCACTAAGATACTCAGTCGCTCTTCCTTTTCATTTGGAGTTGAAATGGACGGCATGAGTTTAGAGTCCCAGTGTAGTGAAGCTAGCTTCGGTGGATTCCATGTCTCCTTGGATGTAGTTGCAATGTCTTCTACCACACTCCTTCTAGATTTGTCTGCAGTGGAATAGGATGTGGAAACTTTGGAAGTGTCTCCACCAGCTTCTTCAATTAGGGCTCCAGTAAAGGCAGCCTGTTGTGTTGGCGTCATTTTCATGCGTGTGCCAAGTGAGACAAGTTTTGGTAAAGCTAGAATGTTATGCGGTATGACGACTGGTGTTCCTGTTCGTACTGTACGACGATGACTTCTTGGAGTATCTGCATCACATTCAAACTCGCTACCAGATGTTTCTGCATTGCTATGGCTGTCTTCACCAGAACTAAGTGCTTGAAAACTAGTTGATGCTTTATCCATCTGTTGTTGAGCCTTGTCTTTCCTTCTTGCTTCAGCAGCTGCACGTTCTGCTATTCGTCTTGTCTGTGCTTCTAGCACGGTGTCACTGCAACCAAATGTTGCAGACCGATCCGTCTTCATGGACTCCAAGAACAGACGATCTTCTGGTATTGTTACAAGTTCATCAACATTTTGTGGCCAAATTTCAAAAGTTTTGTTCAGCCGACTTTCTTCCTGTTGCAATTTGTCACAGGTTGCTGGTGTTGTTCTGCGGGAAATTGGAATTGCTCGAATCCTTGCATTGGCATCTGCAAGCTGTACAATTTTTTTAATTGCATTGGCTTCTGCCATCATGTGGATATGTGCTTTGTTATAAAATTCAGCAACCTGATTGAATACAAGCGTTGCAGTCTCATATTTGGTTTGTCTTGAGGCTAATCCTTGCTCTTGGTGAAATAGGTAGCATCTAAGAACCTGCTTGCATGTTGGAAGCCGTGATCCTGTGATTACTGAGTCAGCAGTTGTAATTCCGTTGCCAAGCCCAAATATTTCGGAGCTTTTTCTTGTTTTACAGGCTGTCTTGGACGATCCTTTTGTTTGTTCAGCAGCTTTATGTTCCAAATCAGGATCAGTTGCAGCTTCTGACACTGCACTAGTTGAACTTTCGTCAGCCATTGCATTCTCCTAAACACTATACAGTGATGAAAATCAAATTGTGAAGATGTGCTTCAAGCAATGGTTTTGGGGAAATCCCAGCTTTTCAGTATGATGGGTTTTCCCTTATTACTATTAGAAGAAACATTAATTCATGTTTGGGGGAATCCCATATTTTATGCAAATTAACAAACACAGGAGCTGCTATAAATAGAACATTTGGTAAAAACCCCCTTTCCAAGAATTGACAAACTCTCAGAAATCCATAAATAGACTATCCTTCAAAATAAAGCCATAGTACTGGAAGCCGCATGATTGCATTTTAGCACACAAACTCATATGGCAGCTATTATTTATGGCAGCTATTTATTTTTTAAGCAATAGTTTTTGTAAAACACTTGGCAATCACTAAAAATGTAATATAAAACCAAAATACATTCCACTTTCACTGTTTTAAGTGTATTTAGATACAAAAAACAAGCAGCAGCTATGATTTTTATGTGCGTTATACTGGAAAGATAAAAAGCTGCCTTTTGTGTAATTGTGATTCTTGCTGTGAGGATCCCGTCCAAACTAAGAGCTCCCGGTGGACCCAGAAGACGATTTCCGATTAATTTTAAATTCGGTGGGGATTAATATTTTACCAAGTGGCACAGTCTGACCAAAGATGAAGAAAATCGGTTGACAAAAGGGGCGGATGATGCACCTATTGTTTACATTGAAATTCTGAAAACAATTCAGTATTTTGCAAAATTTTGATATCTGGCTTTCTTATACTTTTAATATCCCAATATTAGATAATTTTGGAAGGGTTATCCATCTTACTTTAAAACAAGTCCAAAATTAATATGTTTCTATATAATTAGTATCAATCCTAGTTGCCTATCATTAATACATTTCCTGCATGTTAAATATGCCTAAAACTGATATGATTTATGTCTGAAGTGCTTTAATTGAGTTGTGATTGTATTTTGTGAGCTGGGAATTGTGTTTCAAGGGCTAAATCTACCATTCTTTGAAATACTTGTTTTAAAACAGCACTGTATAATGCGCACTTCATAAATAAAAATGGAGTTAGTCGTTCCGCTCTACTGACCATCGATAGCGTGATGAAGAGGTATTCATCACTGACTTGCAACGGAATAAATATCTTCATATGTTTATATTCTTTTCCACAGTAGCGTAGCCAGGGGGGCAAGGGGGCAGAAAAATAATTTGACCGGGAAATTGGGAAGGCAGTGGAAAATCGGGAAGGTAAAGGAAGGGAATGAAAGGGAGAAAAGGAAGGAAAGGAAAGGGAAAAAATGGAAGGAAAAGGAAAAGGGAAGGAAAAGGCAGTAGCGTGCGCAAAAGGGGAAATCTGGCGGGTCGGTTTATTTTTTTGCAGCAGTCCGCTATAATTAAGAAAAGTGTTATAGAAAAAACTGATGAAAACCCGGAAGATTGGCCAAAACTGTGCTGTTTTTTGACTGTGCGATTTTATTTTTTGACAGTGCAACATTTTTTGACCTCACCCCCCCCCCCCCCCCCCCCCCCCCCACCCCCACACTTACGTGAAATTCACGAGGTGACTGCCAAAAAAAATTGGGACTACCTTTTTCGACGGCAAATAAAAAGTTACATGAAAAAACATGGCTACGCCACCGGGTCGAACTGGTGCTCACAGGGAAAAATACCTTTGCTCCCCTGACAAGTGACCCTGGCTACGCTACTGCTTTTCCATAATGACCAACAATGACCAATCCTGCACCTTACTGTAAAAATATCTTGTGTGATCTTTATGAATTTATCATTTCAGATGATCCGGCCATTGTTAAGAAACTCTCCCTATTGGATGAACCATGGGATATATTCACTCGGACTGACCTACTCCAGACACTAGAAGGCAGTGTATTTGGCAGCCATATCGGTCCATCAAGTGATAGCATGTGTTCTTTGCCCGATATAGACGGACCCGATCGTATGTGCGGTAGTAATGTCAGCTGGGAGTGCAGTCTAAGTCCAACTTTTGTACATCAAAACAGGCAAAAGAGGTACGTATTTTTATTAAATTCAGTGTTTTAGGTTGTAAGAATGTTGACTTATTAGACCAGTGGCGGTACCAGCATCAACATTTTGGGGGCAAGGGCAAAACATTTTTTTTTTGGGGGGGGGGGGGGGGGGGGGGGAGCAAGTACACAAATTGGGAGCAACAAAATGTGTGCAAAGCGTACAAACATTTTGCCAGATATTAGCTTAATTTGTTCTAAATTAGACATTTCAGACTAATTTTAAGCTAATTATTTCATTAAAACTCAACATTGTTTTTGTTTGTTTGGGGAACAAAATAGGGCAGGGCTAGAGCTGACTGGGGGAGGGGGCAGGAGTGGAGGGGCAAAAATAAAGACCCCCAGCCTCCCAATAGTGCCGCCACTGACTTAGACTGACCACTTCGGAGACTTTACTGTTAAAGGGGATAGCTGAAAATCACAGGGCTGTATTGCTGGCATAACGAAGGACCTGCTTTCCTGATTGTTAATTTGAATCCCACTTTTTCAGCCAAATTTTCTATGCTGACTTGTTTCCTTTGCTCTCTTGTTTGTAAAAGAAATAAATATGACAACTCCGAATAGGTCATTTGTGCATTTTTAAACTGCATTTTGTGCATGGTTTTATCTCTGTTTTCACCTTGTCCATATTTCCTATTTCTAATTAATTGCAATTTTCTATTAGATCACTGACTGTGAACTGTGATGGAAAATTTCAAGTGAACTTTGCATCCCGTGAGGAGAGTGACATCAGGTTAGAGAATGAGGGTTTTATGCCAGAGAGGGTATGGAAAACCTTCACCGGACCACGGACTATTGATTTCACAACCCAGTATGCTGATGTTATGTGCCCTGTTAAAGTAGAGAACAGGTAGGATAATTTAACACTCATAACAAGGTATTGGTCTTCAAATTTTGTTTATCTGAAAAGCATGGTGTATTCGAAATATGAGGTTAATCGTATCATCGTTTTAGTAGTCAAAGGAATATTGATACCATTTTGAATCTAAGTAATCCCTGTTAATTTGTTTGGCAAAGAAGATATAGTAATTAATTGACAATATGCTATGTGTTCAAGCCCTACTTGTATCATGTACTTACATAGATTTAACTTAAGGCATATTATGCGATCTTTTCCAGGGGATGCCCTCTATCCTTGATTTTATTTTTGAAAGCAGATTTTATTGCAGATTTACATTTCTGATGATAAAATTATAAATATCTTGTGAGTTACAGAGCGATACGATTCCTAATTACCTCAAAATAATGGTTATGAAGAGTGAAAATAATCTGTCCAGGACAGTATATTTTCAACGACTCGTAAGTCAAGGAATCATTTTCAAATCAGTCCTGTAGGATAGATAAGTGTGTGTTATAAATCCACATTATTTTTATTTTTATTTATTGTTACTACACAAGGGAATACAATACATATAGTAGTGAATACTTTATGATGAAAATTTATTTAAAAATATGTTGACAAATTCCAAAAATGTCAAGATAGATTTATAAGTCCAGGAAAGTCTTTCCTGTTAACCCCCTGGGGTCTACCTGTCTATCTTACAGTGGTTCTGATTGGTTTATTACAAGATGTACTCATATGAATAGCCAATTCAAATGCAGCTTGTAAAATGTTTCACTCCCATCTTTATCAGGGATACAATTATTCTAACAATGGCTCTCATTGGTGCAATAAATGATGTATCCATCTTTCTGACCAATCAGCCGGTAGTTCTCAGGGGGTTAAGTCAAACATCATGAGAGTGAAAACAAATAAGTGTAAAAAAATGAAAAAGATCAAATAATATACTTTTAACATTGATCGGGAAGTATCGGGAACTAAAAGAGATTTTGCTATGCAGGAGCCTCAGTAATCTCCATACACTAATAATATGAGGAAGAAGATCTTATAAAAAGGTAACTCTATTGTCGATAGCTTTGACATTCAGTTTGAATATGGATTAAACATAGGCTTTTCTTTATATATATTTTTTTCATTTCAGAACTGTCGAGCATCACAATTACAGGACTCAGTTTCTACCAAACATCCCAGCAGTCAATAAGCAAGAGCAAATCTTTGACAAACTTGTGAGTAGTGTCCAATCAAGGCTCAAGATAAGTGGGCGCTAGGCGATTTTTACCCCTCGGTCCTCCTGCCATAGCGCCCGGTAATGCTGAAAAATAAACAACCGAGTGCTGATATTTAGTCCAAACAAGCGCCCGTTGATGATCAGGTATCTTGCCCAAGACATCAAATTTCGATTTAATAAAAAGTTAGCTCCTGGTAGACTGAAAGTAGCTCCCGGTTCTCAATAAATCCCATGATCCGGGCGCTACTTTTGAAAAAATAGCTCCCGGTAGACAAACTGTTATCTTGAGCCTTGTGTCCAGTAAGATACATATTCCCACCTGTTGCAAAAAGATATTAGGTATGTACTCACCCTCACTCGTACTATCCTCTTCTTGAAGTGTGGTGGCAGCCTATACAGTATTCTGGTTCCCTGCACCCTGAATCCCCACGCCAACTCATCCATAGGTGTCGGTATAGGCTTCTCCATTCCTGGAGAGAATCAACTCTACACCACATCAATACATGGTCGCTCTGTTATCACATACAGGAAATAACGAAAATACTTTGTTCGGCCTCAAACTCGGGTGTCTGATCCTTCCTTTGTTGTATGACTTTTGCTAGTGCCAAACCATAGGTCCATACACAGAGAACTAGTTTTACATGTGGTTAAAATGTAAATGTATGAATTGTTAACATTCAGATTAATTTTCTTATTTATGATTTTAACAGGTTTCATCAAACAAGAATTGGCGGCCACTCTCAATCCTGGCCATCAATATAGACTCGTTGTCAAGGGCTCAGTTTCACCGACCATGTGGCCTACCTAGGACCGCCAAACTGCTGAAGCAACTCTACTACACAGGAACAGATAAAGGGGACAGTGGACTTGACCACCAGGCATTTCTATTTAACAGACTCAATTCTATTGGTGGCATTACAGCTATGAATCTAACACCGCTTTATGCTGGTAGGTTTTAGGCAAACAAAAATTAAATGTTTCATTTCTCAACCACTATGAGAAAATGATCAATTACAATGATTGTGTTGTCCTTACATATGAATCCTCATCTTCACTGTTGATGCATTTATCCTAACAGTCGGTGATTAGCTTTGTGTGAAAGGCTTATCTGTCTTGGAAATGCCACATGTTACAGATCTTATCAAGTGCCACAATGTACATGTAACATTTTACCAGAAAGCACCCTTAATCCGTGTTTTCAATCACATGGATGATTACAACATACCTGACTGGCCCCCAGGCATAGATTGTGTTGTTCTCACAGATGAATCCTCATCTTCATTGCTGATGTATTTATCCTAGAATAGAACAGTCAGTGATTGGCTTTGTGTGTAAGGCTTATCTGTCATGGAAATACCACATGTTACATATCTAATGAAGTGCCACAAAATACAGCATTTTACCATATTTGTTTTTAGTTTTGAAATCAATTTAAAACAACTAATTCCTAAAGAAATAAATTTTTAAAGAATTCAAAAAGAAATCAAACTTCAGATGTTCAGTAATAATCCAAATGAACTTATTCAAAGATAAGAACTAATTCCTAGTTTTATGTAAATGGTCATAAATATGATGAAATACTTGTTTGTATTTTCTACTTGTTTAGGGATATATTTCAAGAGAGCTGATGAAGAGAGAAGAGTTCTCAAGCACAGGTAAACATATTTGCCTTCACTATAAACATATTTACAAAATATATTAATCTACAAAAAAAACACTCGGAATAATTAAATTTTGAGCATAATATCAGCGAACCCGCGATGCCTGAACAACGAATCAAAACAAAGCATGTGGTGCGTGCATTGAACGGCGCACACACAGAGTGCATTAGACACTTTCAATTTTTAGTTTCTTGTTTTCTGATTGGTTCGACACAACTAAGAGTGTATGAATATAGTATAATTGCTCATACCTTATTGCAATTAAGTCTTTGTTTGAAAGTATTACATGTTGAATGGGTTTTTTTGCATTTAAATGAAATCCGTGCCATGGAACTTTAGCGCTCAGATATGTAGCAATATTATTATACAGACCACTTCTGAGGGTAGTTTTTAAAAGTACCGCGTAAAGACAAAATCGGCTTTATAAAAAAAACCAATCACATGCATGAACGATGCCATATTGATCAAAGCTATGACGAAAGACTTACGAGATGTCAGCATCTCTGTTTCATATATTGATGTTATCGATTTATGCATTGAATTCCTGCGTGATACTGTCCAGCAACCTGTTGCTGATGAGGTGGTTTTAGTGACGATGACGTCATCGACACGGACAACCGGGCGCGCGCAAATTTCAAATAATCACAGGTTGGGGATGTGCAGTTTTAATTAGTTTTATTGGATATTAAAGTTCTGTGTTCAATTAAAATGGTCAATAAACATTAGATAATTATTTTCCTACCATATAATGCATGGTTTAATGAATAGAATGGTATTCCTTTAATGTGTAGAATTCCATGTTCTGATATTTATTTATGAAATGGCCCCTTATCCCTTTGAACCCTAGCCGTCCCGGTCAGTGTGTACCGCTCACTCTAGCCTTTCCGGGGGTAACACACAAAATATCGACTTTTGCAGGAAATAGATAAAACAATACGAAACTTGTTCAGAATCATCTGTTATATTATAAAATCACATAAAAACAATAAAAGTTACCTTTGATAGTGCTTTCAAGACAAAATAAACAAAAATGATGACATTTTGCACCCCAAAACTCACGTCTTTATTACCTGTACATGTACATTACCGCACATGTACATGAAAAGCTTATGGCTGTCTTCAATGTTGATTCCCTGAATACTCATTCAGATTCAGTCTCAAAATCATCTGAAATTCCAGAACTATCATCTAAACAAATCCATAGCGGTATCACTTTCATCCAACATGTCCAAAACTTGCCTCGAAGTATACCCCTACTGTACACCATATATTTCCATGAATTTTCGACGCGAATCAACATACGAAATTACGGTTCAAATCAAACTGTCAAAAATCACTCGTTGTTGTAAACAAATAGGGGTTTGAACTTTGAACCCACTTTGTCTAGCTGCTCCAGTCGGCTAGCAATGTAAATAAACCCATCTGGGCATGCTACGTGCGCCGGTGAAGCGGCTTTATCGGTATTTAGTACGCTTCGGTCCAAGCCGCTAAACCAACACGTCATGTTTACAGTACAGACTCAGACAAGCCGGTAAACCGGCGCGTCAGGTTCAAAGTGTTAAATTAAATATTGTTGTGAAATATCGTTTGTATTTCTTGTTCTTAGGTATCCTCTTAAGATAGATGAATGGATGTGGCAGTATGCCAATCAGCATGGTTACTTGACAAGTTATGGCAATGATAATGGCAATGGGCTGTTTGGCACAAGGACTAACTGTAAGGTAGGTTTACCAATTGGCATGGCTATTTCAGTAGTTATGGCAATGATAATGGCAATGGGCTGTTTGGCACAAGGACTAACTGTAAGGTAGGTTTGCCAATTGGCATGGCTATTTCAGTAGTTATGGCAATGATAATGGCAATGGGCTGTTTGGCACAAGGACTAACTGTAAGGTAGGTTTGCCAATTGGCATGGCTATTTCAGTAGTTATGGCAATGATAATGGCAATGGGCTGTTTGGCACAAGGACTAACTGTAAGGTAGGTTTGCCAATTGGCATGGCTATTTCAGTAGTTATGGCAATGATAATGGCAATGGGCTGTTTGGCACAAGGACTAACTGTAAGGTAGGTTTGGCAATTGCCAATTGGCATGGCTATTTCAGTAGTTATGGCAATGATAATGGCAATGGGCTGTTTGGCACAAGGACTAACTGTAAGGTAGGTTTGCCAGATTATTAGGTACGGTTATCACTATCAGCCTAGTATAGTATAGTTATCGTAATGGGAATGGACTATTTGGTACTAATTATTATTCATGGTATGATTTATTGTCATCGCAGCCAACCGGCTGAATTGGCACAATATTACAATTTCAAATATGCACAACATATACATTGAAAACACTAACATTGAGGTTAATGTGAGGTAAGTTTGAAAATGTGATTTTAGTTGGATCAGGTAGATTTTACCCTGTTTATAGATCAAAACACTTTGACCAAAATGTGGGTAAATTTCTGAACAAAGATTTAGTCCATTTATATACCTGGTGTAATTTTCACCATGTTTAAATATTATATGTATGTTCCTATGCTTCGCTATGTCTTAAACCACATTGTAGATTGGGCCATTGTCCAAATCAATTTTCTCTCTGATTTCATCCTCATTCATACAATGCCATTACCTGAAATCTTAGAAAGATAATACGACTGGTCAGCATATGTTGCTTGTTAACCCTTTGAACCCTGAATTATTTGTAGGGTCGGTGCCCCCATCCGGAGTTCTTTGCGTAAGTTATGCTGAATATTAGTATATGGTATAGTGAATTTCTGTCCTATCTGTCACCCTCTGGCTTACTGTTTTATATAGTGGCATACTGCCCTCTTTGTTGCACATTCGGGCTGTCAGTAAAAGCAATAGATGGTGTGACCGGTGACGTAGTGCCCGGCGGTTTGCGTGCGCACCTACAGGGAACGGTGCTTTAATTCACACTTGATTGATCATTACTTACCATGCTTACGGTGTAATAGTGCAGAAGTCATGGTATGCATCCCTAAGCACAATGAGAGACCAGGTACTAAATCTGGTTGCCCGGCAGGTTTGCGTGCGCACCATAAGGGCATGTGCTTTTAAAATTGGCGCTCAGTGATGTGTGTTTTGCTTTCATATAGTATGATGTATGCAGTAGTCATGGACTAGTACCCCTAGCATGTCTTTAGACCAGGCGCTAATCAATATGTAAACACTACTGATGTAAACAACGGTCACCTCATCTATACACACATCACTTTCACTGGCCATTTTCAGCCTCAAATCGCTATTTTGACTGTAATTCGATAAAGATCCCTGTCTGCCTGAGAATCATCCGCACAACATTTTGTTGCATATTCGTCCTTGAACGTTTTATTCATTAACATTTGATTTAACCCTGTCGAAAAGAAGGTATTTCGCATCGGATGAATGTGACATGAAAGAAGTCATATGACCACTCGAAGTCATATGATCAATCTGTCAAACTGTTCTGAGGCCAATTTATCTGCCTATCGGGTTATTTATACTTTCTCTGTGCGGCCAAAAACCTGCCTATCAGGTTCAAAGGGTTAAAGAAAGTGTCCAGCAAGCACAACATTGTGCATTATATGTTAGTAAAATAATTATCGGGCCCAAATCGCGTAATTATATAGAACAAAACATCATACTTATCTTAAAAACCGAATAAACACTGCCATCTCTCAACATGCCATTTTTAAAATTCGCGGTGATCGAAAGTCCCGGGATCAATGACGTCATGGTTATTGGTGCTCAAATTTACGCAAGTGCATTGTGTAACTATGACTTCATTGATGCCGGGACTTTCGATTGCCATGAATTTTAAAAATTGCATGTCGAGATATGGCAGTGTTTATTCGGTTTTTAAGATAAGTATGATGTTTTGTTCTATATTACTACGTGATTTGGATGTGATAATTCTTTTTCTTACATATAATGCACAATTTTTGCTTGCCGGACACCTTCTTTAAGGAGTTACTTGTTCAGATGGCACTTTTGAATAGCACACAATTTGGCCAGTGTCGTGCATAGACACATTTTATTCATGAAGGAGTAATAGCTTTGAAGTATGATTGGGCAAATGTGGCTCCACTGATGTTAAATGAAAGGTCCAAATTTGGAACTGATCGACCAATATTTATGATTACCGTACTGATGTGTGTATAGTCCTACCCTTTTTTGACCCCAAAATATACGTAAATTAGGGGGTGGGACTTAAATCGGTGCTCATGTGTGCATGAAAATTAAAATCTAGATTTCACAAGTTGAACTAACAAATTTCAGTAACAAAACACAAGGAAATACAGGTATTATTTCGCTCATGAGTCACGATGGATTTCATATAATTGTTTACATCTTCTTACAATCGCGCCCCATTTTGTTATGATTCCTTGTGTCCGTGGTGTACCACTAGTTTTATTCAAAGTCATTTATGGTATTATTTATATGGGCTCCCAAACAGTACAATAAAACTGGGTATTGAATATTGTACACCAAAAGTATCTGGGTGCGAACAAAATTTTAAAACATATTCTTGTATTGGACTCAAAGCCGTTAAATACTATATAAATCTACTATAGGGTTTCACACCACTAAATAACGTCTGGCCGTACCCCCTTTGAGGCAAAAGTCCAAAACCGGCCCGTTTCTATGCCGAAACGGGAGACCTATTGTAAATTACAGTTTAAAATTAGGGTATTTACTACATGTTATGGCGAAATTAATATAGTGTGAATTTTGACAGACACATCAGCGTTCTTCAGGTCCAAAAAAATTGATGCAATGATGATTTTTTAATATTTTAACAGAGACATTTGTGTTCAGGTCATTTCCGGTATCTGACGCAATAATCTTAATCAACAATTGCGTGTGACCAGGAAAACTCAACTCGTACTTTTTGAAAAGGCTCTAGCTTAAAATTATGCTGGTTACCCCCCATATATGAGTTGTTGAGTTAGTAGTCATGGCTTTCATCTTCAAGTTGAAACCAAATTTCAAGTTACCAGTTTCTTATAACGTCGAGAAATATCTATTTTAAAATTGTGCATTTCACGTGTAACCCTATGGGAGATGTATTTGGTGGTGTGCAACCATAGAGTACATATTAGTAATTTTGTATGTGTATTCATAGTGTTAGTTTTGCTTATCATCCACAGATTTCATGCTCATCAAGACTCCATATAAAGTCTATTTTACCATCATCATAAGTGTATATCATCATCATACATACATCAATCATGTAGTAGTGAGTACAAACAGTAAGTATTACCAAATACATGCGTTCGAGCAATTTATTGCAAATAAAAAAAACCGTCTGAACATTTATCTGCTTGAAGCTGTTTTGTTAAGGGAAGTGTCAACCCTATTATTTTGATGATCAACTTTTGCTTCTAAGTTTGAGAATATTGAATAAAAGTACATAAAAGTATACATTTATAGAAAGGAAATTTGATAAGAAATCCGATGGTGATATCAATGTGATACCAAATAAACTAAATTTTGAGAAATGAACCAAAAAGCGATTTTTTAACCCCAAATTTTTCAGACAGCATAACTATAAAATAAAAAATGGTAATTTGTTCTAATATGCATTTTGTAATCAAGACAATTTTGTCTAGGAGGCAATTTTTTCTTTTTCCAAAATAAGGCTTAGTTTTGGAAATATTGCTAAAAACATCGGAAAAGTATAAAAGTCGTGTTTTTTGCATACATTTCCCTAGAAATGGATGCATATTTCGAGTTTAAAATCCATAATCGTAAAAATAAAAATTTGCCTCCTAGCGCTGAAAGTCCTCTACACAATGGTAGTAAAAGCTTACCTGATAGTTTGATATTTTTTTACTTATGTTGTCTGAAAAATCGCAAAATTCCTTCAAATTTGAATCAATTTATATTGTCACAATGTGAAGAAATTGGAAGAAAACTGAAATTTAAATGATCGTAAGATTGGCCTTTGTTTACATTTTTAGACATTGTTTTGCGCTCTTTTGTTTTTCGCGTCTACGTCGCGGATATGAAGCGGCGCGACTAGTATTAAGCACGGGAGGATTCAGCGCGCGACGCAATGATCGAACAGTTGTCGCAGCATTTGAAAAGCGCGGAACTCTGCTTAAATTCCCGCCAAATAACCATGCACCTTTTCCTGACTCAAACTTACCAAAACAAAAGTTTTAAATCACCCAAAAGAACACGAAAAAATCGCTTCCGATTAGTAACTTATGATGGTAATGATAGAATACATATAAAAGTATAAAATAATAGAGAAATGTGAAATTCAATTTTTGAAACAAGTGCCGGGTTGACACTGCCCTTAAAGGTATATTATGTGATCTTTTCCAGGAGACGCCCTCAATCCTCGAAAAAAGATTGGAAGCAAATTTTCTTGCAGATTTACTTTTCTGATCATAAATCATAAATACATTCCATGTTACAGAGCGATACGATTCCTAATAACCTCAAAATCATGGCTTTAGAGTGAATTTAGAGTAAATTTTTGAAAAATAGATTGTACTGCTCGGTACAATCTATTTTCAAACCATGATTTTGAAGTAATTAGAAATTGAATCGGTCTGTAACTTAAAAGATCTTTATGATTTATGATCAAAAATGCAAATCTGCAAGAAAATCTGCTTTCATAGTAAAAATCGATGATAGAGGGTGCTACTTGAAAAATATATGCCTTAAAGGGATATTTGAGTTTGACCAACCAGCCAGTGTTGTCAAAATATATAATTTTACATTGTGAGCCCAATCTGTAATAAAAACGAGACTAATTTAATGGTTAAAGTGACAAAATATCACAACTTTTGCAAAGATGAAAACTTATGTAACCTAATAAGCTTAGTATTGTGAAAACAGTCAAAAGGTTTTAACCTAAAACATTGCAACAACATGTTTAGTTTATATTCAACAGAAAACATACAAAGAAAAATGAGATTTAATATGAGATATGAGAATAACATTGTCACATAAAAATGGACCAAATTGCCGTCTTTCTAGTCATTTTATTTACTGGAATACACTAATAGTCTTTTGATATTTACATTTTGGACCCAATTTATATAAAAGAGATCAATTTATTTCTGGAACAGTGGTTACGAGACAAAATGTGACAAAAAGTATGCAGTGATAAATTTATGTAACCCTATAAGCTGAGTATTGTGAAAACAGTCAAAAGGTTTTAACCTAAAACAAGTTGCAACAACATGTTTAATTTATATTCAACAGAAAACATACAGAGAAAAATAAGATTTAATGTGAGACATGAGAATAACATTGTCACATAAAAATGAACCAAATTGCCGTCTTTCTAGTCATTTTATTTACTGGAATACACTAATAGTCTGTTGATATTTATTTACATTTTGGACCCAATTTATAATAAAAACGAGACCAATTTATTTCTGGAACAGTGGTTACAAGACAAAAAGTGACACATTTTTTCGCAAATATGAACACATTGAATTCATGGGGTCACTTTTCGTATAGCGAAAAACATCCAAATCGATGCTGTGTACTGGTATAGGACGCATCTCAACCAACTGTGTGTCTACTGAGCTAACTTGAGCTGTGTATAACGTATAAATGCCATACAGGTGTCCACATAAAGCTAAAGTAATTCTCTTTCTTAAAATCTACGTTTTATATTTTTAGAAAAATATATGCCCGCGTCATTTAATATTTTACTTTTGCCATCCTATTATTTCACGATTCCCCACACACAGTAAAGAATAACAATTATTGTCAAATTCACCAAGTGCACGCGTTTTTACGGGGCATGTATTCAGCTCGCTGTATCTCTGAAAATAAATAAGGTACACATCTCCTACAAACGCCATATCGTACACTTGGTGTTTGAAACGTGTCCATGTTAAATACATTTTGATTGGTTGAGAAAAGCCCACGTCATTTGTACTTTTCCAAATTGACGAATTACGGAATCGGTACCAAAATCTTACGGTCGAGCGTAACCCCATTGACTATACATACAAACACGGAATGCAAGCAGTGAGTTCATTACTCATCGTTCTATTGATAAAAATTCACTGTTTTCATCTATTTTTGAACAGTATGACTTAACATGAAGTTTATTAACAATATAAAGATACTATTTGTCAAATATCAGTTGTCAGAGAGTGATGGAAAGGGAGTTAAATGGAGATATTATCAGGGCATTTCATGACTTTGGAAAAATAAAAATCTTACGTGTAGGAATCTACGTGAAGCTAATCGATATCCCCACAGATGGCCCGTAATAATTTGTTTACACAATGGCAAATAGGAAATAGCTAGTGATTTGCGTGTATTTAATAGGCTCTGTTAGGTGAGCTTTTTCAGCCAAACAAATCCATATGTTTATGTAACTCTATAAGCTGAGTATTGTGAAAACAGTCAAAAGGTTTTAACGTTAAACATTGCGGCAACATGTTTTAGTTTATGTTCAACAGAAAACATACAGAGAAAAATAAGATTTAATGTGAGACGTGAGAATAACACTGTCACATGAAAATGGACCAAATTGCCGTCTTTCTAGTCATTTTATTTACTTGAATACATTAATAGTCTGTTGATATTTATTTACATTGGGAGCCCAATTTATAATAAAAACGAGACCAATTTATTTCTGGAATAGTGGTTACAAGACAAAAAGTGACATATTTGTTTGCAAATATGAACATTTATGTAACTCTATAAGCTGTGTATTGTGAAAACAGTCAAAAGGTTTTAACGTAAGACATTGCGGCAACATGTTTTAGTTTATGTTCAACAGAAAACATACAGAGAAAAATAAGATTTAATGTGAGACGTGAGAATAACACTGTCACATAAAAATGGACCAAATTGCCGTCTTTCAAGTCATTTTATTTACTTGAATACATTAATAGTCTGTTGATATTTATTTACATTGGGAGCCCAATTTATAATAAAAACGAGACCAATTTATCTCATGTTATATTTTACTTTTCTCTATATGTTTTCAGTTGAATAAAAATGGACCAAATTGCCGTCTTTCTAGTCATTTTATTTACTTGAATACATTAATAGTCTGTTGATATTTATTTACATTGGGAGCCCAATTTATAATAAAAACGAACCCAATTTATTTCTGGAATAGTGGTTACAAGACAAAAAGTTACACATTTGTTTGCAAATATGAACATTTATATAACTCTATATGCTGTGTATTGTGAAAACAGTCAAAAGGTTTTAACGTAAAACATTGCGGCAACATGTTTTAGTTTATGTTCAACAGAAAACATACAGAGAAAAATAAGATTTAATGTGAGACGTGAGAATAACACTGTGACATAAAAAATGGACCAAATTGCTGTCTTTCTAGTCATTTTATGCACTTGAATACAATAATAGTCTTTTGATATTTACATTTTTGAACCCAATTTATAAAAAAAAAAATTAAAAAAAAAAAAAATCTGGAACAGTGGTTACGAGACGAAATGTGACAAAAAGTATGCAAAGACGAATTTATGTAACCCTATAAGCTGAGTATTGCGAAAACAGTCAAAAGGTTTTAACCTAAGACATTGCAGCAACATGTTTTAGTTTATATGAATGTTTTCAGTCATCCAGTCGTTGATAATAAAATGATATAATAAGACTACTACTGGATGATGTAGGGTCACGTGATTGATGAAGACGGCTTGGAATACCCCGAAGGGCCCGGTTCCAGGTGTGTGAAAGATGGAATCGCAGTCCTCCTGACTTGTTTAAAGAAGGTCGCTCGACCCTCTCCCAGAAGGAGGACAAGTGGCACGAACGTGGGGTAAAAGAATTGCCGTCTTTCTAGTCATGTGATTCACTTGAATACAATAATAGTCTATTTACATGATTTTAAGTCACATTGGAAATATTGAGGCAAGTAGAGACTAGGAAATGACACGATGCTATGCTTAGGGTAGATATTTGACATTGTAAGCTTTTATAAATGAGGTACAAATAGAATAATGTTTGTTTTCTCCTCCATTCAGGCTTGTACAAATCGTCCAGGAGTTTTACCTCATTGGGAAGATGGTTGGGTCAAGCATGAAAATACACAGGTAAGCATTCATCCATAATGTCATGAGCTAGGCGCACAGTCTTTTGTGATAAACTTGTTTTTTTATTTGGCCATACAAACTATTAAGTTTTGAAATATCTTAAGGTTTGACTCATCATTCTGTATACACATATTTACATGCACACAAATTGCATCAGATAGTATACCTTTCAAGGAATATACCCGTTAGAAAGAAGCCAGAATTAGACCATAGCTAGAACCTTATTTTTGAACGGTAACACATTTTGTACAGATTAAATATTTGATATCAATAATCTTCACATAACATAAGTGGCAGCCAATTAACTGATTCATTGATCATCTAGGAATTGAACCTGTAAAATATAATCAGGGATATTGTCACTTTTAGTATTGGAAACTTGTATACTGTGCATCAGTGGCGTACTCAGCTTTTGAAAACTGGGGGGGGGGGCACGACTATAGTTGTACCGACGAAAGGTATGATGTACCGACAATTTTTTTTACAGACTCCAATTTTTTTCTCGTAAAACTTGCACAATTTCCCCCCGTCAACAGCTGAAATCTTGATAAGTGGGGGTGTGGGGGGGGGGGGGGGGGGAAGTAGCGATGAAAAAAATTGCATGGTCAAAATTGCAAATCTACCAACGGTGGGTCGTTCTTACTGACAGGGTTATTTCAGGGGGGCACCGGCACCCCTGGACCCCCTGGGTACGCCACTGCTGTGTATACTAGTTTAGTATCTAGTTTCTAGGCTATTTTAATGAGCTCATCCTGGAACTTTAACTTTTGTGTGATCATATCTGCTTAAGTGTAGACTTATTGTAGACTTTTAAGTCTTTTAAGTAAAATTGAAGTGCACACGGAAGTGTTGGAAAATATTCTGACAAATTGTTTAGTTAAAAACATTATCATAAAAATCTTATGTGCTGCAGGGTTTTTACCACCCTGAATATGATTAAATCATGTTTTGTTTTGTTTGTTTTATACATTATTAGCTCAGTTTGTCACTTCCCTTTAAATGTACACCTTACCATTGTTGTTTGTGTCGGACAAACTTGATGCAAGTTTATACCTAGCAGATGACAGACATCAAGATATGATCACACAAAAGTTAAAATTCCTGGATGAAGTAGCTTCCGATCAGCAATTTGAGTTGCACACTCCTGATATAATGTTTGATGTTTAGGCAGGTGGCGTTGTGTTATCCAGCAATATTGAATTGGTATCTCTTTCCGGGGTGTAGATACAAATTCTAACTTTTATAAATCATTTTTTTATCTTTTCAAGGTCCGTCCTGGTGTCATGTCTGGTCTTTGTGATGGAGACACATTGATACATGAGCATATTTTAAATTATACCAGAGATTTCTTCAACTCTGATTACCCAGCTAAATGGGCTGCAATGACTCTTAATGCCAAACACAGGTAAGCACAATTTTTCGCAAAATCACGACAATTTTTACGTTAAGAGAAGGATATTAGTGAAAAAGCGTTCTATAGACATAAAAGCCATCTGATATCGGTATGTTTCACAACAAACCTTTTGAATGAACTTTCCCCATTTTATGTAATCCAAGATACCTGCACTCAAGTAAATCAAGTTAAAAAAACCCACCAGTTTTGACAAATTGCCTTGAGATACTGTAGCATATGACTAATAACAGATGTGTTAAAGTTGCTCAGAGTCAATGGCAGTTTCTGGTTTTTAGCTAATTGTATGTCTCTAAATTTGTTTGACTAATCTCAGATTAAGAATTTACAAAAAGGCTGTTCTAGAAATTGGCACTTGCATTTATGACCTTCCCATTTACAGAATCTAAAAATTACACGACAGAGAGGCTAAAAACACTACATTTAGTCTCATTCTTAATTAACACCCTTTTCTGCAAACAAATGTATACTTTTATATAGATTAAATGAATAATGAAGAAGTTATAGCAGTTTTACAGAGGCTATACCTGAGGGTCCACACCCCCCTCAAGTGTGTCTGGTTGTACTTCTTTGCTTTGCTATGTTGTACTGCAATGTGCATAGTTTGCACAGGGCGTGCAAAACCACTCCATAACAATCGATCATTTTTCAGTGCATAACAACTTTGCGTGATATTGTGACATTTCACACGAGCAAGAATGATCAAATTGCCGCATGTTTCTCAAGTATTTAGGAATAGATTAATAAATGGAAAGATGATAGGTTTAAATTAATGGTGAACAAATCAGAATTGACTAACAGCAGCATGATAGTAACACAGGTTCATAGTTTTGAATCCATTAATATAAACTATTGGGGTCCAAAGTGTCAGCAATAACCATGTTTCCGTTGAACTTCATGTTGCTCAAAAGAACATTAACAAATCTCCAAGGAATTGTTTAAAACAAATTGATGTTCTTAAAACGCATTTATGTTTGTTTTCATTGATTTTGATTTTAACTAGACCGGAACCTCAGTCAGCAAATCAAATAGACCATGCCATGGAACATTTCCTGAAACACATTCTCAAGGAACAGAAGAACCTGGTTGTGGTATGTACCATTAGAATGTTTGTCCTATTCATTCACCTTTTTAACTTTTTTATTTATTTATTCATTTAATTCAATAAAATGATTGTTTTAAACAATTTTTGTATGGGTTGTTTTTGTGAGGGTTTTACTTGTGTGAATTTGCACAACAATTTCTAAGGACCTTCTCAAGGCAGTCTGGTGATTGATGGAATCAAGCAGTCTGTTCTTCCCACCAATATCTTGCAGAATGCTGGCATTCAACCTTTTTGCAACCCAGGGAAGTTTGATTATTTTCCATTGGATAAATACAACTCCGGTGCTGGAGGAAAATGCTAAAAATTACCTTATTTGGCATCAGTTGTTTAAAACTGTATTTTGAAGTTTTAGTTGATTATTTACCCTACTATGGTCACATGGAGTACTTTTTTCATATTGATTTGGAATTGTGCAATTGTGAATCATATTAACGCTGTCCATTTTTGCTTTGTTCCCGCTATTTTCTTTATTCAAGTTCCTGTTTGGTGATCATGGAGATCGTTACCATGGCAACTTCACCGACCATCCAGGGAGTTTCACAGAGATTTTCCTCCCATTCCTTAGCATCATCGTCCCAAAATATGTATTCAGGGATCATCCAGAATGGGAAAGGAATCTACTTATTAATAGTCAGAGATATTTGGTAAGTGATTGAAACAGATATTTTCTATAACCAACAAATAATTCTTGGTCATCACACACATGCACAAGTGTAATACAGTCAAGTACATACAGGTACACATTTGACTGGTGAATGCATAAATAATTCAGAATTGTTTGTGTATTTTAAAGTCACAATCCTATGGATAAAATTCAAGCTATTTTATGTGAGCATGATTTGTTGTTGTTCCCGGGGCTGCGTTCAAATGCATGATCGCGTGAACGACAGTATGCAGTATGCATGCATGCATGTGGTGCTTTCACGTTTGACCAATCAGGACGTGCAGTTTAATATTTTGAAAGCTTCTGCTACGCACTTCTGGGTTTACGCACATATGCATGCATTTGTGGAATTTTGTCCATATACAGGCTGTCCCAAAATGATTAGTACCCATCGATGTCCAAAGTTCAATAAATTGTTTCATTATCAAAATCAATGAGATTAGATCCGTTGTTTTTGTATCATATTTGATATACTGTACCCTTTCATTAGAATTTTAGATCATGAATATCGAACTTATTTAACTGAAGTTACAATCCATTGTGTAAGACATTTCACCTTTTTGGCAAAGTGTAAAAATATGTGTTTGTAAACAGCTTGTTTGAAAGAAACTAATACATTCTCTTAATCTCTTGTCTGCTAATATTGTTGGTTCCTTTTTATTTTAAACTGTTGTTGTATCATATGGTTGTTCAAACCATTAATACTTCTTCATTTTGATTTAATTTGAAGAGTAAAAATGGATCGTCGCGTATGAGCAACCCAAGCTTTGTTTCTATAATGAGCTAGTTTTGAGGCTAAACTTAAGGGACATTTAAATAGGAAAAGACGTGGTCATGGGTAATTAGCAGTGGCTTAGACTTCCTTTTTCATATTGGGGATGCAATTTCCTACAAACTTGGGTAAAAATGATATAGGGTAAAGTCGCCAGTTTTCGGTCAGCGCATATTTTCGGTCACTTCGCCCAAATCGTGTAATTAAAATGACCTCGTCGTTATAAACTGACGTCTAAAAAAACGCCGCATAGTTGATGCCTGGTATTGCTTTTAAAATGGCGACAACCGATGCAATTACATGATTTTGGCCAAGTGACCGAAAATAGGCGCTGACCGAAAACTGGTGACTTTACCCTAGTCCTTTACTGTTTAACCTCACAAAATCCATTCTCCAACGTGAAGATGAAATCGAAGCCACTGGTAATTCACCACAATATACCACTTCATTTAGAAGTCCCCAAACACTTGGCAAATAAAACAATGCATGGGGTCACTCAAGTGTGACAAACTGCTTTTACCCTTTGAATTGAATTAAAGAGAAGAATTATTAATGATTTGAGCGCCCATAACTAATAACAAATACAACAGAAAGACACATAAGATTATATTAGTAAACAAGAGATTATGAGAATACACAAGTTTCTTTTAAACAAGCTGTAATAACACACACATTTCTAGCACTTTGTCAAAAAGGTGAAATCACCATGTCTTACATAATGGAGTGTATCTAGTGTTTGATAAATCCGATATTCATGATCTAAAATTCTAATGAAAGAGTGCATTATGACAAAGATGATGAAAAAACAACGGATCTACTCCCATTGATTTCGATGATAACAAAAATTAATGAACTTTGGGCATCGATGGGTACTAATCATTTCGGGACAGCCTGTAGCATTAAGACACTGACTATATAGTTACACAATTATATGAGGAGATGTTCATTCTAGGATTTACCCAATTCAATATCCTCAAAAATGAAGAATGATGGCAATTCACAAAAATAAGTATCTACCGGGTGGTCAAGTATCTACCGGGTGGACAAATCAGTTTTGTACATGTTTTCTGTAATGAATCATATCTGAAGAACCAAACAAGCTAAACGTGCCATCTTTACAGGATAATTGCAAAACTTACTGCTTATAAAGACTAAGTAAACACAAATTCTCTGAACCTTTAAATGTGGTTGAAAAATTACTTTGAACTTGGGTCAACTTTTTTTTGAACCACCCGGTATATATAACATATCAATAAAAAGTCAGAGCAAAATTATTACAAACATAGCAATACCGTTACTCTTAATATATAATCCTTTTTCAAAATGTGAAAGGTAAACATTCATTTCTACATTTCAATCTTAAGATGATAAAATGTACTTATATATATTTTGCATATTAACAGGTACATTATGATCTGCATCACACCATGAAGTCTCTGGTACACTATCCTGAGTTGCAGAAGGTTGGAGGACATCTAGCTAGGGGATCATATAACATATTCACACAAATAATTCCCAGGTAATATAGATGAGGTGACCGTTGTTTACATCCAATGTTTATCAACAAACGCAACGGGCGAAGGGACTGGACTGTCGATACACGCTTGAGGGAACAGCATATGACCTCAACACTGTCCGCTATGCCGTATTGCCCTTTAAAAGCATGGGTCCTAGACAAAACAGGATGCGCGCGCAAACTGCCGGGCAAAGAACAATAGCAACTAGCCACGTTTTGCCCGGTGTGACGTCACCTGTCACCCCATCTATATATCAGCTGCTTAGGCCAAGAAGAAAAAGAGATCTGTCTCACATACCCGCGCGCATCCATAAGTACAGTATGTGGAGTCACTTTTGCCGCATAACCCAACGCGATGAGCCCCATTTGGGGGTTTTGGACGGGTTTTTTAGTTGTCCGGAAAAAAATGGGGGAAAAGTTGAGTCCGAACCCAGTAGCCCTAGATTGTAATCTTGTAAATAATCATCAATGATGACATATTTATTAATATATTCAAGGTCAGTTTTGTTGTAAATTTTGAAACCAATATTCAAAAATCCAGGTTTGGGGTAGATTGTCATGGTCATAGGGTCCATAAAAGCATAGAAGGGGCTAAAAGCCCATTTTTATTGCGTGTCAAACTAATAGAACCAATTGAGAGAAAAGAATGATAAGCCTTTTCACAATAACACTTTGATCGTTCATATTCAGATAGATTGTCCTTTTGTAGGCGCAACACAGTCACTATGATGATCATTTACACACAAAACGTACTTCTTCTCTGAATATTAAGAATACAATGACTTGTGATTGATTGAATGTTTGTACATATTTTGAAGCGGCTAAATTTGTCTTCATCATGGCGATTGATGGAAATATGATAAATTGTCGCTTCAGTGTGATAAGGGTTATTGTTCTGGGGGTGTTAACACCCAAAAATATGAAATTTATCAAGCGCTTTAACATTTTTGGTCAACGTAGCCAAATCAGTTTTTGGTCAATTTTTTTTTAAATCAGCATTTTAGTGGAATCTGATACCAAAAATGGATTCTCTGACCCATTCCTTTTCCAAAAATGTATACTTTTTATACATCACATCAATTGTTCAAAAATTGTTTGCGTTAACAGTTAACACCCCACCCTCTTAACCCTAGCACTCTTGAGTACTACGAATTACTACGATGCGGTGTGCTTGTGTCACCCGGCTTGGCAGTTTTTCGATGAAATAATGGCCCCAGGGTATATACATGGCGGAATATACTCCGCCATGTATGGTTTCCCCCGTGGCCTAGCAGTAGATCGTCTGCCTCTGAACCTAGAGGTCCAGGGTTTGAGCCCCGGGGGTGGGGGCACTTTCCCCCCTCGCTATTTGGCTGCGAACATTTTTTCTTTGGAAAAGGTGCCTCAGGGGTTAGAGTTAAGATAAAAAACATGGCAAAATCTGAGTTCTGTAAACAGTTGATATCAATAGCAAATAAAGGAATATTTTGGATGCAGATGAGTGACAGCTTTTCATTTGCCTTGCATTAGGTATAGTATACTATTGTTTAATCAGTTACAAATTGGTGGGAAATGTGCGGTTCTTATCTCTCCGCAAGTGAAAATAATCCTTTTGCGGCATCCGCACATCACACATACGATTCACAATACGCAACATTGCACCATGTAAGCGTTTTGCACGCCCACGCTCTTCAGAAGCAAGTTCGCCAATTTGGAACTGATTGAACTTTATAGTATATGAATGATGAGGGCATCTTGAATTCTAATTCCTTTGTTTCTCTCTTAATGTTTAAAGACAACGTACATGTGCAGCAGCGAATATTCCAAATTGGAGTTGTATATGCGGTGGACCACAGGTAAACTATTAAATAACAAAGGCAATTTCACTCAATGTCAACAAATTCTTATTTCCTTTCAATGCATTAATAGCAGGTGGAAAACATGAACATTTTTACAAAATGTGGGGGGAAAATGATTTTTTTTAATTTTAATTTTTTGGAGGGGGGGGGGGGGGGGGAATGATCAAGACCAAGGCACTCTTTAAATCTGAGGGGCAATGTCTGTTAGACAAACATTCTCTTCATGAACTAAATGTTAGCCATTTGTTTTAATTATAGGTGTTAGCTCCTACGAGATGGTCTGAGAAGCACAAAGACTTTGCAAAACAAGCTATTGAGGATATCAATTCTAAACATTCAAAAGTAAGTGAATATTGCTTTTATGTGACCAATGGACAGGTGGCGTGGTTAACCCAAACATTTTTAATTGTATTCAGACGTCTACTAGTTCCTTTTGCAGTTGCAGATCATTTGTGTCTTTAAGATAGATCTAAGGTAGATACTGGAACATTATTAGAATGGAGGGCAATTCTTATTATTCAATGTCTTTATTTTTGTTTATCACCAGTAGTGATGAACTACAAACATGTATGTATATTGCTTAGTTACAAATGCAAAAGACTTTGATTTTCAGGGCGAGTACAAAAAAGTGTACTAAACTGCAAAAATTTCACAGATATTTTATTGAGGCAGACAGGTTATCTCATTCTCATTAGCTTTCTAAAGCATTTCATTTGGTTGAAATTGGTTGTGGTAAACATATTTTATGCTCATTTGCGTAAAAGTGAACATTTTATAAATTGAACAAGATTTGCGATATTTTCTCTGATGAAATCTATTGAATTCCAATATTGAAAACGGTCCACCCTCTAGTCTGAGCTGAGTCCGACTATCACACAAGCCAAATGTGTTGTTGTTGTTGCTAAATAATGTTTGAAAAAATAACTGAGAATGTTTAATTTGTCCTTTTTAATTGTGTACCATACATGAACCCACTTGTTCATCAAGCATTATTGAGTAACATATTCAATATTGTGTTTGGTTTCTAAATGCAGTAACTTTACCAAAATAGTCATTTTGCTGATGATAGTGAATACATGCATCTATTGCCGCATACATTGGTTGCCTTCATATTCGGATAACAAATATTTTTAATAATTATTTTACTTTGAGTACACATTATTTTGACTCACCTGTATGTTGCATTTATTTTCACCCCCTACAACAGGATATTTTACAACACCAGGACCCAAATAATACCAATCTGAGCACCCCCTGTATGGACCTGACCCTTGGTAATCTAACCAATGTAGTAGTATACAAGCATGAGTATGACGGTGTCTACACAGAACATTATAAGATTGGATTTAAATCACCACAAGGACCCTCAGAATGGGAGGTCACCATTGAAGGACATGGACATGTAGAATCTGTAAGTTTTTTCTCTCTTGAAAGCTCTATCTATAGCAAGCATGTGCAACCTTTTCTACCACCCGGGCTGCAGTGATTGTCAAACATTCCAAAGCATGTACGGAGGAGGAGTAATAGGGGGAGGGGAAGCTTAGGAAGAAAAATCCTGGCAGTTCATTGCTCATTGAATACCCGCTTCTCTTCGTGTAATTTCCTCTGTTGATGCTGCAAGCGCCATTTTAACTAGGGATTAGATCACGCAATCACGCCTCAAGTTATATTTACTAAATGCAGCGCGTGTCACCCTATTAATTATAAGGGAGCACACAACTAAATCAATCCGCCAACTGTGTAAACTAGGGGGTTACGGTAAAAACGGGCCGCATCAATGGGAATTTTGGGATTGCTTCGCGGGCCGCAGATTAGAGGCAGGCGGGCCGCAGGTTACACACGCTTGATCTATAGAAATAGTTTTCTGTCAAAGAAGCCTTTTAGTGGAATTTTGATTATAATTACAGATTGTTTTTATCAGGTTCACAACCCGGGCATAAGGGCAGATTGCCCACCCTAGAGATTTAAAACTAATGACATGTTAAAATGGGGGAATTCTTCAAATGTTGGGGAAAATATCTCAATTGTTGGAAAAGTTGAGATTTTGAATTTTTTGGGGACAATTATAATGTACACATAATAAATAACTTGTTTATTCATCACGACTTGCTAATACTAAACAGAAATATGGTATTTTATTGCTTACTAAACAGAAATAAGGTATTTTATTTGCAATATAATAAAAATAATAATATAGCCTGCCATGACCGTGCCAGCATAGGCTTTCATGTTGTTCAGCATTGTTAGGGTATGAATATAAATATTCTATAATGCTAATGCTCCAGGGGTGGATTTGTGGATGCACTTAAGGTGTAACAAAATAACGCCAAGTAAAGGGGTGATAAAGGGGGTGGGGAGCAGCTCCACTGGGGGCGGCAATGTAACTTGTGGGTTACCTGTGCATGGATCCGCAAAGAAGTGCCCACGTGGGAGTGTTCATGGGTTTCAGACAAAGTGAAACTAGCTGCTTGGATTAAAATTCTTCAGATTCAATGCAATGCACCGCCAGCGTTTGCTCCTGCCAGTTCAATTTGTTGACCTCTAGGGTCAACATCATCGTTCTAGCCACCATTGGATTGTCACTAAAACAGCTCAGTGAAGGATTCTGTATGATCAATAGTATGAAAATTAATCTAATATAATTGCAGATTGCTGTACTAGTGTGCATTTGCCAATATATTTATATTTAAACACACAATGACACGTTTCCTGTATTGCATTTGTATTACGTGGACTTTGGACGTCAGCTTTTTCTCATGATGCCCTCCCTTCATATTTTGCCCTCTCCCAAGCAACCACTGGCGGCGCTTTGTATTGTGGATAGCAAGAACTACTTATAGTCTATTTGGCCATCATGAGTCAGTGACGTAACTGCGTATTCTACTAATTGCAGCATATAACGCGCGCACCTACTCGAGACACTAGCGTATACACACAAGCGTTGAAAGACATACGCGTGCGTAAATGCTGCGCCTGTTAAGTTGCGTCACTGTCCAGAGGAAGCCAAATAAAGTATAGACATTTCTTAGTTTACCCATATTCTTTGTTTATTTTCAGCTCAAACAGTTGACCCGTTACCAGAAATATGAAGATTGTCTGGATGACCGTGTCTCCATTGAATTCTGTGTGTGTAAGCAGTTCCCACCTGACACTCCCTGAACCAGTCTGGTGCCAAAACCCTTGAGTGGTGTCAGTCCTGGAAATAGCACCCGCCTACCCACCCATAGCGGGTAACTTTTGCACGGGGCGGTAGAAGATGCAAAAGTACCCACCCACTGGCCGGTAAATTTTTTCATGTGAGTTACACTGGCTGGTGGAAATTCTGTCAGGCAGGTATTTTTGTGAGTTACATGCCCGACCGGTCGGTTGAAATAAATCTGAAGTTCCGGCCCTGAGTGGTTCTATACTACACATAGTGTTGGAGGGCCAAAGGCTGCATACCAAGAAAGTGATGCTGAAACACTGGGCTGAGGAGAAAAATAATGATTTAGGTTGTGGAGCAACCAACTCTCTATGTGCATACATTCTCAGGATACTATTCCAGCCTACATAATGACTGTGGCACTGACCATTTACTGATCGATTTAGACCCTTTGTACCTGTATGCTCAGAAGTTCTTCTGACTTTAAACCTTGACAATCATTCAAGTTGAAATTATCTAGTGGAGATTGTTTGATTATTAAAGAGATGTTCAGAGAGGTGTGTAGCACCAAAAGGTCCATTTGCTTCAAATCAAAAGAATCGCTAGAACAGAGAGGTTCTCAAATGACGGCTTGCGGGAGAAATCTGGCTTTAAAGCATTGCATTTAAAGACTGGCCATTGAAAAACAAAGAAATATTATAGAAAACCTGGCTAATTAATTAGTCCCTGAATGTCTTTTATTTCTCAATATTTGTGGCTCTCCATGGCCCTCAAGCAAACATTATTTATTATTTGATTGATGGCTCTCAGATTTACAGGATAGATTCAAAGCTTGGCATTGGTTCAATTGTACAAACCATCTATAGTCTATTTATCCATCACGAGACAGTGACGTAACTGCGTATACTACTTATTGCAGCACATAACGCGCACGCCTAGCCTACTCAAGGCGCTATACACACAATCGTTGAAAGATGGAAGATACATACGCGTGCGTAAATGCTACGTCACTGTCCAGAGGAAGACAAATAAATAGAGTATAGAGCCAGACTGACATGCCAAGTAAGGAATAACATCCAATGTGGGATTATCACTCTTCCACAGGGGTGGGAGAGGCCACAAATATAAAAAAGAGGAAAACATACAAAAATGAGGAAAACCAGTGCAAAATTTGGGTAGAAATGCCAAATATGGGCTGAAAATAAAAAGCTGAAATTTTGGCACAAGAAAAAAAGAGGAAAAAAAGAGGAAATCAGCTAAAATAATAATGCAATAATGACATAGCAACATTTGGATTAAAGATTGTAGGATGTGGATATTTGGCCCTTCCAGCATAAATAAGAGTTTAGATTTGAACACCCTATTAAAGGTAGATGACCCGATCACATTTTCGTAACACAGAATTATTTCAAACATACGGAGATTTTCATATCTTATGAAAGCTCGTATTTTTCTCATCATCATACTGAAATTTGACGGCCTAGATCGGTATAATTACGGAGAAATCGATGAAATAACGTCGAATTACCGCGAATGGTGGTAACCACCGATATAGTTGTGTACAACTCAATGGGTACAGTTCACAGCATCTTGTGCGTCTAAAATAAGAACCATTAGAGCTATGCAACTCAAACTTTGGAACACGACTTTTTTAAGGATGACCTTTCATGTAGAATAGAAAACTTCAAGTTGAAAATCGGAATGTGATCGGGTCATCTACCTTTAACTTGCTACATGATGTGCATCTAGAAATGGACCTTAACACATTACTCTGCGATGTATAGACGTTATTCTTAATTTGCGCATTTACGTCAAAAGAGGGAGTGTAATCCAACTGAGCATACTCAGAGCAATTAGTGCTGCGATAAACATTACAATCTCATAATTTTACTGCAATGTAATGATCTTAGAACTTCTACATGTTCCTAGATAGTGTTGGTTACTAACAAACATTTCATTTCAAACTAGTGGAAATAAATAGTTTATATGTTCAAGTTTATTTAACGAATTTGATAAAGTCAAATATTAAACAGCTCAGAAGTATGAAGATTTTGTTTATAATTAGTGCAAAGTTCACCCCATTGAAAAACTACAGCACTCATGTCTTGGATAAATTGCTAGCCTCGTTTTCAGTTCACATAACCCTCTTCGATGTAAATGCGCCAATTAAGAATAAAATAAGCCAGAAGAAAATACTTTGCTGAGAGGTTTTTCTTGGGTCTATTTCAATTGGCATACATTGTTTATGCAATAACGTTCATAAGGCCAAATTAAATTAATTGTTTGTCTCAAAGCTCCTCTCCTGTTGTAAAACTAATGCGGAATGCGGTTTTTTTTCAAGTTTATTTTTAATTTTTTTTAAATACAAAATATTGAAATCCTTGTAAAAGTGATCTTTTGTATTTAAGATGATGTGATCAATGAAAATCTGAAAAATCGGTAAAATTTTAGGATTTTTTTTTTTTTTGAAAAAAAAAATGAGGAAAAAACCAGTTTTTTCAGTCTAATGCGCATCAATAAACTAACGCGCGCGGGAGCTTTGAGACAAACAATTAATTTAATTTGGCCTAATAAGGATTGTTTTAATCTGAAGTGTTAAACAATCACAATGGAAACCTTTCTCTTCACTCAGGCCAACAACAAAAAATTGTTGTGTTGCCCTCAGCGACCGATTCAAATATCTGGGTCGCATTTATTTATTTTATTTGCTAAGATTTAAATTTTTATCCAATTTGTCAAAAAAGTAATATTTGTCAGCAAAAAAAAGAAGGACAATCAAAGCTGTTCATGATCAACTATATGTTTATTAAACTAACGCAGGCTTATTATCTAATGCTCAATCTGGTTTTTGACCCAACCATTCCACTTCAACAACTTTACTTGATGTTCAAGATTATATTTTGAAAAATATATATAATGGGTATGTTACTGGTGTTATATTTATTGACTTAAAAAAGCCTTTGACACTGTAAACCATGACATTCTTCTTAGGAAACTTAAACATTATGGTATTGATAGTAGCGAACTTTTATGGTTTAAGTCATATCTAAGCAACAGGTTCCAGACTGTCAATGTAAATTCAACCTTGTCTGATTTTCAACCTATCAACATAGGAATTCCTCAAGGTTCTATATTAGGACCTTTACTTTTCATCATGTTTGTAAATTGTTTACCAAATGCTGTAGATAGATGTAAGACAGTAATGTATGCTGATGATACCTCATTAATGTGTAAAGCTAAAAATATTGTTGATCTCCAAAATCAATTAGAATCATGTTTAAGCACAGTAGCTAATTGGTTCAAAGCAAACAAGCTTACCCTGAATGTTGATAAGACTAAATTCATGATATTTGGTAGTAATAAGATGCGTGAGAGGTTTCAAGATGTACAATTAACCTACAATAATAACATCATTGAAAAGGTAGATGAATTTAAATACTTTTAAAATTAGATAGCAATTTGTCTTGGTCAGCTCATGTTGATTATATGTGTAAGAATGTCTCTAAAAGAACAGGTATTATCAAACGTATGAAACATTTTCTTCCATATCAAACTATTGTAATGTTATCAAATGCTCTTGTTATTCCTCACTTTGATTATGGAAGCACAGTCTGGTCAAACGTTTCTGCCGAATGTCATAGAAAATGACAGGTTCTTCATAATAATTTAGCCAGGATAATACTTTCAGCTGATATAAGAGCACTAACAAATGATTTGATGTATGCACTTCAATGGGTTTAACTTGATAAAAGATGGCATAATCACCTTTTACTAATTGTGTATAAATGTTTAAGAAATGTAAGTCCATCATACTTATCGATGCAGTTTGAATTTGTTCATAATAACCATTCTCATGTAACAAGAAATCACACTAGTAATACTTTGGTTGTACCGAAATTTAAGTCTAACTCAGGTATGCGAATGTTTCATGTTAGGGCAGCATATGCCTGGAACACATTGCCATCAACAATTAGGACCGAGCTTGAGAATATGTCAGTGCAACAATTTAAAACAAAGATCCATGGAATTTAAATTTTGTGTTCTAAAGTATATTACAATTCTGCACTTCCTTGCTGAATTTATCTGATGGTTTTGTATATTTATTTATGTAAAAATTTGTTATATTGTAAATAATTATGTATTTTTCTCTGTGAATTGAGGGCCTGCTTGGGAAGCAGTGCTTGACACTGAAGCTGTTACCCCCAATAAAGAACGATTAAATAAAAATAAAAACAACTGACCTGACTTCAAGATTTTTGGCACCCCCCAAAACAGCCACCTCTATTGACCATGGCCTACCCATTGCTGATGGTTTGAAGTCAATCCGTCCATCCGTTCAAAAGATACAGCATTTGGAAAAAGGCTAACCAAAAGGCACACACACACATTTTTTTGGCCTCACTCTCTCGCTTCCTTTAATCCATTACATAAGTGCATCATAAGTGAAAGTACAGTTTTACACTTTGGAACAAATTTTCTCCTGTATTTTGGCAACACAGATAGCTAAAAACAATACCTTTACAGTCAGTACGCAACAGGCCGCTTTCAATGCGTGACCTTGCCGATTTCTAACCCGCGCAAAGATCGATTTCAGGATGTCAACCTTGCGCTAAAATCTTACGAGAAGTTTGTTTTCTCTGAATTAATTGAGGTAGGGTTAGCTGGCAGCCATGATGGCGAAGTAGGTGGATTGTTCGTAATTTTCTCTATAATATGATGCCAAATCTGACATATTTGGTCCACAAATAGTGATTTTATCGCTAATTTTAGAATTTAACAACTTTTGTGACTTTGCTTCTTGTAACTATTCACTTGACTAGACTAAAATTCGTACGATATTTTAAGAGCAAAACCGAGTTTGATTTTCACCGATTTTCGGTCAGAAAACGAAACTTACGATCCCCCGTTAGGCCTCGCCAACTTGATTTTTAGTTTCCTATAACCCGCCCGCGCTTCATTTTCATGCCCGCGTTTGAATTCATTAGACATTTTGGGAAAAAATACAGTTTTTGCAATGAAAACGTCCGAATTTATGCATTTTGTGTGATGAAATTGTGAAAAATGATTTTGACGAGAAAAAAAATATCATATGAAATTGTGCAGAGCAGAAGGATCAATTTCGAACCCCGGACCTCTCGCTCTTCAGTCTAACGCTCTACCATCTGAGTTATCAAGCGAAACTAATTCCATTCATGAGATTTAAACACTTCATCAACAACCCAACGACGGTATGAAATGAATATAGCTCGAGCCAGATTCGGACACCCATTTTATTAACTATTCACTTGACTGGACTAAATAATTTCATAATATTTTAAGCATGTTTCTAGTTACAAAAGACTATGAATATTATGATACCATCAATACAATTGGTGCCTAATTCTTCAAAAAGGGAATATTTACTGTTAATTTGGCTTTAGTTTCGTCAAGTTTTTCTCGAATTCGGCCGTGTGTGATGACAATAATTTGCACCGAAAATGCAACATGTCATGAAGTCACAGCTAATATTAGATAATATTATTCGCATAATATGCCTTTTTATTTTACAATTTCATGGCAAATGTGTTTGAAATGTGTGATTATAATCATGAAAAGAGCTCATTTACATCGTGCTATTACGAGGTCAACTATGACTGCGAAGCAGTATCGTTACGGGTGAATACTTCCGGGTCGCTTTGCTGGGTTAGAAAAGGAAAGGCTTTTCGTGTGGTTGCATACTGGCTGCTTTATTCTCTAAATATAATCTCAACTTTTTCTCTGGGAGACAACTGCACCCTTTTGCCATGACGGTACACATTGGTACAAATCGTCTGAGCAATGCATTGTTAACATCCATACTATCAGGATTTACATCTCTAATAACTATATTACTCCCCCTCCCCCTCCCATTGTAATGTTTTAAAGGGGCATTGAGAGATATGTATTGAAAGGCGCCCTGAATTTGTCTGGAAATTGGGTTTATTTGCACCAAGTAATACTTAGGCATATAGTAACTACCATCTGAAACAGTTTACCAAAATTCGTCGTTTATCATGTAAAATTTCAAAATTGTGTTAGTTTCGATATGATCATATCAAACTAGGTGCTGAATTTGGAAGTTATGCTATCGTTTTACTTGCGGCCTTTCGTGGCAAATCTCAACCCGGAAATGCCGTTATTTGCTTATTTGGCATGAAGGCGATGTCAGAATTGTATGACATTTTGGATTTGGGCTATGTTTGATGATTATCTTTACGTTTTTTGCTCATTTAGTATCGATACGTCTCTCAATGCCCCTTTAACCCTAAGGTGAGGAAAAAACAAACCCTGTTTTGCGAGCCCGACCGACCCACTTTTTGCATTTTTGAAGTTTTTTGTTTTCTTCTTTAAAGGTATATTATGTGATCTTTCCAGGGAACGCCCTCAACATCGAAAAAAAAATTGAAAGAAGATTTTCTTGCAGATTTACATTTCTGATCATAAATCGTACATACATTCCATGTTACAGGGCGATACGATTCTTAATTACTTCAAAATCATGATTTTAGAGTGAAAATAAACTGTCGGATAATCCGACAGTTTATTATTTTCACTCTAAAACCATGATTTTGAGGTAATTAGGAATCGTATCGCTCTGTAACTTGGAATGTATGTATGATTTATGATCAGAAATGTAAATCTGCAAGAAAATCTACTTTCTAACAAAAATAATGAATAGAGGGCGCTCTCAGGAAAAGATCACATAATATGCCTTTAAGTTTTTTCTCAAATCATGTAAAATCAGCTGTTTGTTCTGTCGAAAATTTTGTTGAGATTTTGTTTTAAAAATTCCAGATTTGAGTGATATTTAAGGTAAAATACATTAAAAACAAACAAAAAACCCAGACCGACAGGTCCGTCCGCCCGTAAAACAGGGTTTGGTTTTTTTCGTCGCCTAACGGCTCTGAGTACTAAAAAATACTACTTCTAAGCCTATCTCCAAGCGCATGTGCGGCCAGTTTTCGATGACGTAATCAACCGAGCCTATATAGTGAGTGCGGTATACTGAGCGAACGAGTAGCTGAAGGTCGTGGCTTTGGGACGACTGGCCTGGGACGTCTGTGCGGAGGGTCTTCGGATCGATTCCTGGCGATTTAGTTGGTGTTTTCTCTTTCAAAATTGTGATCCCGGTTAAAAACCTGGTTAGGGGGTTAGGGTTATTGTGTGTGAACCAATATTACTTTCCTCCTCTGAAAAACATCATTTTGAATAAAAAATTGTACAAGTGCATATCCGTATTTTACAAACCCAAGATGTTTTTAAAAAATATTTTACAAATCCAAGATGTTTAAATATTTTATAAATCCAGGATGTTTAAATATTTTACAAATCCAAGATGTTTAAATATTTGTGCTATCTACAGTAGATAGCTACTGGTAACATGGCATGTAAACAAGTTTTTTTAAACCTAAAATGTCACAAATATCTGAAAAAATCTGATTTTTGTTTTCACGGTCGGTCCGTACGGACACACGCTTGGGTCCTGAAGGGACCAGGCTCAAGCAATTGTTCTATTCCAAGTTACGATCACCTAATGGAGCGTCACAGCAAAAGGATGCAGTGGTCTCTCAAAGAAAAAATCGGTGAGGGAAGCCCTTATCATTTTGTATTTTTCACACATTTATCATTCATATCTGTGCTAAATTGTTCAAGCTTTGTCGTCACAACAGAAACACGGTGAGGCCCTCATTATTTATTTTAATTATTTTCCTCATTGCTCTACCACTAGCCTGGGAAAATTGAGTGTGGAATGTGTTATAAATAATGATACCCAAGCACTTCCTATCATTAACAAGTAAGGCTATATTAAAAAAATCTTTTGTCTCAAACCTCTTCAGTTTTTCAAAACCTAATGCGAAATGCGCTTTTTTTTAAGGTTTTAAAAAATATATATATAGAATATTGAAATCCTTGTAAAAGTGACCTTTTGTATTTAAAATGATGTGATCAATGAAAATCTGAAAAATCTGTGAAACTTTGGGATTTTTAATAACAAAAATAAAAATAACACGCATCAATTAACTAACGCGCGCGGGAGCTTTTGAGACAATTTTTTTTTTTAATATAGCCTAATAAAACAAATTTAGCGGTGGAAATTACAGAAAAATATTTAAAAACCTCACACAAAAAAGGTGAGGGTGGGGACGAGAAACATGTTTATTATTTTACTTTACCTTATATTACGAAGGAAACCCTACACATTAGAAAAAAAAAGTGTTGCCCCATTAGAGGTCAAAGGTCAAACTTGTAGAAAAGAAACATGAACAATGGGGGAACATGACCCCTGTTTGACCTTCGACCTCCTTTGTGGTTGTGGTTAAGATGTAATACTGTTTTTTGATTTTATAAGAGAAAGAGAAATTAGTGACAAATTGTCTCTATTCTATTGAACTTGGTTAGTTTTTTGTTAGTGGTAACTTTGAATGTCTAGTACTGGCATTGTGCTATAATTACAGTGGTAGTCTTGTCTAGTTCATTATCAGCTTTATAGTTCTTACCACTTTTGTTTTCATATTTTGTCCCTGATGAAGGGTGGTATCTACTTGAAACGTCGGTCTTTATTGTTACGTTGTATTTTTGTATTTTTATTGCACAACAATTTTCATTGCTTGTCCCAGTGCATTTCCGTATGTTATTGTGTTGCTGTTGTTATTTATCTGTTTTATCGTGTTATTCTCCCTCGTCATTGCCTGTTTCCCAACACCCTGTTGGTATCTTGCTTTTACTCTTTACTGCTTTTTCTATTCTCTTTGTTCTTCCATGCCTAAATTCCATCAATATGCATATTTTACCGATAAAATGAACCCTTTTGCCGCAACAGTACAAATATCATAATGTTCACAAGGAAACAACTTTTTGGAGCCTTATTTAATTTGTCACATGTGAAAGTAAATTTGTATGGAGACATTTAATTAGATGAGTTTTTCACCCGTGGCAGTGATGTGCTGCCTGCAAAATGAAAAATGACCCAAACATTTACCAATTTTCTGGAGGAAATGGACCCATATGTTTACCGTAAACCCATAATGTTCATATATATTTGACTCATTTTGCTCAAATTTCTGTGAAAAACAGCAAAATTAAGGATTTTAGACCCATAAATTTACCAAAAATGGCTAGATGAAAAGGGATCATTCATTTACCAGCCGGGAGAATGGGACTCTATTTGGCAGCACATCTCAATATTCACTAAGTACCCCCTGCCCCAAGTTTTTCACACTTCACTATTTAAGGAGGTACTCTTATCTGTGCAGACATGCAGTAAATCCTGCACATAAATTGTCTTTGATAATGCTAGTTTTGCATAAATCATGAATGCATTGTAGTTTAAACCAATCACATTGGTCTGACTAGAACAGATAGTGTTGCCAATCTATGACCCTTACTGTGCTTCACAATATGGGATTCATTAGCTTATTGGGCTAATTTGAAGGACTAAAACCTGACATTGCCAAATATATTTACCTTTTGGGCTACTTTAGGCCCCACATTTGTCAAATTGAGAAAATGTATCTCTCAGGCCTATTGTTCGCATTTATAGATTTGTTAGGTTCAACTCATGGGTATTGGTTTGGTATGCCACTATAGAATTCTCTTAGAAGATTTGGTGACTTATTTCAGGTCAATGTATAAATGTTCAAAAACTATAATGTACATCAAAAGTGCTGTTAATTTGTTGTTATTACATCTTCTTCCGGAAAAGTGCAACTAGTCAAGGATGATACTCTGCAGGTGTGAAAGCATGCAGGTACAGACACAAAGCTACAACATTATATTCTAAGTTCTCTGCTGTTTTACTCACACTTTATACACTTACTAAACATTCTGAAGAGCAAGGGTTTAGTGAGCCCATGGTGAGCCAAAGCAAACCGAACTCATCTCTTACAATATCCTGTCCTGTCCTGTCCTGTCCTGTGATCAGCACAACAAGAAAAAAACATTTAAAGCCAAAGCGAGTTGAACAAGTGCAATTTTACACAGTGGGAAAAAACTCTTGTAAAAAAGCTAACTGCACACTTACATCAACGCTACAAGGAGTGTTTGGGTAGTATTCCTTCCAGAACCAGAAAAGTTAATTGGTACGTTGGTTGATTACCAGATGCTATTGAACGAGGAATTCAGCATTTCTGTGTGTATTTATGACTACATTTACAAGTCTGTGGGATGATGTCTACGTCTATACATAACTTCACGTACCTATTGCTTGCAATAGGTACGTGACATAGCCCCTGGTTTCAAAGCCGATACAAATGTGTCACAGCAGCGAGTAATTTTTCATGGAAATATTTCTTGAACACCGCAAAGGTAAGACGTTTGCAAATAAGATTATCAGTAATACGTTTTCCTACAGTACATTACTACCTACCTTATTTTTAAAACCGAACAACGAAAGCAGAAAAACAGCGCATTATCTGAGGTGTGAAAATGAAAATTCGTGAATACATGTCGTCTAAACGGATTAAGATATCGACTTCCTTTGTGTGTACCACCTGTGTCTCTTCAACAACTGTCAAAGTACTGTCAAAGTCCCGGAATTCCACGCACTGATTTGTCGGAAAGCAGATAGTCAAAGCAGTATATACCGTAGACTCCATGTAAGTATTTATAGGTGTTTTTTTTAAAATTTATCTCATTAGACCTCATCAAGGTTGAAGAAATACAACAAAAACATATAAAACAATGCAAGAGATGAAAAAGAATTCATATAAATACATACAAGAACTTTATAAAAGTGATTTATTAAATTATTTAATGGCGACAAATTCATGAACCATACGGCATATTCAAGCGAATGCAAAATATCGTACACGTGTGCAAACAGCCTCGATTTGCGGGTCACATCGCGCGTCCCATATGCCTTTTAAGGACTCTCGTATCATAGCGTCGTCCTCGATTTACGAGTCACATCTTGCGTAATCCACGCCCATATGCCTATATATGGGAGGCTCTTGTTTTGCATTCATTCTGACCCGGCTGACCTCGTGACGTTCTCAAAACAATGTCGCCGAATCATGTGTTTTTCCGACCACACCATTTTCTTCAAATACAATTTGACGACGATGTAATCCACCGATTTTCATGTTTGAATTATATTTGTAACTCTGACGTAGTTGCTAAGCCCAAGTGACATTTTTTAAGACGTCAAATGTAGCCTGGACGGTAAGTGCATACCACTGAAAATTGGGTTTATATGCCACCATACAACACGGGGGTTCCGTCAAGATCGATCCCGGGGTAGAATTCGCGTGTAGTCTACGTCCTAATAAATCCAACTGAAAAGTTATGTGGTGAAGTTCCAGCTGTTTTGGGTAAGTGTTTTGAAGTGTTTTTTTATATTTTTTAGTCATGCTTAAATATAACACCCATAATTGTTGGGTTAATAGGGACAGGTATTTAGTTTATCATTTTTAAGTTTGAATTGATTGATGATTTGGTTTGGTCTGGGGTGTGCGGCTGGAGATTCAAAACCCCTACCCATTTTTAAGGGTGCTATTGGAAAAATGGTACCCATTTCTAAGAGTTTGCTTCATTATAGACCCAATTTATGCAAATTTACGGGCCCGACCGACTCACTTTTTGCATTTTTCAAGATTTTTGTTATCAGATCATGTAAAATCAGCCGTTTTTTGACTGAAAATCTGTTGAAATTTTGTTTCACAAATTTGTAAAAGATCCTGATTTTTGCAGATTTTGGTGACATTTCACTTGACAGGTCCGTCATCCGCCTGTAATACAGGGTGTGTGGTTTTTTTTGTCTCCTAAGGCAACATAAAAAGAAACCCTGTTGTACGGCCTCGACTGACTCATTTTTTTAGAAATTGGTCCAAAAAATTATGTGCAAATGAATATAACCAATTTTTTTTCTTTTTCAAAAATGGCTAAATGTTTACAGATTTTGTTTTGATTTTTACGGTCATTTTCAAGGGGAAAAAAAGAAGAAAAAAACTTAATTTTGCAAATTGGCACTAATGCATTTGATATTTGTTGGCAATTAATTTCATGTATTCATATAATCTTCCTAGCATATATGACCATTTAGAGATCTGACCATTTATAAATAATATAATTGGCAGCAATTAATTTTTTTGAAATGGACCTTCTGGCAAAATTAGCAAATTTATAAAACAAATTTTCTTTTCTTTATATTTTCAAAAGAATTGCTTCAATTTTTAAATTTAATTTTTTAAATGCATTATTGGAAAGTTTGCTCAAAACACTTTCCAAAAAATAATGATAAACACTTTTGATGTTTAATTGGTACTATTGGTGGTACTTTTACTGCAGTGTGTACAAATGGAACAATCCAAATTCAAATTTAACCCTAACCATGCCAAATTCAACAAAATTCAACAGAAGCACTTTTGGGTGGATCCCAATAATTATAATTGCACATAATCACACAAAAGTTCTTAGGCTCAGAAAAGTTATTCTTGGAGCGTGAGCCCTAAGTGTGATGCACAATCACTTGGACTCTAACCGCAATGGTCCAGGTTCGATCCCTGGGGACAACTTACGCACGCCATTGTTTGTGTTATTATTTGTCCTTTTTTTTTTTGAAACCTCCCGAATGGATCAGGGTTATGTTTTATCAAACATTGAAAGGGATTGAAACAGATGCTACACTGTCTTTGAATGATTAAAGGGGCATTAAGAGATGAGTTAAAACAATTATGATAAAAACTAGGATTTGCATATTTTTACAATTTTAAATTTATTACATGTATGAATTACATACCTGCAAGGATAAAGAAAAATCAGCCTTCTTTGAACAAAAAAACACATCGATTCAAAAATGCTGGTTGAGCCGCAACCAGTATGCGTGTGATATCTGATAACATGAACGCGAGGGCGTATTTAAGAAAAGGTTCAATAAATAGCGATGGTATTGTTTTAATCAAGTTGTGCTGTGTTTTTGTGAGTAGAAACAACAATAATGGTAATTTTTAATGTTCATCTTGAATTCTGAAGTAAATTAATTTAAAAAAAAAAATCTTCAACACAACTTTGTGTCCCTTATGTACTATGTGAATTAGACACATTGGTAAAACCATGATAAATAAATATGAGCTTCTTTTTTTTTAATCCGCTTTTTGTCGTAAGTGCAATCCTAAATTTAACTATTAGTTGTGTGCGCCCTCAAGACATGCTTGTATTTTCACTTCCTTCCCCAGAAAACACAATTTGATCAACTACAGAAAGGACATGGCATGACCCATCATCATCAGCGGATCAATTGCCTGATGAAGTGTGAGGGTTTCACATGCAACGTAGCAGCTACTTGTAAAAAGTAAGTTCCAGTATTCAGGCGCGGATCCAGGGGGGGCAGAAGGGACGCGCCCCCGGTAAAAGAAATTCAACCAAAAAAAAAAAAGGGAAAAGAGAGGGGGAGAGGAAAAGAAAGGGAGAAAGAAAGGGAGAAAGAGCCTTTAATTGAGTGACTGATTGGTGAATAAAATGACGTTGTATGTCGTGATAAATGTAGGCCTATACAGGCGCGTCGCAACCGGCCCCACTTTTTTGCAAAGAAAGAAAAAAAGAAGGGGGAAAAAAATATTGGTCAAAAGTACACACCAAATCCGCACCAAATGGGTTCGAAAATTGAAAAAAGACACCCCCCCCCCCCATTCGAGCTTTTAAACCATGTAATCAAGAATATATCAGTTATGCTCAACTCTTTCGTGCATTGACAAAAAACAGAATATTTATTGGAAATGAAGAGGTGGCTTTCGATAAAATGTTGGTCAAAAGTATACACCAGATCGTACCAAATGAGTTCGAAAATTGAAGGGAAAAAAATCTACTTCTGAGGGCCCTTGTCCTAGCATAGCTCGGAGGGTGGTGCTGCGCACCACATTGGATAGTCCACCACCAGATTTTTTTTCCTCAGCCCCCCGGTAAACTCAAAGCTCCGCCCCTGGTATTAGTCCAACTTAACAATTTATCTCTAAACCACTGGATGACTGAATATTCATATTCCGTTGTGGAACACACTAAACTATCATTTTAAGGGAGTAGGTTTCATTAACACTTTCCACCAGGCTATTAGTTTACCTAATACAAAACAAGATTTTTATGAAACCTTTCCCAACTGTCAAGGTCTATCTGAAGGATTATTGAACCAATACTAAGCATGTTTGTAGTTATTTCCAATGCATTTCTCTTGGTGATTCCAAATATGTGATGCGATCTGTGAAAACCTGTCGGATGACGCAAAATGTGAACTAGGGATTATGGGTAAAAGAAAAAAAGAAAAGGAAAGAAAAAGATTTTTTTTTGTTTTTAGATTTTGTTAAAAGAAAATTAAATTCCAATACTTTGTGTCATCATCTTTCATGAAATTTCACCTTAAAAACTTACTTCAGTCACTTTTATTATTAACTTAATTTAAGTATCTTTTTTGGCCTGTTTTATGACATCACAATCATCATTCACTCATAACATTTTTTGTAGTGATCGTAGAAAAATGATCGAAACAGTTCTGTAATCAGCACAGTTTAAGCCTTCTTATGATATAAATATCTCCAATATGAAGAATGCCACCACCACCATGTGGCGGGTTTTCACAGATCGCATCTAATATGATAATGAAATTCAATAATTGTGAAATTTTTGAAAACAATTGTGAAATTTTAGAATGTCGTCTGCAGATGCCTGCCGCATGGAAAGTCATTCATGAAAACCAATTGAAGATGGAGGTTCAACAGATTCAGACAACTACAAATATATGGTAAGGCAGCGAAAAAAACCCTGTTCTACGGGCACACAGACCTCTCATGTACATGTAGAGTCCGTCGGTCTTGATTTTGTTTTTTAAATAATTTGTTTTTTAAATACTTATTTTGAAGCTGTAAAAATCTTCTTTTTTATTTTTAAAAATGTCCATTAATTTCATTTTCATTCAATTCAAAAAAAAAATGTTCGGTCGGGATTTTATCAGGCTCTTACAAATGACTTATGATATGATTATTTTATGAGCTCTTTAGCACCCCACTAGATTTGTTTGGCTGGCCTCGGGATTCTATTGTGATATATTAGACTTGTGGAATCAATATAATATTAGAAAATATTGTTCAAACACTGTAGGTGTAATGTGAAGTGTTCCCCCCTAATCAATGTTGAATCCCACAATGTGTCCACCATCAGCACAGGGCCTCACAACATTGATCGGTGGGGAAGGGGAGGGATATGAGGAAAGGGGAGGGATATGAGGAAAGGGATACTTCCAGCTACCATAAACAAGTTTCAATTTTCATGCGACTCAAATAGTGTACATATTTTGGTACACATAGCATCAACTAGGGTCCGTGTTCAAACACCTTTTTATGTAGTCTATTTGATAAAGCTCTCATTCAAATCTATGAAACTACTAATTAACATTGTGAAAGAATCTGCTTTGGATGTACTTTTTTGTTGATTGTTTCTTTAGTTTTGTCTCCCATTTTGTCTCTTTACTGCAATCCAGGCCCAGGACAAAAGACATCTTATGCCACGCCAGCTTGTCTGCATGCAAGTGCTCTAGTATTCAAGTTCATAAGTTGGAACTGTAACCTGAAGAAGGAGAACAAGTACAGCATACAGTGACGAGTTTCCTGGTGACACGTTGACGGTTATAGTTTGATTCTCTACTGCAAGCGTGTGCAACCTGCTGCCCGCGGACCTCTAATCTGCGGCCCGCGAAGCAATCCTAAAATTCCCATTGATGGCGGCCCGTTTTAACCCGAACTCTAGTTTTACACAAATGCCGGATTGATTTAGTGGTGTGCTCCCTTATAATTAGTAGGGTGACGCGCTGCATTAATTAAATATAACTCAAGGCGTGATTGCGTGATAAAATCCCTGGTTAAAATGGCGCTTGCAGCAGCAACAGCGAGTAAAAAGAGGAAATTACACAAAGAGAAGCGGGTATTCCATGAGCAATGGACTTCCCCTCTCCCTATTATTCCTCCTCCGGACGTGTTTTGGAATACGGCCCGTGAATAGATCTCAAAATCACAATGCAGCCCGTGTGGTAGAAAAGGTTGCACATGCTTGCTCTACTGCAATACATATCCTGATTTTTATATAGGAATTAAACCCATCTGTGACAATCAACTTCAGCCAACTTCAAGGCATTCTACAATATTGGCAATGGTGCCCTCCTTGTGGTGTGTGTACCCACCTAATAATGTGCTCTCCTCTCCAATAGTTCAAAAAAATAAATAATAATTAAGCTTTTTTGTATTTAGAATTGTATTTGTCTCAATGTAATGCCAGTTATGAACATGTTTGCCAGACAAGGAGAAAGTCTAGAAAGTGAAATAATTCAATGGGATATGGATGAAATTGCAATCGTCATTGACCAAATGTCTGCTTTAAAGGAGGTGTTCCGCAAGCATAAAAGTGTGCATTATATGTTAGAAAAATAACTATCGAGCCCAACTTTTGTAATTATATAGAACAAAACACCACACTTATGACAAAAACAAATAAAAACCGTAATCGCTCAACATGCGCTTTTTAAAATTCGCGGCGATCAAAAGTCCCAGTGTCGATGATGTCATAGTTATATACAATGCACATGCGCAAATTTGAGCACCCGATACCCATGACGTCATCGACACCGGGACTTTCGATCGCCGCGAATTTTAAAAATTGCATGTTGAGTGATGGCAGTTTTTATTCATTTTTGTGACTAGTATGGTGTTTTGTTCTATATAATTACGTAATTTCGGCTCAATAATTATTTTTCTAACAAATAATGCTCAATGTTGTGCTTGCGGGACTAACTATGACATTAAGAAAGCAACAGCACTATGGCTTAACCTCTGTACATCCCAAAATAGACACATCAGTAGTTTTATTTATATTACAACATATTTGTGCAAGTAAAGATGTTGAAGTACCAGCACCGATAAAACAATCGGCACAGGGGTGTTATTTTGGGATGAAAACAAGATGTCTATAATTTGATCAGTAATGCAAGAGTTTCATCACCAAAAGATAAATTATTGGTGCCGATTTGAGATAATTGGCAATTATAAGTGGTCAAAAATTGAAGAAACTAGTCAAATAAGTGCTTTTATGATCATATTTTCAAAAGTTTACATGGAAAGTGAGGTGTCAACTAAGTGACTGATACAGTGAATTGTATCTGTTACCTTGGTAAATGATTGCTTTTATTTAAAATCATTGGCAATTTTTTACAAACTTGTAATCTGGCATAGGGAAAATAATAAACATGTCAACATAGCTTAAATTTACCAAAGGAGTTGAGTGGGTTGGTATAAAGCATGGCTGGAAAAAAAATGGGGAACTCACAGGAAATTTTGACTTTGGAGGGAAATTTTTGGATTTAGATGGACATTTTGGGTATAAAAATAAATTTAAAAAAGGGGAATTTCTCCATGAAGAGAATTTTTCTACGAGTTTTAGCTTGCTGAAAATTAGCATTTTTGTCTGGCCCTGGGTATAAAATGTTAAAATGCATTTTCTACGTCTTTTAACATATCCCTTTTTACTCCTATTAATAGTGGACAATCCACCATAAAGGTGTTGTTGATTCACCCCCCCCCCCCCCCCCCCCCCCCTTGGTGTTGTGTGATTATTTGTGCAAGTCTGGTGGTCATTTACTCATGTGTATATTGTGAACAAAGTATCGGTTAACATGAATTAAACCCTATAAAATTCACAACAGCATTGGCCTGGTTGGATGGGAATTTTCACAGTGAAGATTTGTTGGATTTTTATAAGAACTAAAAACATAATAATTATAGCTAGGGTTTCTTTTCTCTAGTGTAATGTAAACACGTGTAAGGGCAGGCATTGTAGTCTTATCAGGTGAAAAAATCTGAAATTCCATGAAATATGAATTTTGTTACTAACTTCTGTGCTAATTTGCCTAAAATTTGGCTAAATAAATGCAATTTTAGGAAAAAATATCTACATTTGAGAGTGAAAAATATCTACTTTCTATTTGTATCTATACAAAATATCATGCCTGACGAGTTATTGCTGTTTTATGTTAATGATGCTTTGATCTCAATGTTTACAAGTTTATGATGATTATAATTCATTTATCACGAATCATTTCCATGACTATTATTTTTTTTGTATAAATATCTGTCCCACATTAATAATAAAGCTAGCATGTAAGACTTATTGGGAAGAGTGAAAGGCACCACACCATTTCAAAAACTTGATTTTATCATTGACATTCCTTACCAATAGACTTATCTAATACATGTGTATTCGTTGTTTGCGTTACTTAATACTTTCCACGCAGCTATTAGTTTACCATATACAAAACAGATTAACTATCTCAAGGATTAGTGATCCAATACTAGGCATGTCTGTTCTTATTTTAATGCATTTCTCATGTTGATTTCAAATATGACAATGAAATGAAATAATTCTGACATTTTTGAAACATTTTGTTACATTTTTGAAACATTTTGTTACATTTTTGAAACATTTGGTACATTTTTGAATGTCGTTTGCAGACGCATTATAATACTCCAGCACTATGCTATTACATCAATTCATAACATACTTGGTTTCCCAATCCCAAATATTTTGATACTTAATTTTTTAAAGAATAGGCCAAAATTGATTTGTTTTCATTCTCATTCTTCCAACGAGTAAACTTACTGCAACTTACATTATGCCCAAGCGAAAATATCGGTAGCTTCCCATTGTGTCTAATTGTAATCTTACACTCCCATTACTTTTGTGTGTTTTCCTTTGTAATGGGATTGCAAGTTTGATTAGAAGGGGTAATGCCTTGAACATGCTAAAAGAATACATAAAAAAATTCATAACATTGGTTTTAGAATCATACTTTCAACCAGTCATATTAACTGATTTGCATAAATGAATTTTAATTATCATTAAACGAATATGTACATTGTGAATAATTACTTAATTCATATTCATTTGTAATTCTTAATTGATATCAAGGTTGTCAATGGTTATTCAAAAAATGGATGAAGCGTCTTTGTTACTAGATTGATATTAATTAAGAACAAATAATATGCTTAGGTATTTACTCATAATCTGCAAAAATATATCGGGTACATAATGAATATTCATCAGGAACATATTGAATGTTCTTTAAGTGCATACATATTCATGAGGTACATTCTGAATATTCATGAGGTACACGTTATGAATATTCATGAGGTACACATTATGAATATTCATGAGGTACACGTGTGAATATTCATGAGGTACACGTATGAATATTCATGAGGTACACGTTATGAATATTCATGAGGTACACGTTATGAATATTCATGAGGTACACGTTATGAATATAGATGAGGTGCACGTTATGAATATGCATGAGATGCACGTTATGAATGTGCACGTTATGAATATGCATGAGGTGCACGTTATGAATATGCATGAGGTGCACGTTATGAATATTCATGAGGTGCACGTTATGAATATGCATGAGGTGCACGTTATGAATATGCATGAGGGGCACGTTATGAATATTCATGAGGGGCACGTTATGAATATGCATGAGGTGCACGTTATGAATATTCATGAGGTGCACGTTATGAATATTCATGAGGTGCACGTTATGAATATTCATGAGGTGCACGTTATGAATATTCATGAGGTGCACGTTATGAATATTCATGAGGTGCACGTTATGAATATTCATGAGGTGCACGTTATGAATATTCATGAGGTGCACGTTATGAATATTCATGAGGGGCACGTTATGAATATTCATGAGGCACGTTATGAATATTCATGAGGGGCACGTTATGAATATTCATGAGGGGCACGTTATGAATATTCATGAGGGGCACGTTATGAATATTCATGAGGGGCACGTTATGAATATTCAATGAATATTCATGAGGTGCATGTTATGAATATTCATGAGGTGCACGTTATGAATATTCATGAGGTGCACGTTATGAATATTCATGAGGGGCACGTTATGAATATTCATGAGGTACATGTTATGTATATTCATGAGGTACACGTTATGAATATGCATGAGGTTCACGTTATGAATATTCATGAGGTACACGTTATGAATATGCATGAGGTTCACATTATGAATATTCATGAGGTACACGTTATGAATATGCATGAGGTACACGTTATGAATATTCATGAGGTACACGTTATGAATATTCATGAGGTATATGTATGATGCATGTTTCCTCTATACAAATATTTAAAACTTTTGGGACACCCTGTAGAAACAGTATTACAAGCCAACATAGGCTATGTACATTATTTTAACATTATATCAAATTGATAATTTATGGTAAGCCTACTCCCCTTTAGTAACTGCCATGTAGAATATTTATCTCTGTCAAAATAGTATTGTACAGTTATACACAAAATATCAAAAAAATATCAACAATTGTGTACAGTTCATATTGGTAGATTTGGCAAAATTCTTGTCAAAAAGTGATCAATGGTGTTTATACCAGAGCAAGTATATGCAGGAATTATGAGTTGAACCCTAGGCGTTTCCATAACTAAATAGTTTCGTACAGCATGGATTAAATCCAGGCTGCACGCTTATTATTATTTCATTAAACCGCATTTATAAAGCGCCTTTTCTAACAAAGACCAAAGCGATGTACAGAGATAAAATACACACATGATTAAAAGTACCAAGTAATATACAAAATATTCACACAACAATAGAAAAATTGGAATTTAAAAAAGGCAATAAGTAAAAATACAATAATATAGATGATATACGTACATCCACATACACACTCTTCAAATGATAGCCTGCAACTGAATCAAACAGCAACCGCAAAGAGAAAGAATGCACAATTGCCACCAGCAACTGAGCAAACTTGCGCTATACCATCCCAGATCACGACTCCACTTGATGCAAATGTTTGCGATACGTTTTTGGACACTTGCGCACGATGACATTTCACATATTTTGATTTCGGTTGCTGTTTTGAATCAGTCGCAGGCTATCATCTGAAGAGTGAGCCATGGATTTAACCCCTACTTGTTAAAGGGGCACTAAGAGATGTGTTGGAGGATGCGCCCTCAATTATGATAAAAACTGGGATTAGTATATTTTTATAATTGTATTACATGTATGAACTTACATCTATAAGGATTAAGAAAAATCAGCCCTCTATGTACAAGAAAACGTTGATTCAAAAAATGCTCGTCCCGTGGGACGAGCATTTTACGTCCGACAGTATCCCCCTGCAGTACGCGTGATACATAACGCGAACCAAATTTGCATAGAGGGCGTTTTTCAATAAATAGCGATGATATTGTTTTAATCAAGTTTTGCTGTGTTTTTGCTAGTAGAAACAACAGTAATGGCCATTTTTAATGTTCATCTTGAATTCTGAAATAAATTTTTAAACATTTAAAATTTCAACACCACTTAATGTGCCTTTAACCTAGGGGTTAATTCATCATTTCTATAACCTTTTATGTAGATACGACTATCCCCGGATCCTTAGTGTCGCCTGTTTGCGTGGTCACTGTATTGCCCTTTTTATTTCAAGTTTGATTCTAATTTTTGGACTTCACCTTTTCAAATGGGCCAATTGTACATGTTATTTAAGCTTATTTTACAACTTGACCTGAGATGATATTTGACCTTGGTATGTAACCTTTGATCTCATTAAAGGTATATTATGTGATCTTTCCAGGGTACGCCCTCAACATCGAACAAAAAATTGAAAGAAGATTTTCTTGCAGATTTACATTTCTGATCATAAATCGTACATACATTCCAAGTTACAGGGCGATACGATTCTTAATTACTTCAAAATCATGATTTTAGAGTGAAAATAAACTGTCGGATAATCCGACAGTTTATTATTTTCACTCTAAATTCACTCTAAAAACATGATTTTGAGGTAATTAGGAATCGTATCGCTCTGTAACTTGGAATGTATGTATGATTTATGATCAGAAATGTAAATCTGCAAGAAAATCTACTTTCTAAAAAAAATAATGAATAGAGGGCGCTCTCTGGAAAAGATCACATAATATGCCTTTAACATATGACGGTTCCGATGTTACATCTCTAACCCACGTTTGGTTCCAATTGGACTACAACTTAACCTAATATACTATTTTACAACTTGACCTGAGATGACCTTCAACCTCGTTAAAATATGAAGGTGTCCGTGTTACATCTATAACCCAAGTTTGATATAAAATTCTTTGTTTGGCCTAAAGCATATACTATTTATTTATTTGTATTACAAACTAGTACGGATAGGATAGTACATTTCATATTATTTTATACATTTTATACCGTGAATAAATAAATAAATAAATAAAATAATCAAATGTTGGTATTTGTATGTTATGCAGATATCTTAGTTTTGAAGTCAAATCCTAATCTTACAATGCCTTGATATTAATACCACTGACATCTAGCTGAAAAATGAAGACTAAAAGGCGACGAAAAACAAAACCCTGTTCTACGGGCCCGACTGACCCATTTGAATTTTTGATTTTCATTGTGTTTTTTGGAAAATGTTTGAAAATTGTTGAACGTTCACAAATATTTCCCGAAATAAAAAACCCACAAAAAACCTGCCCAACTCTACCTGAGGACCATTTGCCCATAGAACAGGGTGGGTTTTTTCATCGTCCAAGATGCAGATAAACACTAGGTATCAACAAATTATAACTTATTTATTTATTTATTTATTCATGGTATACAAATGCCAGCAAAACAGCGCGGCTGATAACACTGGCTTACAAGTTACATATCATACATAGTAAAAATACAACAACAACAAAAATAAAAATAAAAATATATACATATATTACAAACAGCTAACATTGATTTAACAGACGAATGACATACGGGATAGTTGAATTGGAATATCTGACAGTTCTTGTTTTTGGCTCCTGGTATTTATTCATGTTCCTGAGGGAATACGTTGTTGTGGATTTTGCAGGGAGCAGATGTTGGTGGCGCAGATGTTGGTGGCGCTCCGAATTAAGGAGTTTCTGGCTGAATTTCAAAACCAGTTGTTCCAGGCGGTCGCTGAGCTTATCAATGGCTAATTCGAGGAGGGCAGTGTCATAGTGTTCGTACCTACTGCCAATATGCTTACTTTGCTCATGGGTGATGGATTGATGCCACTACAAAACAGGTTTAACAGAATTAATATACTACAAAACAGGTTAACAGAATTGAGTTATTAATATTTGTTCATAAAATGATGTAATTCAACTATTGCAAGGATTTTTGAAACAAATATAATAATGCAAGTAAAAAAGGGGATAAAAGTTTGCTGCTAGACTTGTTTGAAACTATTTTATAAATCAAAATAGTTATGATGCTCTTAATGCTCATAGCTTCTATTTACAATAACAACAGGGTATTTCAATAAAAGTGTAGTAACCAAGGTGTTGTCAGCTGAAAGCATAGCGGGTAATTTTTATTACCATCATGGGCCAACTCAAAAACACCCCGTTACACGGCCATTGACAAGGCTAGTTACGGTCCTGCCATGTCGATACCGTTTTGGCTAAATCAGCTGTATCAATTGTTCGAAGCTCTTCTACTAAAAGATTTTTCACCCCTTTGGCTAGGTATGCACACCACCATATGCAGTTTGGTTTGAGTGATACATTGCTCAAATGGATCACAATCTGAATCATTATAGGCTAATTTCTTTGCTAGATCATGCCACTTAGAACCAACTTCTCTGGCTATCTTTTCTAGGGTCTGTCAATACAAGTGTAGCATTCACAACCATGGTGTTGTTAGCTGAAAGCAAAACAATGAATTTAGTATTACCATTCATATACCTTTTTTGCTAAATCAGCATTAATTGTTTCAAGCTCTTTTGAAAGATGGTCCTTAGCCGTATGTAAATGTTGGCTAGGAACCTCTTCTCTGAAATGACAAAGCATATGGTATGCACACCACCAGTTTGGTTTTGATTGATCACGTTGCTCGAATCGATCACAAAGTGAATCATCATAGCCTAGACCCTGTGCCAGAACACGCCAATTCAAAACAACACCTCTTGCTATCACCTCTAGTAAAGAGTTGCTTAAAAATGTCTCCCTGTTGACTTGGACTGATTGAGATTCTGGGGAAGGTTCTTGTTGCGATGATGATGGCTCATTAGGTTCTTGTTGCGATGATGATGGCTCATGAGAGTCTTGTTGCGATGATGATGACTCATTAGGTTCTTGTTGCGATGATGATGGCTCATTAGAGTCTTGCTGCGAGTTATGTAACTGATTTCTTTGGGCTATTGAGCTATAGAAATGTATATTCTCAAGGACATTATTTGCATCTTGTTCAAATTTGAAAGCACCCTCAAAGACGGAAACCTCTTCATTGTTCTTCCTATACTTAATTTCACATCGCGATCCAAGAGCTTTCCCCTCTCGCAAGCGATCATGTGGAATCTCAGCCATCACATTATCAACGGGGTCCCATTTATCTTTTGGCTCTGTGTACGTAATAGAAGCTTGCAAACTTTTACCACTAGAGGTATCTAGTAAAAAAGTGGCAGGCTTTGCACAACTACCACTTCCACAATTTGCCTCTACCTTTTCTATATCAAGTTTCCCCTCATCATCATTTGTCCGTACCGCATAAAGGGTGAGTAACACATTGGCGCTGCCTAATACATCGACTGGAAACATGTATGCAAAGATTTCAAATTGAAGCAATGGTTTCTTGGTCATATAGCTGTACATTCCCTGAAATGATTTGGTGATCACAGCGAACATACTGAAATGACTCTCCCTGATTTTCAAAACATCTTTTTCAATTAAGACGCTCACTTTTTGAATTGGTTCACTACAAGACCCATCATAAACTTTCTCCCAGTCACCCTCTTTACCATCTTGGCCCTCAGACTTGCACCATACGTCTACACCCTCCCTGGTAATATTAATTCCTGAATGTCGCATGGATAACGTGATAGGTTTGTGGAAGGCCATACCACCTGGTTGACAGTCCAACACTTTCCCTAAAACAAATTGAGAATTTGTCATTACAGGATAACTTGTACCTTTATATTCTGATACTGTTATCAATGTCTTTTTAGTAAGAGCACCCTCCGGGATTTTCACATGAAAACCTTTGCCTGACATTTCCCCAGCACTGCTATCAAATTCTTGCGATACTGTATTTTGTGGCTGGTCACAAAGTGTTGTACCTGAATGTGTAGAATGTAAGAGTAAAAAGAAAACACAGGTAATAAATACCATTGATAACACTTTATCCCCCCCCCCCCCCCCACACCTGCATACACAGGTGGATAAAAAAGGTTCATGGCCAGAATTAATCTGCCATATTGGAGTTGCAAGGTCAACATTCCCGTAGCGTGAGCTGGAAGCACCATGAAGTGCTGAGGTACAAAATCTTAGGCTCAATCGATGTCCTTCAGACTCCTGACAGATTGAATCAGTTCAGTATTTTTTACTGGGGTAAATTTAGGTAAACAAATCCAGAAGCTGGGCCCTTTTCCCCCTACAAGCATCCCAGAGGCAGTAATGTGTCTGTACCATCTGGGCCCTCACCCCATGCAAGTATCCCAGAGGCAGTAATGTGTCTGTACCATACAGGCCCTCACCCCATGCAAGTATCCCAGAGGCAGTAATGTGTCTGTACCATCCGGGCCCTCACCCCATGCAAGTATCCCAGAGGCAGTAATGTGTCAGTAGCATCTAATAGCTTTCCAGGTGAATCACATGTACCTATAGTGCTTCAAAATTTGCCATTCATAACATTACAGCAGTGCATATGCTGCAGCCACATTTCCTGGTTGGGTAAAATAGTTACGAAATGCAGAACAAGACATTTATCTCCTGCCCCTGACTGTTATTCATCTAAACATGAATGAGATCATTACTAGCACTTTAACAGTCTGTTGAAGTCTCATATTTATATTGGATTAGTTCCATGATCCTTAATGCTTATGTTATGAGAAAGGAGGTAGAACTTATTGAATGACCCTTGTATTTATTACCTGAAGTCAAACTTGTAGAAGTTTGTCGGTGTTCCATATCCAGATGTTCAGAAAGAGAACTGTCCAGTATTGCTACAGCCTGATAACAAAAAATATCATTCAATTATTACAATTTCATTGATGAATGTTTAAAAAACACAAATGAAGCCAGACTAGAGGATGGAATTGGCATAGATGTACTCTATCACAGCCCTTTTACGGCAAAAGGATGTATCTTTTATGTGCTTTCCTAATGAAATACTTCCTTTTAACATGCATTGTGTTAACTTGGTTCAATAATCCTCACTTAGGAAAAGGTTGCAACTTGTAAAGACAATAAAAGTGATATACTTTTTTTTTTTAATATACTGCCACTACATGATTTTTGGAGAAAAAGCTAACTTTGATCATGTTAAAAGGAAGTATTCTGTTAGGAAACTACATATAAGATACATTCTTTTGCCATGAATAAAAGGGCTAAATCCGTAAGCATTTAACAACAAAAATAACACACCAATATGTATAGATGGGGTGACAGGTGACGTCACACCGGGCAAAACATGGCTAGTTGCCATTGTTATTTGCCCGGCGGTTTGCGCGCGCATCCTGTTTTGTTTAGGACCCGTGCTTTTAAAACTTGAGCCAAAGCATTATAAAGGGCAATACGGCATAGCGGACAGTGTTGTGGTCATATTCTGTTCCCTTAAGCGTGTATCGACAGTCCAGTCCCTTCGACCGTTGCATTTGTTGATAAACATTGGATGTAAACAATGGTCACCTCATCTATACTGAACACAAAATATCTGAGATTGCAATAATAAAATTGGCGCATGACATGGAACCGTAATGGCTTAATACACATAATTGTTTTGATATGCCTACATAGTGTAACACATACAGACTCTATAAAAGTGTAACTCACTCATCTCAATTAGTGTGAGAAAGACTGGAATTATGTGACATGATCAAGCGAAATGAGGCATATGTCGGCAGTTTTGAATTTTTATATCTGTCAATGATTTAAAAGCAGGTGAAAAGTGCCACAGTATGGTCGAAACACCGCTAAATTCGAACTCCTAGGGCCGTATTCTCGTACTAAACACGGTTTTAGCTTAAAACCGTGTTTAACTTAACACGTGTCTAACTTAAACGCGAGTTTATCTTTTAAACAATGTGTTTAAGAAAACACGGTTTTAAACTCAGCGAATCTCGTCCCCAGAGTGGTTGTGCGTTACTGTATACAGGTATTTATTTTTGTTGTGGCCCTAATGGATTACAATAGATATCGACCCAATACCTCAAAAGCAAGTGTATTTCTAATACTAACGATCTGAACGTCAGCTTGCAGCAAGCACGGTTGAGTGATTATTCAAGGCATACAGTTGGTGTATGAGTTAAGTTAAACGCGCTTTAAACTACCCCTATACCCATGTTTAAAGTTAGACACTTTTTAGTGAGTTAGACGCGTATTTAAGTTAAACACAATTTTTGAGAATTACGTCTAGTTAAACGATGTGTCTAAAGTCAAAGTCAGACGAGTGTTTAGCTTAAAACCATGTTTAACTACATACGAGAATACGGGCCCTAGTTTTTAAGTTACAAATAATTTACAAACTGAGAAAACAAAGTAAAGCATAATTATTTTGAGGGCTCAGAAAAACACAAGGCCTTATCTCCATTTTGACCATTTTAAGAAAAAGCCTATTGAAGATTTTTAAACACATTGGGGAGATGGAGATGAGGCCTTGTGATACTGGCTATAACTTTGAAAGGGGTTGTGTTATGGAAATAAGGCTGTGTGTAATGGAAAGAGAATTTCTTTCTGAACATTTTTATACCAAAATCTCATTTTTGAAAAAATGGAGATGAGACCTTGTGGTTCTGAGCCCTCGATTTGTCACTTCTTTTTACCTATAACTCAAAAATAGTTACCAACCTTATCTACCGCATCAACTTTTGCCTGTAATACCTTCACAGTTTCACTTTTTCCCCTCCTAGCAGCATGATGAAGGGCAGACATGCCATCCTGTGATGTAAATGTGTATGAAAACAAAGCAGTATGGTACATTATTAATAGATCAAATAATAACAAGATGAGTTGTATGATTGAGATAAATGACACCATTAACAATAATAGTTACCTACCTTATCTATTAAGTCAATATTCGCTTCTGCCTGCAATAATACCTTCACAAGTTTACTATTTCCCCATTCAGCAGCAGCATGATGAAGGGCAGACATGCCATCCTGTAATGTAAATGTTTAAAAAACAAAGCAGTATGGTGCATGTTAAATAGTAACAAGATGCATTGGATGATTGAATAAATAAAACCATTAACCCTAACACTCCCGGTGGATTTTCCAACGAAATTTTTTTCAAGCCAAAAAAGCACACACAACAAGAGGTGCCACGCCCCGGGGTTTGAACCCACGACCTCTCGGTTACAAGTCGAACGCTCTACCAACTGAGCCACGGGGGGAGCTATGCTGGGCAAGTGTATTCGCCCAGCTATGTAGCCCGGGGCCATTATTTCACCCAAAAACCTCAGCGCCAGGTGGAACCGACAGGCTGGGAAATGGGATTTCATGGGGTGCAGGGCTGTAAGGGTTAATAATAATGATAGTTACCAACCTTATCTACTGCATCCACTTGTGCTCCTTCCTGCAGTAATACCTTCACAATGTTACTATTTCCCCATTCAGCAGCAGCATACTGAAGGGCAGACATGCCATGCTGTAATGTAAATGTTTAAAAAACAAAGCAGTATGGTGCATGTTAAAGGTAGATGACCCGATCACATTTTCGTAACACAGAATTATTTCAAACATATGGAGATTTTCATATCATATGAAAGCTCGTATTTTTCTCATCATCATACTGAAATTTGACGGCCTAATTCGGTATAATGACAGAGAAATCGACGAAATAGCGTTGAATTACCGCGAATGGTGGTTACCACCGATATAGTTTGTGTACTACTCAATGGGTACAGTTCACAGCATCTTGTGCGTCTAAAATAAGAACCATAATAGCTATGCATCTCAAATTTTGGGACACGACGTTTTTAAGGATGACCTTTCATGTAGAATAAAAAATTACTTCAAGTTGAAAATCGGAACATCTACCTTTAATAAACTAGTAACCATAATTATTAAGCCATTTGGTAATGGTGTCAAAGTCACCCCAGATATTAAATTTGGACCGTAATATTTCTAAATATAACATATTTTGGAGGTAATATTAAATTGTGTTTTCATCATCATGACTTGCTTATTACAAATGGAAACCATTCAAATTTTCTATACTTTCGCATTGCACCCATGTGACCTGGGCACACTTTACAGTTCTATTCATTTCATCAACTTGTTATCATTATTTTCAAGCTAATTTGACTCTTAAATATACTAAAAACATCAAAGAGAAAAACTTAAATCACTGAAATATTGTTATTACCTTGAAATAATAATGTCTCAATAATAGCCCAAATTTGTTTTAACGAATTATATAATTAATGACAAGTTCTTATATAAGTTCCCTTTACAAAAAAGGGAACTTATATATATAAGAACTTGTCATTAATTATATAATTCTAGAATACCAAAAACCTAACACAGTAGTTCAATGGGTTTCCAGTATTTTTAGCATGCGAGGTGTCCTAATACTTTCGGTTCCTAGTGCAGATCAAACAAATAACAGATAACAAAATGTGTTGGATGATTGAATAAAACCATTAATAATAAAAGTTACCAACCGTATCTATTAAGTCAACCGTCGCTCCTGCCTGTAATAATGCCTTCACAGTTTGTTCACTATTTCCCCTCCTAGCAGCAAGATGAAGGGCAGACATTCCATCCTGCGATATAAATGTGTAAGAAACCGAAGCAGTATGGTACATTATTAATAGATCAAATAATAACAAAATGAGATGTTTGATTGAATAAATGACACCATTAACATTAATAGTTACCAACCTCATCTATTGCATCAACTGTTGCTCCTGCCTGTAACAATACCATCACTATTTCACTATTTCCCCTCCTTGCAGCAAGATGAAGGACAGACATGCCATTCTGTGATGTAAATGTGTAAGAAAACAGAGCAGTATGGTACATGTTATTTGATCAAATTATAACAAAATGTGTTGGACAATTGAATAAAATATATTATATCATGATAGGCTTGATTTCAACCATGTGCTAGTTTTTAACTATCATTATGGCTGGAAAAGAATCATGTGATATCATGATATACAACAAATATTAAATGCCGTTTGCTTGTGCAATAGTAACACTATATCACTCGGTCCAATTTGGATTATTCCATTACACTCTGCCTCGTTCATGGAAAAATCTAACCTTGTGGTATAAACTGCTCACAAAAAGTATCGAAACACTTGGAAATGATCCAATATATAACAGCTCGAAAAGGAATGCATTAATCGAAGCAAATAACCAAGTGCATAATTTTGTTCTGCGTATTTTGACACCTCGATCGTTGAGATACGATGTTGCGGAGCGGAGTTAGTGTCATTTCAATGATCGTGGGTCCAGTTTCAAAAGTGACACTCATCCCTATTGAAAAGCACGAATCTGATCATTCTAAACAGTTACTGCAAACCTCTTACTATAGGATGATTGTCACTTTTGAAACTGGACCCACGACCATTGAAATGACAATAACTCCGCTCTGCAACATCATATCTCATCGATCGAGGTGTCAAAATACGCAGAACAACATTATGCACTTGGTTATATGCTTCACTTAATGCATACCCTTTCGAGCCGTTATATATTGGATCATTTTTAAGTGTTTCGATACTTTTTGTGAGCAGTTTATTTGTATTATATACCGCATATAGATTCCTGTCATTTGATGGGTTAAAAGTGAGGGGATAATAAAGCTATGCCTTCAATTTCAATGTGACGTCATGAAAAATAACTATACCCGCGCAAAGTTACAACTATGCCCAGGCATAGTCCTTTTTGATGGCATCACACCCCAATATTGATAAATCAAGTGATCCGTGTCCGTGACCCGGTATGAATCACCCGCCATCGCCCGGCCCCGATCTGACGGAACGAACATACGGCGAACGATTTTTGGACACCATGTATATTTTTATGCCGTGATTGACAGCTGACCTTTGACTTTTGGCATTTATTTATCGTCTGGTTTTGTTTTCGTTTCTTTTTATTTTGCCGTACTGTTTACGGTGTAATAAACTGGGTGAAATGGCTGAAAATACACCTCGATTTGCTCTTGTTGACAAGAAAGGCCTCCAGGGTATTATCGATTCAGCCGACAGTCCTAACACAAAGCGGCGGGTGAAGTATGCAGTCAAAATCTATCTTTCAAGAATACCTAGCAGTTTATGATACTGATATTTGTACAGTGACGACTCTGCCGAATTCAGAAACCGATGATCTATTGGGTAAATTCAACGTATCGGCACGACAGAAAAATGGTGAAAAGTACTGCAAAAAATGGTTAGTTGCGATCAGGTTTGGTCTCCAGAGACATTTTCTCAACTCGCCAAACAGAATAGACATTGTCAATCACTCTGATTTCCAGTATTCCTCGCGATTGTTCAAGTCACTTTCTACCTCTCTAAAGAAGGAGGGTAAGGGTGTTGCTAAACACAAAGAAGCAATATCAGCAGACGACATGTCAAACATACAAGATTCATTCGACTTGGCTTCTTCACGGGGCCTACAGGATAACGTTTTTTGTTTATGGCATGTTGTATTTCTGTAATCGTGGGTGTGAAAATCTACGAGAAATGACATTGGATAGTTTTGAAGAGCATGATGAAGGCGGTAAGCGTTTCGTCACTCTAACAAAGGGTAATCGTCACGATGATACAGAAAAGAGCCAGGGTGGAATAATGATGGAAATACCAGGTAGCCCAACAAGATGCCCAGTCACCTCGTTTATGTTGTATAGGAGGTCATACTGATCCATGGTATGTCAATTCCCCACTGGGAAAAAACACTCTTGGTGATAAAACAAAAGCAATCGCACTAAGAGCGGGTTGTTCCCGCCCCTACACAAATCATTGTTTGCAGGCAACAAGTATAACTTCATTGGACAGCGCCGGCTTTGCTAGTCGAGACATCATGACAGTTAGTGGACACCACTCTGAAACGAGCCTGATGAAACACTATGCTTGTACCAGCAATACGGCCAAAATCCAAATGAGCAAGGCGATTGCTGCAGCAACCACCGAAGCCTACCGAATCTCCAGCCGAATCTGCCCCTTCAACGTCAGCAGCATCTACATTCCTTGAATATTCTTCTAGTCAAGAAGATAATAATGATGCAGCTCATCAACTACGTGTGGCAAGGTATAGAAAATCAACCTATAACTTGTCACTTGCCTTAAGGCAAAATATATTGCCCCTTCTTAATTGCCTAAGTCAAGATGAACATGCTAGGCCATCAGGTTTCAAGTGCCTTGCCAACAACTAACAGGACAGGGTCTCTGCGATGAAGTCTAGTGCTACATTAGCAATAATACATACCTACCGTATCTATTGTATCAACAAAACAATGTGGTAATATTAACAGATCAAATTACAGCAAAATGTGTTATATGATTAAATTAATGACACCATTAACAAGCAAAATTACCAACCTTATCTATTGCATCAACCTTTGCTTCGGCCTGTAATAATACCGTCACTGTTTCACTATTTCCCCTCCTAGTAGCATGATGAAGGGCAGACATGCCATTCTGTGATGCAGATGTGTAGAAAACAAAGCAGTATGGTATTGGAACATGTTAAATTATCAAATTATTACATAAAAGTAAACTCGCTATGCTGGACACTCTTATCCACAGACGTGGTGGTGATGGTTCCCCCAAAATTATTATCTTCCGCAAACCCACCCCACAGATCACACACACAATTATATAACCACCCTCTTCAACACACACTCGGGTGATCAGAACATTATTTCACCGAGCCAACACCCTCATCACAGACTAAGAGGAAATGGTTGAAGAACTGGAATATATCGGCCAAAGACAAGATAGACAAGAAGGAGAAGTCCAACACAGTGTACCATATCTCAGGTGAACAGTGCCCTACCTAATACATCGGCGAGACTAAACCGTCCACACAACACCAGAGCCGCCGAACACCGACGTAAGCCGTCTTCGTGGCCAAACATGCCAAGAGGACCGGACATAATATCCCCACGGACAATGTCAGAATTTTAGATTCTGACTCCTATGGACGTGGAGTACAAGAAGCTGTCCACATCAGGCTCAACCAAAGCTCCCTGAACAGAGACGGAGGAACACTTTACCTTCCAGCGATTTAGACCCTGCTTTAGACATCGTCATCCACTACCGCCTGACGATGATGGTGGCCAGACTCAATAGTGAAGCCGCGTCAATAGCGCTCCCATGTGTTATTGGGGCTGAAGAAAAGCAAATGAGTTGCTGCCAGAAAGCTTTCCCAGGTAAGCTTAATTCAAGTTGTAAGTAAAAATAATCTCCAAAATATATGATAAAAGGAGTTGTATTGAATAAACGCCACCATTAGCAATAATAGTTACCAACCTTATCTCTTGCATCAACTTTTGCTCCTGCCTGTAATAATACCGTCACAGTTTCACTTCTTCCCCTCCCAGCAGCATATTGAAGGGAAGACACACCATCCTGTGATGTAAATGTATAAAACAAAGCAATATGGTACATTTTAAGGGAGACTCAAGGAAGTTCTTTTAACATTTTGTGAGTGCTTTTTCAATGATGTGCCAAATTTGGATTCTTTGATCCATTTCCTTTCCAAAAATGTATACTTTTATATGCATTTGATGAATAGTTCAATAATTACAGCACTCACATAATTCAAAATATCAAATCAAAAACGTCTTGAGTCCCCCCTTAATATATCAAATTATAACAAAATGTGTTTTGGATGATTGAATAAATAAACCATTAACAATAATAGTTACCAACCTTAAGCTTATCTATTAAGTCAACCTTAGCTCCTGCCTGCAATAATACCTTCACAGTTTCATTGCTTCCCCTCCCAGCAGCATGATGAAGGGCAGACATGCCATCCTGTAATATAATAATAATAATAATAACAAGAAAGGTACTCAAAGAGAACAAATACTCCACTATTAACATGTCCACAAAATCCCACGGACAATCAGACGGAGGATAAGGGTGTCTATTTCAACCTGACCCCCACGCTAAGGGTTGCTTTGCTTGAATCGATAGTCCAGTGTTACCATTGTAAAAAAATGAAAAAGAAAAAAATATAGCAGGGTTGCATTTTTCAAGGGGCAGACAAATTTTAGATGAAAACAATCCTTGAAACACATTATTTGTGTCAACCTAAATTCATTTGAGATTAAATCTAAGGTAATCCCAACTCCAAATAACATGGTTCTACAATAATAAAAAATTCCATGATTCCTCTTGACCAATGAACCGACAGTGCCGATCTCAAACAATTTGGATATACTTATGATTAATTTTTGTGGGGTCCAGTGGGAAAAAAACCGTGTGACCCCCCTGTTTTCTCCCACCCCCCCCCCCCCTCCAGTGGAAATAATGAATGGTCCCTAAAGAAGGAAAACATAAATGTTGGCTAAAATATTATGTTACCGACCGATTACACACAGTGCATGTGCTCATGAGAGCCAATGATACCACAAAATCACAACTTTAAATTTTGTCGGTTTATTATATCTAAGAATATTGACAGCAATTTCGGGTTGATATTCAGTTATAAATTCATAAAAAGATGACATCAACATTTTATTAATCAGATCACAAGCTACATGGATTTAGAGCAATTTGAAATGACTGCTGTACGTAAGGGAAGTCACGAATAACAAATTTAGTAGTGTGCTCCCTTGTGTCACGCTCACAGGCTGTTTTTAGTTATGGGCGCACACAACTAATTCAGTCTAGAAATCTACTTCCGGCAAAAAATTGAGTACAGCAATAGTTCCTATCAAGCACAAAAGTGTGTGAGATCGACACCTAGGCTGGTGTTGTCCTCTCGAATGTTGCATTTATGTGTTGTGTGAAATATGTACGTGAAGTTTTTTAAAAAACGGGTTGATTTGAGCTTTATTATAATTCTATCCGCCGATTTACCGCCACCCTGCATCCCAGCCTGAGGACTGACAATTAGGTGATGAAATTAACACTTCCCAATTCAGTGGCATTTACTGAAAAATGTAATTGGCTAACTTGCCTTGATATTCATATATGTTATAAATAAGCGTTAAATGATGTAGATGTTCGATTTTCAACTTGAAGTTTTCTATTCTACATAAAAAGTCATCCTTAAAAAAGTCGTGTTCCAAAGTTTGAGTTGCATAGCTCTAATGGTTCTTATTTTAGACACACAAAATGCTGTGAACTGTACCCATTGAGTAGTACACAAACTATATCGGTGGTTACCACCATTCGCGGTAATTCGACGTTATTTCATCGATTTCCCTGTAATTATACCGATTTAGGCCGTCAAATTTCAGTATGATGATGAGAAAAATACGAGCTTTCATATGATATGAAAATCTCTGTATGTTTGAAATAATTCTGTGTTACGAAAATGTGATCGGGTCATCTACCTTTAATTAATTTGTGTGGTTTTTTGTTCCCAATAGCCAAAACAGGGCAATATTATTTGTTAGTGGGCATGCATGGAACATTCTTATTTATGACAATAGTGAAAAATTACAAAATAAGCTCTAAAGCACTCATTTTTGCACATGTGATCTCATTTCGTTTTTGAGATATCGCATCGGGAGTTTTTCCTATTGTTTTCAATGGCGGAGATAGATAATCTGAGATAAGCTATATCAACGGTAACAAAAATTCCAGCGCGTATTTTTTTCTCCAAAAAGCAGAGTTGTAACGCATGTCGAGAAAAAAACCATGTGTGCCCATTCTGGTTGGAATAGGTCGATCAGTTTTCGAGTAATTCGAAAATGATAGTCGGTCCAAAGACACAAAAACAATATACTCCTGTATTAACTTTCAGTTAAGGGAAGTGTCAACCCAAAATATATGAAATTTATCAAGCACTGTAACTTTTAAACTAATAATGTAATGTACATAAAAGAATACAAATTTTCAAATGAAATGAGTCAGAGAATCCATTTTTGGTATTAAATTTCCCCAAAAATAGTGATTTCTACATTTTTGCCCAAAAATCACTTTTTTGGCGCCAATTTTTTTCAGACAACCTAACAAAATCAGTTTTTAATTTATCTCAAAAATCACATTGTTGGCACTTTTTGGTCAATATTTTCAAAACTAAATATTTTTAAGCCAAAAAAAAAAAGTGCTTCCTAGATAATTTACTTTAGATGATTTTGGTGAAATTTTGAAATTTTGAATCAAAAACTGATTTTGTTAGGTTGTCTGAAAATTCGTAAAATTCCTTCAAATTTGAACTTCTATAAAACATCGGTTTAGTTATAATATTGACATTTTCCACCATTTTAAGCTAAATGTTCACGGAATACACGGGCGTTTGACCTAAAAGGCTAGTATACCATTATGAACAATCAAAATAAATTTATCAGATTCAATATATATTGTCACAATGTGAAAAAATTGGAAGAAAACTGAAATTTAAATGATGGTAAGATTGGCCTTTGTTTACATTTTTAGACATTGTTTTGCGCTCTTTTGTTTTTCGCGTCTACGTCGCAGATATTAAGCGGGGCGTCTTGTATTACGCACGGGAATATTCAGCGCGCGACGCAATGATCGAACAGCTGTCGCAGCATTTGAAAAGCGCGGAACTCCGCTTAAATTCCCGCCAAATAACCATGCGCCTTTTCCTGACTCAAACTTACCAAAACAACAATTTTAAATCACACAAAAGAACGAGAAATAATCGCTTCCGATTAGTAACTTATGATGGTAATGATAGAATACATATAAAAGTATAAAATAATAGAGAAATATGAAATTCAATTTTTGAAACAAATGCCGGGTTGACACTGCCCTTAATAGTGGAGTATAATAATATTACCATTCTTATATAGCGCTTTCCACAATGCAAGCACAGTCCCAAAGCGCTTTTGGCCAATTATTATCGCTGCCAGTTTAGATATCAGAATCCTTTGGTCGCTACACTTAGGCCGCTACCGGCCAAGTGCACAAGCCTATCAGCACTAATTAGATGTTGATACCCTAACAGCTCCCCAAATATCGCTTGGGTCGACGAGGCAATGAGACTAAGAATATTGCCGAGGGATTCAAACACGTTGGCTGTAGCGGGGATAGAACTCACAACCTTTGTATCATGAATCCAGCGCCTTGACCACACACGTGTAAGAAAACAAAACAGTATCGTACATTATTAATAGATCAAATAATAACAAAATGAGTTGTATGATTGAATAAATGACACCATTAACATTAATAGTTACCAACCTCATCTATTGCATCAACCTTTGCACCTGCCTGTAACAATACCGTCACTATTTCACTATTTCCCCTCCTTGCAGCAAGATGAAGGGCAGATATGCCATTCTGTGATGTAAATGTGTAAGAAAACAAAGCAGTATGGTACATATTATTTGATCAAATTATAACAAAATGTGTTGGATGGTACACCGTTACCATAGCACTAGGGAGCGTAGCGAGATGTGACCGAAAGGAGCAGCATTAGTATACCCACTGAAAAAAACATTAAATTTCCACCTCACACGGCTGGTACTCAACAATATTTCAATGCTGGTCTGGATGGAGATTGGTTAGTTTTATAATCAGCTGTCACTTCCCTTGTCAAGTTGTCACTTGCCTAAAGGCAAAAGATCTGGCCCCTTCTTAATTGCCTGCGTCAAGATGAAAATTGCTAGGCCATCAGGTTTACTAGTGCCTTGCCAACGACTAATAGGGCAGGGTCTCTCCTAAGAAGGTTCAGAGGGTCAAAGTTTTGGGCTCTTAGGGGAGGTAGTGCAACATTCCCAATAATAGGTACCAACCTTATCTATTGTATCAACAAAACAATGTGGTAATATTAACAGATCAAATTACAACAAAATGTTACCTACCTCATCTATTGCATCAACCATTGCTCCTGCCTGTAATAATACCGTCACTGTTTCACTATTTCCCCTCCTTGCAGCATGATGAAGGGCAGACATGCCATTCTGTGATGCAGATGTGTAGAAAACAAAGCAGTATGGTATTGGTACATGTTAATTTATCAAATTGTGACATAACAGAAAACTTGCTATGCTGGACACTCTTATCCACAGTGGTGGTGATGGTTCCCCCAAAATTACCATCTACCGCAAACACACACACAGTTTTCTCACCATCCTCTTCAAATTATCAAATTATGACATTTACTCGCTATGCTAGACACTCTTATCCACAGACGTGGTGATGGTTGCCCTAAAATGACCATCTACCGCAAACCCCCACACACAGATCACACACACAGTTATCTCACCATCTTCAGCACACACTCGGGTGATCAGAACATTATTTCACCGAGCCAACACTCTCATCACAGACCAAGAGGAAAAGGTTGAAGAACTGGAATATATCGGCCAAAGACAAGACAGACAAGAAGGAGAAGTACAACACAGTTTACCATATCTCCTGTGAACAGTGCCCTACCTAATACATCGGCGAGACTAAATGTCCACTCAGCGCCAGAGCCGCCGAACACCGATGTAAGCTGTCTCCGTGACCAAACATACCAAGAGGACCGGACATAACATCCCCATGGACAATGTCAGAATTTTAGATTCTGACTCCTATTGACGTGGAGTATGAGAAGCCGCCCATATCAGGCTCAACCGAAGTTCCCTGAACAGAGACAGAGGAGAACACTACCTTCCAGCAATTTACACCCCGCTATTGAGTCATCGTCCACCACTGCCTAACAGTGATGGTCGCCAGACTCAATAGCAAAGCTGTCAACAGCGCTGTCGTGTGTTATTGGGGCTGCAGAAAAGCAAGCGAGTTGCTGCCAGAAAGCTTCCCCAGGTAAGCTTAATTCAAGTTGTGAGTAAAAAAATAATCTCCAAAATATATGACAAAATGAGTTGTATGATTGAATAAATGCCACTATTAGTAATAATAGTTACCAACCTTATCTAGTAAGTCAACCTTAGCTCCTGCCTCTAACAATACCGTCACAGTTTCACTGTTTCCTCTCCCAGCAGCATGATGAAGGGCAGACATGCCATCCTATGATGTAAATGTGTAAGAAAACAAAGCAGTATGGTACATAATAGTCGATTAAATTATATAAATCAGGGGTTCTCAACAGGCGGCCTGTGGGCCAGATCCAGCCTGGGAGTGCATTTCATACGCCCTGCGAAGATCTGTAAAAAGATATATATATATATTGAGTTTCTGACAAGTGAGGACTAGATTACGCCTGATATTTTTAAAATGAGTTACTCCATCAAAACGATTTTAGGCACACATAAATGTACGTGTTCACAGCAACACTAAAACGGAGCTATAACTACGCAGGTGTTGTAATGCCTCAATGAGCACACATCGAATGGAAGAATACCTCATTTCAAAAGTTGCTAAAAGTTCAATATCGCGTGTGCTCATTCAAGCAGTACCGGTGCAGTGTTCAAGCAAAGACCCTGGTTCAAGCTGCTTAAACATCCTCCTTCAATACATCATTTAGCAACTTTTGAGTTGAGGTATTCCTCCATTCAATGTGTGCTCATTCAAGCATTACAACACCTGCTCATCTATAGCTCTATTCTAGTGTTACTGTGAACACATACATTTATGTGTGCCAAAGATCGTTTCGATGGAGTAACTCATTTAAAAAATATCAGGCATAATGTAAAGGAGAACTTATTTTTGTTGAACTGTGTGTATATATATATATAAACTGCTCACACAAAGTTAGGAAACTTTTTTTAATCAAGTATATTTTTATTATTTATTACCCTCTTGTATTATGTTGCATATCAATGGAAAGCTGAAGTGTTCTTCTTTAAAATGATACCAAATGTGTAATGATGACATGTTGCTGGACTTGGCCACATGAATGAGAATGAGGCAAAGTCACAAATCAAATGTGCCAACATTACCGTTATCTGTGCTAAACAGTCAATAGGTAATGGCACGGGCTCGCTCCAAATCTGTTAAACACGGCATATTGAAACTGCAAAACGTTTACCGTGTCTCAGAAAAATGTACAAGTTGTAGGCCTAAACCTTTCATCATTTACCTTCATGACCTTCCAACTGGAGTCATTGTTAACCCAGTCTTGCAAATACCCAAATAATGGTTTTCTAAAGAGATGAGGGTTGGGGTGTGTGTGTTGTGCTCACTGGTGCAAATCTTTGTGTAAACCATTCATGGTTTTCAAGCATGACCGGTTTGATTATTGATCATTATCTATTGACTGTTTAGCACGGATAACGGTAATTTTGGCACATTTGATTTGTGAGTTTGCCTCATTCTCATTCATGTGGCTAAGTTCAACAACATGTAATCATTGCAAATGTGGTATCATTTTAAAGAGGAACACTTCAGCTTTCCATTGATATATAACAGATACAAAGAGGGGAATAAATAATAAAAATATACTTGATTAAAAAAAGTTTCCTAACTTTTTGTGAGCAGTTTATATATATATATATACATGTTTTAAATCCTGAAACACAAGTTTTTAGAAAACTTCTGTCACTTGTCTTTAGCCGCCACTGTACACTGGTAAGTAAAATTATAAATTGTATATTATGAATCATAATGTTGGATTTGTAATGGATTGCATCATTGCATCTGAATATTCACCCATATTGTATTCAGGTCATTGACTAAACTTTTAGTGCATTTACAATCCATTTTGCCTACTTTCTTCCTGTACAAATCCTTTCTCGTACAGGGTTAGGGTTAATCAGGAGCAACAGTTTGAGATTATATTTTTTGTAAAAGTAATATTGCCACCTAAAAGTTTGTCTATTTAGATTTATTTTATTTCCTTATAAAATAAAATAAGTATATCATGTTCGTATGGTCCAAGATGAATATGCTTGTACAGTCACTACCACCACCAACCACCATTCAATTGAACCCTTTACATCATTGGTCTGTTTATTTCTTAGACCATGACAGAACTTACATCTAAATAATTAACATCAGCTCCTTGTGTCAAAAGCGTATCCACCATACTACTGTCGCCATTTAGTGCAGCATATAAAAGTTCCAGGTTTCTCCCTAACATCAAATAAAAAAATACACAAACAAAAATTAGTGAAAAAGCCAAAGTAAGTGACATAGAGGTTAGAAGACTATGTATGTTTTATATGAATGTATAATTTGCATTCTTTTACAAATTGAGATAATATAGTTTTCATCACCCAATATTTTGTTTTAAACTAATGTATTGCAGGAGGTTTAAATACATTTTGTGTTTGCTTTCCTTGGTAATAGAGTTATAGTCACCTGTGTTTCTGAATTTCAAGCGAGAGAGAGAGAGGGGGAGGAGGGGTGGGAGCAAATGTTGAGAGCTCAGCTAGCATTGCATTGAGGGGCACAGCACTATACAGTAAATTCTCATTGAATTACATATATCTAGGAAATTTGGCACCCGTATTACATTACATAAAGCAGAGACTTAAAAAGTAACAAATGAAAAGAACATCAGATCTGAAAGAAAAGCATCGGAAAAGGAGCAAACCAAGACATCGCAAGGGCAAATAATTTAATTGATTGGGACGAGGCAAATATCATAGGCATAGAGTAAGAGACAAAATCTAGAGAAATCAGAGAAGCAACTGAGATCAGGTGGAGGGGACCTACTTACTTAGTCATATATATATGATCCATTGATAGCAACAACATCGCTAACAAGACCATCACAGTGGATCTAAACTATTTAGAAGAAATCCTCCGACGTTGTGGGATGAAATGTAAGTATAACCTGGTTTATAATTACAGGCAAACACAAACTTCATCTACATCCAATTAAAAGCCTTTAGGTGTTTTACATATCAAACTCACACACTCCTGAGACGAATATACCTGAAGGGATAAGTAGCTCTATTCATTCCTGTTATGTGCAGCGGTGCAAGTCTAACACGGTTATTGTTATGCTTGATGCCAATCGATTATCATCATTCAGTTTAATTTGTAGCTGAAATAACTGATAGTTCTACGATTAATAAAAGACACGTACAAATGAGATTTACTTCGCTCTATTTATTGATACATCTTTAGTCCGGCATTTACTCCCAATGTCTCTGATCCACACGTGCGTGCGTGTAATGTGGGTTGCCAGTCGGTGTTGACTAAATGATGCTATACCACTAAAGTGGGGATATTACATCCCTCCCAACCTTTTAATAGTTACAACATTTAATTGTTTTATGAGTCCAAGAATAAAGACAGCGTGTGTGTCTGCAAGAGTCAGGGCAGCATAATGTGTCCACAGCATAACATAAACATGAATGAATAAACTAAGACAGCGTGTGTGTCTTGCTTGAGTCCGGGCAGCATCTGTGTCCTATAACGTAAATGTTGACAGCATCTGTGTCTCAACTTTATTTATTGACAGCGTCTGTGTCTCAACTTTATTTATTGACAGCGTCTGTGAGTCAACTTTATTTATTGACAGCGTCTGTGTCTCAACTTTGCATACAATCTTATCACTTTTAACAACAGCGTAGAACAGTTTCATAATAAGGTTCCTCCATATCATCATCTTTCACCTGCCTTTCCTCGCCATGTTTTGATTTTTTTTTTCAATACAAATCATGATTCTAATGATCTGGCGTGTTTTACCATGCCGTGTTTGTTTCTACGTCTAACGACTTTTGTCAGTGTTTTGTTTCTACGTCTGACGACTTTTGTCAGTGTTTTGGATCACAACCTGACGACTTTTGTCAACTTAATGTTTTGATTAAATAATCTGATGATCTGGCGACTTCCGCCAATGTTCTTGATATGAATAAATCATTCCTCGTGATGTATTTGGTCAATAGTCCAACGTAAATAGCAGTGCGTCAACACTTTCAACTTGGCCTGGCTTCGCTTTTATTTTCTGATCTTCAAAGTTTTGCAAGCAGTGAACGGTGAATGCTGTACTACAGTTTGTAAGATGAATCATTAGAACGTGCCGATGATGAAATGACCTCTCGGTGATGTAAGTGCTATACGAGTGGAATCGTTGCACGCGGTGACCGGTACGTTCGTACGCCGATGAATCACTGGATCGGGCAGATGATGAAATTACGTCTCGAGTGTCACCTTCACAGTCACAGAGCAAGATTGTTTTCAATTGAACTGGTTATTTCTTAATATCGATGAATACCTCCGACTTCTGGAGTATTGTTTTTGTCCTGCGTGTTCTTATATCCACTATCTCGTCGCCAATGAAATAACAGATAGTTCTACGATTAATAAAAGACACGTACAAATGAGATTTACTTCGCTCTATTTATTGATACATCTTTAGTCCGGCATTTACTCCAATGTCTCTGATCCACACGTGCGTGCGTGTAATGTGGGTTGCCAGTCGGTGTTGACTAAATGATGCTATACCACTAAAGTGGGGATATTACAGTAGCATGACCTCATTATGTGAGTTACCGCGCTATTTCAAATTTAGTGTTATACACACGTGTGTTACGATCTTCTTAACAACCTGAACACACTGTAGTATCGGACGGTCACCAACATACAGACTGTGATAGATTTTTAAAATGATTACACATTTATATTGCTAGAATTATGGCATTTCATAAAGAAGTATGCCAATTAAAACCTACTAGAGCCATAGTTCAATACATAAACAATGTATTATGATATTCAAAGTGCATGGTTTGTGTTTAGATTTAATATGAATTGAAATACAAATATTCAGATGTGGCTGAGCTGATACACTTATCTGTTGATGTATAAAAATACCAAATGTGTTGTGTTTCAATTCACATTAAATCTAAATTCTAAACACAAATTATGAACTTTGAATATCATAATACATTGTTTATAGGTTGAAGTAGGGCACTAGTAGGTTTTAATTGGCATACTTTGTCTGAAATACCATATTTGTAGCAATATAAATGCGTATCATTTTAGAAATCTATCCCAGTCTGTATGCGTAATCATCATGATCATGGTTTAAACCCAGAAGTGAGAGCAGGACAAATCGACGCATGCGTGTGCATGCGCACAGCCTGTTTTGTAGGTTCTGCTTGGGTTGGTTTGAGAACAATACCGTGCACTGCCGTGCAAGACCTGGTTCGTAGAATTGAATAGCAATACACGGAGCTGCCTATCCCTTCAGGTATATTCGTCTCAGCACACTCGAACTACTGCATGAGAAAAAATACTGCAAGTCATGACTTGCAAATCCCCCTGGCCGGGAGATTGTCACCAAGGTTTTATTGTTTTTAAAAATCTTTTATTGTTATTATTATCCGTACTTAAACATGTTTACATAATTGTCATGTTTCACATAGTTTCATCATGTTTACATAGTATACAGGGTGAGTCAATAAAAGTGTACTCAACTTTGGAATCTTATATTTTAAAATCTGTGCAAAAATTTCACAAGATTTTTTTATTGAGGTAGACAGACGGGTTATCTTATTAGCTTTCCAACAAATTTGAGTTGGTTGAAATTGGTTGTGGTAATCATATTTTATGCTCATTTGCGTAGAAGGGAAAATTTTATTCCGAACAAGAAATGCGATATTTTCTCTTATTAGATCTATTGAATTCCACTATTGAAAACGGTCCACACTCTAGTCCAAGTTGAGTCCGACTATCACAAAAACCAAATTTGTTGTTGTTGTTGCTAAATGTGTGTAATAATGACATTGCTTTGTCATTATTTCACATTTCAAGGCATATTATGTTTGTTTGTTTGTTTATTCTTTCTTTATTGAGGGTAAACAGCTTCAGTGTCAAGCACTGCTTTCCAAGCAGGCCCTCATCATACAGAAAATAATACAGTATTTACAAAGACATGTTCAACTATTTACACATAATACATGAATCAAACAGAAATAGCAAAATAATATTTACATGTATAATTAAGAAGTACTTTGCACACAATTAGAGTCCGTTAATCTTAGACTTAAATTGGTGCACAGTCATGTTCTCCAATTCAATTCTGACTGCTGCTGGTAGGCTATTCCAGGCATATGCTGCCCTAACATGAAATGTGCGCAAGCCTGAATTGGATTTAAATTTTGGCACAGCCAATGTATTACTTGTGTGATTTCTTGTAAGATGTGAATGGCTGTTATGAACAAATTCAAATTGGGCAGATATGTATGATGGACTTAAATTTCTCAAACATTTATACACAATAAGAGTTAGGTGATTATGCCATCTTTTATCAAGTTTTACCCATTTAAGTATATCCATCATATCATTTGTTGGTGTTCTAATATCAGCTGATAGAATTATCCTAGCTAGGTTATTATGAAGTACCTGTAATTTGTTATGAAACTCAGCAGAAAAGTTTGACCAAACAGTGCTTCCATAATCAAAGTGAGGAATAACAAGAGCATTTGATAGCATTACAATAGTCTGATATGGAAGAAAATGTTTCATACGTTTGATGATACCAGTTCTTTTACTGACATTTTTACATAAATAATCAACATGAGCCGACCAAGACAGGTTGCTGTCTAACTTTACACCCAGGTACTTAAATTCATCTACTCTTTCAATAGTCAAATTATTGTAAGTTAGTTTAACATCTTGGAACCTCTCGAGCATTTTTTTAGTACCAAATATCATGAACTTAGTCTTGTCAACATTCAGAGTAAGTTTATTAGCTTTGAACCAGTCAGCTACTTTATTTAAGCATGATTCTAATTGAATTTGAAGATCACACATATTGTTAGCTTTATACATTAATGAAGTATCATCGGCATACATTACAGTCTTACATCCATCTACAGCTTCAGGTAAACAATTAACAAAAATTATGAAGAGTAATGGGCCTAAGATAGAACCCTGAGGAATGCCTATGTTAATAGGTTTGAAATCAGATAAACTTGAATTTACATTTACTGTCTGTAATCTGTTGCTTAAATATGACTCAAACCATAAGAGTTCATTATTATTAATACCGTAATGCTTAAGTTTCGTAAGAAGAATTTCATGATTTACAGTGTCAAATGCTTTTTTTAAATCAATAAATATTACACCAGTAGCATATCCATCATCCATATTTTTCAAAATGAAATCTTGTACATCAAGAAGAGTAGTGGAAGTGGAATGTTTGGGCCGAAATCCAGATTGAGCATTTGAAAGTAAACCTGCATTTGTTAGGTAAACATATAATTGATCATGAACAGCCCTTTCAATGATTTTAGAAACAATTGGTAAAACTGAGATGGGCCTATAGTTACCTACTTCTGTTTTGTCACCTGATTTGAATATTGGTGTCACCTTAGCTTTCTTCCAACCATCAGGGAAAGTAGAATCATTCAGAGACAGGTTGCAGATATGAGCAATGCAATTTGAAATGAAGGGCACAGCCAATTTCAACAACCTGACATTGAACTGATCTAGTCCTGGTGATTTACTATTTTGCATTTTATTTATATGTTTAAAGACAAACTCAGCTGAAATTGTACCAAATTTAAAATTATTGTCAATACCAATACAGTTGTCACTTAAACATGCACTATTACAAGGACATTGTACATTATTATGCTCATTGAATTTACTGCCTAGTTTATCACCAATTGAAGTAAAATACTTATTAAATTCATCTGCCATGTCTTTACTATTGCCAGAACATTGACCCTCTTTGTTAGAAATTGAAGTAGGCACAACTGATTTTTTGTTAGGTACAATTTTCTTAATTGTTTTCCATAATTTTTTACTATCATGCATATTACTAGTTATGGCATCATTACAATAGTTCTTTTTCAAATAATATCTCATATTGTTTACTTTATTCCTGAGTGATTTAGCTTTATTCCAATCTTCTTGACTATTTGTTTTATGCGCCATTGCAAAATAGTAATCCCTGTCTTTACTTAGTTTTAAAAAGTCCCCATTAATCCACTCAGGTAGACAACCTTTAATTTTTTTCTCTTTAAATGGTGCATGCTTATCGTATGTGATCTTTTCCAGGGAGCACCCTCTATTCATGATTTTATTTAAAAAGTAGATTTTCTTGCAGATTTACATTTCGGATCATAAATCATGAATTCCAAGTTACAGAGCGATACAATTCCTAATTACCTCAAAATTGTGGTTTTAGAGTGAATTTAGAGTAAAAATAAGTTGTCGGCGCAGGCTCCAACAGTTTATTTTCACTCTAAAACCATGATTTTGAAGTTATTAAGAATCGTATCGCCCTGTAACTTGGAATGTATGTACGAATTTATGATCAGAAATGTAAATCTGCAAGAAAATCTGCTTTCAATTTTTTCGAGGATTGAGGGGGTTCCCTGGAAAAGATTAGTCCTACCTTTAGGACTACTCTATCTATAATCCTAGACAAATTGCTCCCCATCCGAGAACCGACCAACCCGAGAACCGAACCCGTGGAGTAGTCCTACAGATTTGGCACTATACCCCCCGCTGTGCATAAGAGCCAGTCACCGACATGACATCATACACACGTGTAACACTCCATATATGGACCATCACATTTATCAAGGAAGACGCGCGCGATATACATAAAGTCCCGCGCGTGGTGAAATAGGACGCAGTGATCGTCACGATTTTAGGTAAACTATTAACTTAATTAAACAGTATTTCAGCACTAGTTTGTGGTTTTATATCAACTAATGAGACTTATGTTGTTATGCAAAGCCGATTGTAGCTATTTCTATTATTTGTATCCTATTTCCATGTCATAAAGGGAATTTTACATGCCTTTTCGGCGATTTTTGAATGGTTTTAGATTTACATCCGGGTACCCTAAGTGGATTTTGTTTTAGACCACATTAGACCACTTTGCTGAATCATCGTTGTGACGACCACTTATGTGGGAACGCAACTTTCAAGTGGGTGCCGGTCCGGACTAGTCCGGACCGGGACAACTTCTACTTATGTGGGAACATGGCCTAAACAATTATTTATGATGGAAATGAAACTGAAAATTACATGACCCCCCTGCTAACCAGTGGATTTTTACACAACCACCCCCCCCCCCCCCCCCCCCCTCCCTGAAAAAAAAATCAACTTGTCACATACTTAACATGATCAAGGCACAGAAAAGATTTGCTGTCTAGAAGCAGTCTCATAGTAAATGTCTTTGAAGGCGATAGGTTTTTTTTTAACATATGCGCGAAGCGCAGAAAAAAAGGCTTTTACAGTCCAAAATAGCCTCTAAATCACCCCCATCTTTATATTTAAAAAAAAGTTACATAACCCCCCCCTATTTCAACATATGAAAGTTACATGACCCCCACCCCCCTATAGTTTACCCCCCCCCCCCCCCCTCCCCTCACCCCCACCACCATAAATAATAATAATAATAATAAGCATTTATATAGCGCTCTACAAAGAACACAGCGCTTAACAATATGAAACAGCATTATATACAATAAAAATACAAATAACAATATATACACAAGTCATGCAAAGACAAAAATCAGAACTTTGGAAACAAATGAGTTTTTAACCGGCGTTTGAAGATACAGATGGACGGCGCCTCTCTGATGCTGACCGGGAGCTGATTCCAAAGTCGGGGGCCACATACACGAAAGGAATTATCACCAGCTTGACGTTTAGATCGAGGAACAAAAAGCCTGGTAGCATCAGAAGAGGAGCGAAGTCGGGGTCTACTATCTTCATTTCTACCGTTAGATACATTATACAATTGGAGTACGTTAGTTAGGTAAAGTGGAGCGTGAACGCTAAGACATTTAAAAACATACATCAATACCTTGTAATTGATTCTATCCCTTACGGGTAGCCAATGAAGTGTACACAACAGGTGTGACGAGCTCTGGTCTCGACCACAAGCAAATACCAGGCGCGCAGCTTTGTTTTGGAGGGGCTGAAGCCGATTGAGATCAATTTGCTTGGCTCCATACAGTAACGAATTGGCGTAGTCGATACGGGATAGGACCAGAGCTCGCACAGCATGGTGGCATGCCTCTTGCGTTATAAACTTACGTATACGCCACAGATTACGGATGTGAAAATTTACACTCTTACAGATGGCACTAATTTGACCAGACATATTCATGGAGGCATCAAAAATGACACCGAGGTTCTTGACTTTGGTGGATGCACGAACAGAAATATTACCAAGCTTAAGTTGAATATCGGGCAATTTACTTAAGACACGTGGTGTGGCAATAACAAGAAACTCTGTTTTGTCTTGATTTAACTGCAACATATTTTGATACATCCAGTTGTTTATTTTGGATACACAAGAGGAAAGTTCATTGAGAGCCCGTTCAAGGTCACCAGGAATCTTTGGATTAAACTCACAAAGGAGCTGGGTGTCATCAGCATAAGAATGGAATTCAACATCGTGCTCTCTGATGATATCACCAACTGGATGAGTGTACATAATAAAGGCTTGTGGTCCGACAATCGAACCCTGTGGAACGGAATAATTGAAAATGTGTTGTCTAGACATAGCATTGTTAGTCATCACCCTAGTACTACGGTCTTTAAGATATGATCTGAACCACTGTAAGGCAGCACCAGTGATACCAAAGTGACTTTCAAGTCGATCAAATAATGAACGGTACCCTAAGTGGATTTTGTTTTAGACCACATTAGACCACTTTGCTGAATCATCGTTGTGACGACCACTTATGTGGGAACGCAACTTTCAAGTGGGTGCCGGTCCGGACTAGTTCGGACCGGGACAACTTCTACTTATGTGGGAACACGGCCTAAACAAGCTTGTAGCAAAGAATGTTGCATTTTGGGGACACATTATGCATGCGTAGCGCGCAAAACAAATTCATCTGTGAACTTTTGATCATCATAATTCCATGATTCCTGTGGTCAAATGAACCGACAGTGCCAATCTCAACCGACACGACGTCAAACTGTGGCGACGCCACTGTTGGCCAAACTTTTTTGACCGCCCCTACCTATAACTTTTTGGTCCCCCCACTTTTTTCAACTTGAAACTTTTTAGCCCCCCCCCCCCCCGGTTTAGCCAACCCCCCCCCCACCCACCCCCACCCCCCCCCCCCCCACCCCCACCAAAGTATTTCTGAACACCCCCTTAACAGGTTTGTTTGGTTTTATTCCTTTAGCATTCGCCTTTATTACCTAACGTACAAACATTTACAACAGTAAACAACAGTAAATACAAAAAGCCCACACAAGTTATAAATTAATACATGTTATCAATACTATAACTTCAGGATAAGAGAATCTGGATTATGTTTAAGGCTTGGGGACCTGGTTTTGAGTGAATCTTAAGCTCTATTTTTTGTCAATTATTTTTGATTTTTGGTGGTATAATTTCATGTAGGGCCCTTTCGAGGTATTATAGGCCTAATATATCAAGATTACAATCAAGAAGGGCTGAAACTGGAGCTGGACATCTATCAGAACAAATAGCCTAAATGGTTAACTAGAAATAAAATACATCAATCTTAAGTAAATTACCAGTAATTATTAAATGAATAAATGACAATAATTCAATAGTAGGCCTAAATGTTGGTGTAATTTTATTTTGATAATTAAATAATAAATGTTATTATATAGACACATTTTAAATCATATCCATTGTTTAACACATTTAGGTTAGAATTTTCATTCATTTAAAAAAACATATAATATATAAATAGCAAATTGTTCACTACAGTTCAGAAAATTAAAGCCCTCCAAATATCGGGCCAAAGATAATCATAATATTATTAAATCACAATTCTGTGATTAAAATGTTCTACATTTCACCACTTGCATAGGCCTATGAAATCTAACTATATCATGATATTATTATTATTATTATAAGGATTTATATAGCGCATTTCCAAAAGACCAATGCGATGTACAATATGTATACATTAGATAAAAATATGTTGAACAAAAACCAGCAGTAAAATAAGAATTATACATACATATTACATGATAAAATACACAAAAGCAGCACTGAGAGAAACACACAGCCCGACGCCACACCCCCCTCAAACACACCCCCGCACCCCCACCCCACACCACATACACACTACCCCTCTCCCTCCCCCAAAAGATATTGCACATAAATCATGGTACATTTACGTGATCACATACCCTACACACCCACACCAACACCATACACACTACCCCCTCCCTCCCCAAATATATTGCACATAAAAACATGGTACATTTACGTGACCACCTGATGACTGACACCATACAACCCCCCCCCCCACACCATACCCGCACCCCCCCCCCCCCCCCCCCCCTCACACACACTCCCCTACATACATATGATTTTTTTAAACAAGTTTTAATTAACCACTCTCGCGCCACTTAGGATGCCTTGATTTAAGAATGCCTGTCAGACCTAGTCAATACAAATATTGTGCTCAGTGGCTATTGGCACTGCTATTGGCCAGTGTGTGCATGATGTCACGGAGGTATCATGTTGCATTCTGGGATTGTACCAGATTCCCGGCATAGATTTGTCCAAAACTATAGGGCCACTCTTTTGACTCGGCTGGAGGATGGCTGACTCAGTGTTTCTATATTCTATCTTAGTATAGTATTTCCCTGGATAGTGGCCCAACGAGGAGGGCTAGAAAAGATCACATCTGAAAGTGTTTGATTTGTCTTTATTAGTTAGTTATTGTGTACCATGCTTGAATCCACTTGTTCATTAATATCAAGCATTGTTGAGTAAAATATTTAATATTGTGTTCGGTTTCAAAATGCAGTAACTTTACCAAAATAGTCATCTGGTAAACGGTACCATGAAATTTCATGATTCTTTTTGCTGATGTTAGTGAATAAATGCATCTATTGCTGCATACATTGGTTGCCTTGATATTTTGATGACAAATAGTTCTAATAATGATTTACTTTGAGTACACTTTTTTTTGGACTCACCCTGTATTATTACATTATAACACATTTGTATGTGTTTTTCAGCATGTTTGTATTTATCATTACATGGTATGCGTCCCAAGAAGAGACAAATGGCTCACAGGAGTCTCCCCCGCCTCCACTAGGTGAAGATGAGCCTGATATTCTTCTGTCTGAGGTCCAGGAAGCCATCAAGAAGTTAAAAAGTCAAAAGGCACCTGGTTTAGATGATATTCCAAGTGAGCTCCTGAAGCAAGCTGATGATTCTGTAGCAGTTATTATGCAAAAGCTGTGCAATACTGTGTGGAAGTCAAGAGTATGGCCAGAGGATTGGAAGAGATCAGTTTTCCTAACACTTCCAAAGAAAGGGGATGCTAGCGAATGTAAAAACCATCGTACTATCGCTCTGATACCACATGCAAGCAAAATCCTGCTGCACATCATCAACGAACGTCTCAGACCTCATCTTGAACGTGAACTTCCTGCTGAGCAAGCCGGTTTCCGGAAAGGCCGCGGCACAAGAGATCAGATAGCCAATGTACGTCACATAATGGAAAAATGTTTTGAATTCCAGAGGGATCTCTTCATGTGCTTCATAGACTACGCTAAGGCCTTTGATTGTGTGAGATATTCCGCATTGTGGACAGCACTACAAGAAATGGGAATCCCTTACCACCTCGTCCACCTAATTCGCAATCTGTATGATGGTCAAGCTGCCTGTGTGCGCACTGAGAAAGGAAACAGTGACTGGTTTGCTCTAGGTCAGGGAGTCCGTCAAGGGTGCATCCTTTCACCAGCACTCTTCAACCTTTATGCAGAGTCTATAATGAGACGTGCATTGGATGATTGGCCAGGGGGGCTGTCAGTAGGTGGATACCAAATACACAATCTACGTTATGCCGATGACACCACCCTGTTTGCAACAAATATGGAAGAGATGGTGGAACTCCTGAAAAAAGTCAAGGTGGAGAGTGAGCAGCTTGGCCTACGTCTAAATGTCAGCAAGACCAAGATCATGTCCATAGGCACAGATGGTGTTGGAGAGCCTCTCATAATTGATGGTAATGAAGTGGAATCGGTCTCGAAATTCAACTTCCTTGGATCCCTGGTCACCAAAGAGGGTGGTTGCAGCCAAGAGATTAGACACCGTTTAGCAATGGCTAGATCAGCATGATGATCAACCTAAGCAAGATCTGGGCTGACAGAGGAATAACCAGAGCAACAAAAACCAGGCTTGTCCAAGCCCTTGTATTTCCAATTGCCATGTATGCATGTGAGACGTGGACCCTAACCAAAGCTGACAAAAACAGAATAGCTGCTTTCGAGATGTGGTGTTGGAGGCGTATGCTTCGTATCGTATGGACAATGAGAAGGACTAATGCCAGTATTATTGAAGAAATAGGGGTGTCTAAACGACTTCTTCATGCTATTAACACCCAAATGCTGAGCTACTTCGGCCATATCTCACGTCGCAAGGGTAACAACCTAGAGAAGATGATCATGCAAGGCATGATTGAAGGGAAGCGCAAGAGAGGCAGACCTCGTTCCCGGTGGATTGACCAAATAAAATTGATTACTGGACACCCTCTCCGTGATTGTTACTCCTTTGCTGAAAATCGTTATTTGTGGCGTAGTATCTGTAAGGTCACGAGCTGTCAGTCATGACAGGACCGAACCAACCAACCTTTAGTAGTTGTCTCAAACAGATCTTTTGGTGGTTGCTTTCCTCTTTTACTGAGATCAATCTTTCTTTTTTTATTGAGATCACTAGTCTTTCCTGCAAGTGCTTGTGATGCAAAAGATAAATAATATACAAAAATGTAAGACATTATTATCTCACCAAACCCAAGCAGTAAATCATGTACAACTGTAAAGGAATCCACTTTCCGGTTATTATTTTTATTATTCAATTATTAATAAGGGGAAAAAAAGAAGTTTGTTTCTAGTGGCAAGTCTGAAAAGTCAAATGCGAAATGTGGTGGTTTTTTTGGGTTCTTTTGCTCAAATTCATAGTGTGGATTCACTTGAAATGGTTTTATTTTTGTTACTCGTATACTCGCTAAAATGTGATATTCGATGCGGATTTTCAATTTTGTGGTGCCCTAACAATAATTGTTTCCATTATTTCTATATAAAAAATTAAATGCGCAAGAATCAAGCGTCTCAGTGAAATGCGTGCCCACTACTGGAAACAAACTTGTTTTTTTGTTGTTTGGTCTAATACCTACTACGTATATTTTGGTAGTTCACCCCCATCCCCAGGGGAGTAATTAGGTAACTCAACTGTCCACGATTGCATGGTACAGCTGTGCAAGGTTGCTGCGCAGGAGAGCTGCCATTTTAATTACCATGCTGGTTGTAAACTTCACGTTTAGCTGTATGGGGAGTCATTTATCATCCATCGCCTTTTACAAGGGGGCATAGCACTAAATAAACCGCCCATTGGATTACATGTAAATTGGGGCTAAAAGAGTCGCTATTTTGGGCCCTTAGTAACCATTTTTGGAATGTCTCGAATGCTTTATTATAATAAAAAAACATTCAAATTTCATAAAATCGTCAAGAAGTGTTACACCTTCCAATTAGATTTTACGATACGATCATTTAAACAGCGCCACCCCTATTTTTAGCCCGGACGCTCGCCTTCTAACCGCCTCCAATCACGTGTGTTCATCCAGGTGATAAATTTTCAATACAATCGAAAATCAATATTTTGCAATATCCTGATCAAAGTACAAGAGATTATCTTTCATTTTAATTATGAAATGCTATCCTCACGCCAAACTGATTGCCAAAGGACCCCATTAATCACAAAATCGTTTTTTGTTTTTGCCGGAACTTACTATCATTACACAAAACGAGGAGTGATTTAGTGCTGTGCTTATAACACACAATAAAAAAATAAAAACTTTTTTTTGTTGGCATTTTTGCAAACACCAAGTTATATCAAGATAAACTGTCAAAATAGTTAATTTATATACCACCTAACTAAAGTTATGTTACTTAACGCATCGATACTCAATTTGTAATGTTCAAATTTTGGGCACTTTAAGGCCATTCTGCAGAATTCTATGTTTTTATAATCTCTTTCATTCATCATGAGTTGTTAATGAGACTATTTATGTTTCATATTATCTTAAAAGTATACATATGCAATGTTTTAAAACCCGATGAACCATGAAACTGATTGCGCAATGGCGTGCACACCCTATATCAAACCTTAGATACAAATGTAAAAAGTGTAGGTCCAAAATTGCCGAATTTTAGGGGTATGGGTGAAAAACGTTTCAATTTTGAAGTAATAATAGGCCTAAATTGTCTTTTTATCTGTCACATACATGTATAATGTATCGTGTGTCAGGTAAACTCACAATGTAATTTGTTTTGGGTTATATCCTCTAGATCAGATCAGAAAGAATACGTGGGCATCCCATAACAAAAGATGGGGGATTTTGACATTGTTTTCATAATATTGTTTTCATAATATTGTTTTCATAATGTTTTCTTAAAAAAAATAGCATTATGTGCCTATATAGTAAAACTTTGTCTGGCACTTGTGGCGTCTGAATGTTGATGCCTTGTCTGTATTTGATGTATTTTTTGTAGTGTTATATTTGTATTTTGTTAATTTATTGTTGTATGTTATAAAATAAAAAAGTCCCTATAAACGGGCTGGAAAGAGAAAAAAAGAAAGAATACGTGAGCAGATGGGTGCTGGGCCCCTTAGGGTACCCATCCGAGATGTTACTGAGGAAGAGGATGCTGAGTCTGTGAAGTGTGTCAATGATGACGGCGGTACCCGAAACTCGGGACTACACGCAGAGGGGGTACAGCTTGACGGCAGCACTACTGAACAGTCTCAGGTCAACCTAATGAGTAAGAAGAAGAGATGTTTCCATATCGGAACGTGGAATGTAAGGACTATGAACAAGGAGGGAAAGCTAGAACTTCTATTGGAAGAAGCACACCGCCAACATCTAGATGTCCTTGGTCTCTGTGAAACAAGATGGAGAGGTGAAGGATCTTTCCAACCAGACGAGTACACCACAATTCTGCACTCCGGAAAAACCAAAGGAAGAAGAGAGAGTGGGGTAGCTGTTGTCCTGAAAGGAATAGCACGTAAAGCACTAGCAAGCTACAACCCCATCTCTGACTGGATCCTTGCTGTAAGACTCCGTGCTAAACCTAAACCAATCACCATCCTCCAGGTATATGCTCCTACTTCAACGCAAGATGATACCATAATAGAGGAATTTTACGAGCAGCTTCAAAATGCAGTGGAGACCATAAAGAAAGGGGATGTGTGTGTAATTATGGGAGACATGAACGCAAAGATCGGAGAAGGAGAAGACAAAAGATGTGGAATTGGAAAATTTGGTCTGGGTGAAAGGAATGAAAGAGGAGACAGGCTTGCTGATTTTTGCTGTGCTAACAACCTGGCTGTAATGAATACATGCTTCAAACACAGGAAGAGGAATTTATACACCTGGAAATCACCTGGTGATTGCTACAGAAACCAGATTGACTACATACTTATAAACAAAAGATGGAAGTCAAGTATAACAGATGTACGATCCTACCCTGGTGCTGATTGTGACACAGATCACTTACTACTGGCAGGAAAGATGAGAGCAAAACCAGTCTGTAACACACACAAGAGAAAACAAGGCAAACTGGATGTGAAAATGCTTAACGACCCAACTACGAAAACCAAGTTTGAATCTGAGACAGAAAAGCGATTTGAAGCAGAAGCTCTCCTTCAAGACCCATCTAGCATATCTCCAGAATCACTATGGATGACTTACAAAACCATCTTATCTGAAACAGCTGAGGAGACACTTGGAAGAGTCAAAAGATCCCCAAAGAAACCATGGATCAGCAAAGAAGTGTTGAAACTAGCCGAGGAAAAAAGTAAACTACGCAAGCAAATCTCACCAGCCAAAGTAGAGCGATATAAAGAAGTGCGTGCTGAAATTCAAAGACAAATCAGAAGGGATAAGGCAGTATGGCTTGAAGAGCAATGTCTACAAATAAAGGACTTTGATGCAACTGGAAAATCCAAAGCAATGTTCAATCAGATCAGATCACTCCGAAATAAATCCACTCCATCAAACCAAGCATGTGTAAAAAACACAGATGGAGCAGTGATAAGTGAACCATCAAATATCATGAACAGATGGAGAGAGTACGGTGCCTCACTCTTTGAAAGTCCAGATGGAGAAACACCACTGACAAAAATGAACAGAGCATTTGACGATGACATGGAACCTCCACCGCTAATGGATGAAATGATGTATGCTGTCAAGAAACTCAAGGATGGGAAATCACCAGGCCTTGATGGGATTCCTGCTGAGCTCATAAAATCAACAGGCCAGCACGGAATTAAAGCACTACATCAGTTATGTACATGCATCTGGATCAAATGCGACTGGCCAAATGACTGGAAAGTGCAAGAATTTGTCATGCTGTTCAAATCAGGCGACCGCAAACAGTGCTCCAATTACAGGACAATTGCCCTCATCAGCCATACAAGTGAGGTGCTACTGATGATCATTATCTTACGCCTGAAAGCCAAACTAGATCAAGAACTTCCAGAAGAGCAAGCCGCCTACAGGAAAGGCAGGGGTACTGTCGATATGCTGGTTTGTCTGCAGATCTTGATGGAGAAAATCATTGCAATAGGTCAGAAAGCTTTCATCATGTTCATAGATTATTCTAAAGCATTTGACTCTGTGAGCCACATCAAGCTTTTCTCTGCAATGATAGAGATGGGATTTCCAGCACATCTTGTAGCACTGCTTCAATCCCTCTATGTGAATCAGAAGGCAAAGATCAGATGGAATAGTGAAAACACAGATGAATTCAACCTAGGTAAAGGTGTGAGGCAGGGATGCATTGCTTCACCACACATGTTCGTCTCCTACACAGAAAAAGTCATGAGAGACGCTGATGTAAACCAGTATGGGATAAAAGTAGGCGGTACACCAATTTCAAATCTCAGATATGCCGATGACACTGCACTTTTTGAAACCTCTGAAGAAGACATCGAGAGGCTAACATCAGCCGTAAATGATGTAGGCAGGAAGCTAAATCTCAAGCTCAATGTCAAAAAGACAAAACTTCTAACAACTGGAGAAGAACAGCCTGTGCATAATATCTCAATCGATGGTGAGGATGTTGAACAAGTCAGTCGCTTCAAATACCTAGGCTCTGTGAAAACCACATCTGCCAGTTGCACAGCTGATATAAGAGCTAGAATCGGAATGGCCAAGGGAAGGATGTTAAGAGTTAACTGGAAGGAGAAAAGAACCAACATAAGTATCCTGAAAGAACTTGGTGTAAAGAGACAACTGCTAGGAGAGCTTATCAAAAGAAAGCTGGCCTACTTCGGGCACATCATTAGAGGCAGTGGTAGCTTACTGGCACTCCACATCATAGAAGGGAAAGTGGAAGGCAGCAGGAAAAGAGGTCGTCAAAGGAAACAATGGTTTGACAACATCAAGGAATGGACTGGTATGAGTCTTATAAAGGCCAAGCGTCTGGCACAAGACAGAGTAGCTTGGAGAAAGATGATCCGGAGATGTGATCGTATGGCAGCCAATCGTCATATCTGACAGAGGCCGAAGAAGAAGAAGAAGATATCCTCTAGGGAATTGCCCAGAGTACATTTATTGACATTTTGATACTTTAAAAGCCTTATTTTTGTCTTAATTTAGGCCCAAATTAACCCCCCCCCCTATTGATATCAATGACAAATGGGTTTAAAAACATTTATTTCAACTTTATTTGTTAAGCCCCTGATTGATAAAACGAGCATAGATATGTAGGTTTATAATCGGATAACCATGGCGAGGGGGTCCATTATTGTGAGTAAAATCAAAAATAAGGAAATGTTAGTAAAATGATGCTCTTCAACCGTGTTTGCTCCAAAATTTGTAAGAAAATTGGGTCGTGTTCATGATATTTATGTATGACATGGACAGAAATATGTTTTTCTTTGAAATTAAGATAAAATTACCTCTTTTATAGACTCAAAATCTAAGCAAATAGATATAAATCGAGTGTCACCACTGCGTGTTACAAGGGGGCACAGCACTAAATAAACCGCCCATTGGATTACATGTAAATTTGGGCTAAAAGAGTCGCTATTTTGGGCCCTTAGTAACCATTTTTGGAATGTCTCGAATGCTTTATTATAATAAACAAACATTCAAATTTCATAAAATCGTCAAGAAGTGTTACACCTTCCAATTAGATTTTACGATACGATCATTTAAACAGCGCCACCCCTATTTTCAGCCCGGACGCTCGCCTTCTAACCGCCTCCAATCACGTGTGTTCATCCACGTGATAAATTTTCAATACAATCGAAAATCAATATTTTGCAATATCCTGATCAAAGTACAAGAGATTATCTTTCATTTTAATTATGAAATGCTACCCTCACGCCAAACTGATTGCCAAAGGACCCCATTAATCACAAAATCGTTTTTTGTTTTTGCCGGAACTTACTATCATTACACAAAACGAGGAGTGATTTAGTGCTGTGCGCCCATTTATTCAAATATGAATGCATTCTCTGATTGTCCATACTATCTTTATTGTATCAGGGTCATTCAATAAGTTCTACCTCCTCACTCATAACATCGCTAATATGAATGTCAGCTTCATGACATTTGTCATGATTAAAGCTCTGAATCATAGCTACACATTGATAGTAAATGCTAATTGATACCTATTTCACTTTTGTCACAATGCAATCAAAGCCAGAGAGAGATTTTGGACAACGGACACGGAAAATTACGTGGTTTTTTCTTCTTTTTTCTCCGTATTGTATGATTAGGTATAACCGCCCGATTTCAATACTGAAAATAGTAAACAATGGATGATTTCTGAATATAATGCTATACTATCATGTATAAATCAGATCTAAATATTAACCTTTGTAGCTTGCAAATAGTATAATATCAACTCGAATGTATTGACACGCCTTTAGCATACTGGAATACTGATATTCAGTCAAATGTTCGTTGTTACAAGTCAAGCCATAGTGATGCCTCGAATGTTAAATCTTAACATGATAGTAACTTTATCAGTTTTCCATATGCAACATTAAGAATAGTTAACAGGTAGTCAGTGATAGAAAAATATATCTTTGAAAGACTTGAAATATATCCATTTAGTCCTGTATAATGAAGATCTCTTAGTTTTCATGAAAAGCAAATATGACTTTTGCAGCGGTTCTCTAGGGTAGGGTTAACATTGATGGCTGTCCTGGTCTTGTTCTCGGTAATTATAGGACATTTTCCGCCATGAAATCAGTCACTTGTATTGTTTAAAGTCTGTTCAAGAGATATTTGTAACTTCGAACGATTGTAAATGACCAATAGGTCAATTTTGTCTCTTAGAATTGGCCAAATCAATAGCACTTAGGAGACATTTGGCTGTTTTTTACCCGTTTCCGTCCCACTAAATGGAAGTTTGGTTTTTACTGCATATCCAGAAAAGTGCAATGAGTATTCAGACCAATCTACTATGATTTTGTAACTGAGATTCTAAGCTTCAATTGTAGAATATTTCATACGACTGGCTTATATAATAGCAAAGTTATGAGGTAGGAGGTAGAACTTATTGAATGACCCTCGTACAAATTCTCAGAATCATTTTGATAGGATATATTGTAGTGTATTTTTATGAATTGACGAAAGTTTTTGGTCATTTTTGTAAACTTGATACATTTTTATCGGAAATTGAATTTTAACATGGGGGGCGGGGGAGAGGAAATAAAATAAAAACTCAAAATTAACTAGTGATTTCTCTCCCTTAATTTCATTATTAATTATCCGAGCTATCATGTGATGAATGGTATTTAATTTTCAGAAAAAAAGTACCCTTATGTTTCCCCTCATATTTGTCCGATTTTGCAAACATTTTAGGGTAAAAAGGAAATTTCAGGAAATAAGACCCACTGATTCTCCAATGCTGACAGCCAAAACAAAGATGGTAAATCTAATGAAATTGGACAATCGATTACCAAACGGTATTGCCCCTCCCCCCCAATATTCGAGTCTGTCAGTTGAGTTTGGCACTGTCGGTTCATGTAACAAGGGTAATCATGGAATTATGATGGTCAAATTAGTACAGAGATAGCAATTTTACGCACCAATTTGCTAAACTAAATAAATTATCAATTTTTTAGAAACTTGTTTACAACCAAAATGAACCTCAATCATGACAAACAAAATTAGTGTAAAAGAGCAAACAAAATTGTGCGGCACTGCATTTGCTCACTTATATTTCTTGCCCCCCATATGAAAAACTTAGCTACACCACTGCATTAGAGGGAGTAATACCTTTGTCTGGAGTAAACAATAGCTTCTTCTTTGATCCCTTCTTCATTGCTGACTTCCTCTTTCTTTTTTTAGTACTACATTCCATATCCTTTGCTCCTGCTTCATCCATGACTTCCAAAATAGTTTTACAATGTGTGTGGTATATGGAAGGTTTGTCTGTAGACAGAAATATAATGTAAATAACTTATTAACAGTGAGCAGGAAAGGTTATGAATCACAAAATAAGGCTATCAGTACTGATAACAATTCATAATGCATGTTTTTCTCGCGCAGTGAGTATAAAACCGAATTAATTAAAACCCTTTTCATGTACATATGCAATACTCTGCTGGTCCGTCACGCCACATACGTTACCATTGCATTGCTTCGCATGTACGCAATTGCATTGTTGACTGAGTGATTTAGTTTTATGTGCTATTGAGTACTATAAAGCTATCTTGATTTTTTATTGGCCTGTGAATTAATTGTGTTTATTCAATTAATAGACAAGTGAAGAGCAATTCTTGATAAGATATATCGGAAATAGATCACAACTCATCACCACGTCCCTATGCACGTACGTACGTAACTATGGCGTTTGTTGCAATTGAGCTTGATTTCTGTGTGAAATTGCCAAAACCAGACTCCTGACCTTTGACCAGAAATAACACAGCAGAAAACATTACATTGGCTAATTCCTTTGGCTAATCGTTCAGGAAAACGGCACCAATGCTGCAAACTTCAACTTAACAGTGTTACTAATTTTAGCTTTGATAAGGCCAAACAAAGAAGAAGGTCTGTCTCAGAAACATTTGGCAAAAAAGCTAAGTGCAGTGTGATTTTTATTTTTATTTTAGAAAAAAGGCTATGAGGTATGCTATTTTTTGTAAAAATTTTTTGTTGCTAATCCAAGCTTACAGAGACCTTTAAAAAAAAAAAAATTGTACAAAATCCAAAAAATCCAAATCCGATCCCACCTTGCAGATTTACATTTCTGATCATAAATCGTACATACTTTCCAAGTTACAGAGCGATACAATTCTTAATTACCTCAAAATCATGGTTTTAGAGTGAATTTTAGAGTGAAAATATAAACTGTCGTGTTAACCCGACAGTTTATTTTCACTCTAAAACCATGATTTAGAATCGTATCGCCCTGTAACTTGGAATGTATGTACGATTTATGATCAGAAATGTAAATCTGCAAGAAAATCTGCTTTCAATTTTTTTTTCGATGTTGAGGGCGTTCCCTGGAAAGATCACATAATATACCTTTAATACTAATAGAGAGAGATGGATGATTCATCACCAAAAATGCAACGCCGCCACCCTTTTTGGGTGGTCAGTTCAAAACACATGGCCGTAGATGTTATGCTTGGCTAGGTTTAATTGTTTAGCCAATAAAATCAATGTTTTACCGTATGTTATTGTATTTGACCAATCAGTTCAGTTAATTCTGTTATTGTATAGAGTGGCTAAGCCAATCAGAGGAGAGCCCACAGGCCTGTCACATGCAAGCACATGGTCTACACATGTGCTTGGCCAACATTATTATTTCTGCCTGTTATCTTGGGATGAGTTTGAATAAATCTTCAACATAAAATCTGTAAGTTTGCTTTTTTAGTTTATTATTTGACTCCATAGCCAGTGTTCCTTCCCTCGTTCTATGCTCACGTAGCAGGACAACAACCCTGTTACACCCCCTTCACCTCCCCACCCCACCCAAACCACCACCACCTTCCCTACCACCTCCATGGTCTAACCTTAAGTTAAGGGTGTTCCTATGGCTAATTTTTTATTTGATATTTTAATAGAGCTTGCTGAGCTCCACAATAATATGAAATTTGAGATTGCCCTCTGTTGGCCTTAAAACAATAAAAAACAAAAGAATTAAAAATGACTTCAAATGGTTATATCTGTTGAACCGTGCACCAACTTCAACTCCAGTAAAGACTTTTTTGTTGTACTCAACCAGCTCTACCTTATACTTGAACATCAAGATTTTTTTGCTAGCCATAAGAACAACCTTAACTTAAGTTAACCTAACTTTACCCAACATAACCCAACTTAACCTAACATAACCTAACATAACTTAACAACATAACTTAACTGAACTTGACCCAACTTGACCCGATAACCTAACGTAACCCAACTAAACCCAACATTTAACCTAACTTAACCCAACTTAACCCAACATAACCCAATTTGACCCAACATGACCCAACTTGACCCAACATAAACCAACTTAACCCAACATAACCCAACTTAACCCACCCCAACCCAACTTAACCCCACTTAACCCAACTTAACCCAACTTTAAGGGTGCACACAACTATTACGTGCTATAGTGTGTTTCTATGGGAAATGTGCCTTAGGTAAACGGCGATATCTTGAGTTACCTTGCAACTACGTTTATAAAATTTTGGAATAGTAATTAACACTCATAGATCTAACTTGGGTCAAAAATTCAGGTCGGGTTGCCCTTTCAGATTTTTCAATATTTCCCTCTTTATACAGCGTAGTCATTTTGAACAAGAAATCACACCTTGTAGCGCGTTGTGTTCAATGTGTATCCTTCCGCCAATATTTTAAAATAAAACGTTAGATGTATCCTCTTTTCATTCAGAATATATCGGGTACAATTCAGTGAACAAATAGAGACCAAATTCAATCATCTTTGATGCCAAATAATGTCAATATGAATCATTATTTCCGTTATTTAGGGACTAGCTGGTTGATGGCGATGGCCGAAAGCTTTGACGGTGACTCTAATAGTTGTGTGCACCCTTAAGGCTGGGTTCACATAGAAGTATACGGTATACGGTATACGGTATTCGCTATACGCTATTCGGTCACATAAGACGGCACCATTCAAGGCCGTATACCTGCGTATAGTCAAGGAGTTATTATAGTTAACAACTATAATAACTCCTTGGTATAGTGTAGTATAGTATAGTATACCGGGAATCGTGCGTGTTCGATTTTCGTGCACCGTATACCGTCCTGTTTGGATGTGGTTGCAATTCGGCTACTACGAGTAGGGCTCGCGTATACCCTATGTGACTCGCCGTGCCCGTAATAGCGTATAGCGAATACCGTATACTCCTATGTGAACCCAGCCTAAGGGGGGACTCAAGGAAGTCACTTTTTGAATTTTGTGAGTGCTGTATTTATTGAACTATTGCTCAAATGTATATAAATTTATATATTTTTGGAAACGAAATGGATCAGAGAATCCAAATTTGGCGTCAATTTTGACCAAAAATGTTGATTTTTGGAGAAAATCACACAAAAATACTTTTTTGACCCAAAAAAGTTCAACAAGGCTAACAAAAATATTTTAGAGTAAAAAATTCTCAAATTTATACACTAACTGAGGGACGATTTTTTTTTTTTAAACCTGATCAATTTTTTTTTTTAAATTTTGACCAAAAAGCGCCAAAAAAAGAGGAAAAAACTACTTTTTTGGCGCTTTTTGGTCAAAATTTCCATGGTCTCGAAAGTGACCAACTGACTGTGTTGCAGACACTCCTAAACAGGATTTTACACTCTAATTGCCAGAGGAATAAAAATAGGTTTACCTAATATAGAGCCAAGTACACATTGTTTCTTTATATTTTCTTCATTTTTCAGGTTGAATGAGGAACAAAACATAATTGATCGAAAGGATGTAGGCCTACATGTATTTGGCCCCCATTGTACTACTTGAGAAGCCATGTCAATATCCGTGTCATGCATGGCAAGAACAAAAAAATGTTGTTGTACAGTGCAAGGTGGGTGCTTATATTAGGGATTGTTAAATTTTGTTGGTAGTCATTGAGAAAAACGGGAGTGGGCGCTTATCAGGGCATGGGCGCTTAAGGGAAGTGTCAACCCTATTATTTTGATGATCAACTTTTGCTTCTAAGTTTGAGAATATTGACTTAAAATACATAAAAGTATACATTTTTAGAAAGGAAATTTGATAAGGAAGCCGATGGTGATATCAATGTGATACCAAATAAACCAAATTTTGAGAAATGAACCAAAAGCCATTTTTTTACCCCAAATTTTTCAGACAGCATAACTATAAAATAAAAAATGGTAATTTGTTCTAATATACGTTTTTGTAAACAAAACAATTTTGTCTAGGAGGAAATTTTTTCTTTTTCCAAAATAAAGCTTGGTTTTGGAAATATTGCTAAAAACATCAGAAAAGTGTAAAAGTCGTGTTTTTTGCGTAAAATTTCGCTAGAAATGGATGCATATATCTCGAGTTTAAAATCCATAATCGAAAAAATAAAAAATTGCCTCCTAGCGCTGAAAGTCCTCTACACAATGGTAGTAAAAGCTTACCTGATAGTTTGATATATTTTTAGTTATGTTGTCTGAAAATTCGTAAAATTCCTTCAAATTTGAACTTCTAGAAAACATCGATTTAGTAAAAATATTGACATTTTCCACCATTTAAAGCTAAATGTTCACGGAACACACGGGCGTGTGACCTAAAAAGCGAGTATACTATTATGAACAATCATAATAAACTATCAGATTCAATTTATATTGTCACAATGTGAAGAAATTGGAAGAAAACTGAAATTTAAATGATCGTAAGATTGGCCTTTGTTTACATTTTAGACATTGTTTTGCGCTCTTTTGTTTTTCGCGTCTACGTCGCGGATATTAAGCGGCGCGTCTAGTATTACGCGCGGGAAGTTTCAGCGCGCGACGCAATGATCGAACAGCTGTCGCAGCATTTGAAAAGCGCTGAACTCCGCTTAAATTCCCGCCAAATAACTATGCGCCTTTTCCTGACTCAAACTTACCAAAACAACAATTTAAAATCACCCAAAAGAACGGGAAATAATAGCTTCCGATTAGTAACTTATGATGGTAATGATAGAATACATATAAAAGTATAAAATAATAGAGAAATATGAAATTCAATTTTTGAAACAAGTGCCGGGTTGACACTGCCCTTAATAGGGATAATACGGTAGTAAAAAATAGGAGGCGGTGGCCAAAAAGGAGGCGGGCGGGGACGGGAAACATGTATATTTTTTTACTAGGCCTTACATTTCTGATCATAATTATATTCTGAGTTACAGAGCGATATGATTCCTAATTACTTAGAGTGAATTTAGAGTGAAAAATAAGTTGTCGCGCAGACCTGACAGTTTATTTATACTCCTTAAACTTAAAGGCATATTATGTGATCTTTTCCAGGGGGCGCCCTCTATTCATGATTTTTTTTAGAAAGTAGAATTTCTTGTAGATTTACATTTCTGATCATAAATCTAGTTACAGAGCGATACGATTCCTAATAACTTCAAAATCATGGTTTTTAGAGTGAAAACAGAGTAAAAATAGATTGTTCGCTAGCGAACAATCTATTTTCAACCCTAATAAAAACAGGGCTGTCAACTCTCCCGCCTAGACCAATGAGTTATCATAAATAACTCCTTGCCTAGACCATCTTTCTCCCGCACTCCCGCCTAGCATATAAAATGTCCCGCCTTAAAAATTAATCAATTAAAATATTTATCATTATCAATGCGTTTACTTCCTTCGCGAGTTTACTATTTACGTTCATTTGCTGTATCTTTTGGACGGTGCGATTTTTTTTGACCGTGCAATTTTTTTGTTGATCAAATGCTCTTCATTTGATTTCTTCAACAAGCATAATAATTTGCTTATTTAGCATATGAATTTCTTGAGTCCATTTCTGGTAGCTAACAGGACCATTTAAATATGGCCATTTTACATACACAGTATCATGTAGATGGCTGATTAACCTTTATTGACTTTTTACTACTGTTGACAATGGTTGATAACGCTAAATCAATATACACTCTTTTGTGTATTCCTGCGATCCCTACACACAAAACTTAGAAATGTCCAATAAATGTTAAAGAAGTCAAACTATTTTCAATATAGTTTCACCAGATTAACTCCGTTTATAATTTAAAAGATAGGGTTGGAAAGAAGAGGACTTCAGCTTTCCATCTAAGTGAATTTGGTAAGACACCAGACAGGTCTTAGGTATTTTTTGATGTGAGACAAAATTGATCTCCGAATTTGTGGGGAATTTGTTTTCAATCTCCGTTTCTGCAAAATGAGAAACGGTTACTGATTGGTGATCTAAACGTCAGTACAAAATGACGGAGGTTAATTTTAACCAATCAGCATGAATTTAACAGAGCCGACGGATAAGGCATAGTAAAAAAAATTACATGTTTCCCGTCCGGACTTTTTAAAAAAAGGAGGAGGGAGGGTCTTACTATTTACTATTTTCCCATTTTTTGCTATTTTTTTCAAGATGGCCGCCAAGTCGAAAGTGACCAACTGACTGTGTTGCAGACACTCCTAAACAGGATTTTCCACTCTAATTGCCATAGGAATACAAATATGAAAAGGTTTACCTAATATATAGAGCCAAGTACACATTGTTTCTTTATGTTTTCTTCATTTTTCAGGTTGAATGAGGAACAAAACATCATTGATCGAAAGGATGTAGGCCTACATGTATCGGTCTCCTAATTGCAAGCAATTGCTACGTGAAGTTAGGTCCCCATGGTACTATTTGAGAAGCCATGTCAATAATTCTGTGTCATGTATGGCATGAACATGCTATGAAATGATACAGCATTTCTATTACACCTACCATTTCTATGGGCAAAGGATCAATCACTAAAAAAAATAAAAAATAAAAAATAAAAAAATAAAAAATAAAAAAAAAAATTTTTTTTAAATTTGTTTACAGAATTTTCTGAAATAGTAAATAGTAAAAAATAGGAGGCGGCGGCCAAAAGGAGGCGGGCGGGGACGGGAAACATGTTTATTTTTTTACTAGGCCTAAGCATATGCTTATTAATATTAAACAAGGTCTAAAAATTCGGGATGAGGGCGTTTGGAGTTACAATTGCGTGCATCAGGGAGAGAAGGACCATTTTCTTAAATCTTCCATTGATTGCGCTGTGAAACAGGACAACTAGTGGTTGTAATAAATTAATAGACGGCGTTTCTCAATTTTTAAATAATAAGAAAACATTTTCATAAAATGTAAAAGGCTTAAAGCTTTATTTTAAAACAAGGTCTAATCTCGTACTCCTAGAGGTTAAAAAGTTACGATTTTTTAACCATGAAAATCGTATGGTTTTTGACCATAATTTATCAAAAAGGCTATGCATAGTCATGTTTGCGCTTAAGTTGCCACATGAAATTCATATGGCCTAAATTCAAACAGGAAATAAAACTTAAACCTTAATACCCCAACAGATTTTTACTCCATCATTGTTGGAACAATTATTTTGGGTTTCAAATATGATAAATGTGGACATGTTATCAACTAGACGGAAGACTGCAAGGCTTCTAATAATGCACAAAGCCATAGGGGGGCACCTGGCCTTACCAGCCCAGGACTACTTTAAACCGGCTCTGAGGCGCTCTCGTCACACTCACATAAATTCATTTCAAACCCTATCATCCAGGAAAGACTGTCATAAGTTTTCCTTTGTCCCCAACACAATTAGAGACTGGAACTCTTTACCACAGGACATCACCTCAGTAACAGAACTAGAACCCTTCAGGAAGGCAATCCTAGATCACTACCGCAAGCAAGATAAAGAAACCAAGGACTAAAACTGCATAGCATAGCGCACAACCATTCCTGCTCGGTTTGTCCCACAAGGGATGTTGAGTAGTATTCCGAAAGAAGAAGAAGAAGATAAATAGTGAATTTATTACGCATTTTGTTATGGTTGGCAAATTTGGCCATCAAATCGGTGGGCAAATTTGTCCACCGTCCAGGACTGTTTCATTATTTCATAATAACTTTAAGTAAAACAGGGCTAGGCCTCCATATGGCCAAGATTTTCGTTACCATCATCATCATCACTGGTTACACGGCGACAGAACTAGTAAAGCTCCATGATGCCGTGGGGTGTAGTCGAGTTTTAATTTGTGAGGGCAGCCTTGAAACTATCAAGGGTCGGTCGCGTAGTGATGTCTAAGGGTAGCCTATTCCAGTCGCGGATGGTTCTTGGGAAGAATGAGTTCTTGTGTTTGTCTGTCCTGGATTCTATGATTTTGTATGCATCAGCTGTGAAGTGCCGGCTTGAATGATTGTTGTCTCTAAGTTGAAGTTTGTCGGATGTTACTGGAGATTTCCCCTTGTGAATAAGATAGAACTGACATAATCTGGCATTCTGGCGTCTTTTCGCCAGACAGTCCCATTTCAGGTCTTGGATCATTTTGGAAACACTGGATTTACGCCGATAGTTGTTGACTACAAAACGTGCAGCCCTTTTTTGAACTTTGTCCAACATTTGAATGTACTTATTTTGGTAGGGGTCGGTGACTGCGGCAGCATATTCAAGATGTGGTAGAACAAGGGCTTTATATGCTTTGGCTTTGGTTTCCATGCTGCATTGACGTATGTTTCTTTGAAGAAGACCAAGGATTTTGTTGGCTTTGCTAACAGTGCGCCGATAATTGGATTCCCAGGAAAGGTTTTCAGATATTGTCACTCCCAGATATGTGTGCTCTTGAACTTGCTTGAGGGTTTCACCAAGCATGGTGTAGTCATTGTGAACGTTGGATGTCTTTAGTCCCACAGTCATGGTGTTACACTTTTTGGGATTGAAGGTCATTTGCCATTTGGAAGCCCATTTACACACATGATCCAGATCTTTCTGGAGTTTATCACTATTCTCGTCGCTGGTGTATAATATAGCATCGTCTGCAAACAGTCGTATGTTGCACTGAAGTCCTTCAGTGATGTCATTGATATAAATTAAAAATAATAACGGCCCCAATACAGTTCCCTGTGGTACACCTGAGATAACTGGTTGCCATTTTGATGTTTCACCATTGATGATAACCCGCTGATGACGCTTGGTCAAAAACATGCTGATCCAGTTGAGGGTGTTTTTCCTAATCCCATAATGGTGTAGTTTTGATTTAAGTCTTTCGTGGGGCACACAGTCAAAAGCTTTTGTGAAGTCTAATATCGCAGCATCAATTTGCTGCTTGTTGTCAATTCCTTCCATCAAATCATTAACAACCTGGGTAAGCTGAGTAACACATGAGTGTCCCTTCCGGAAACCATGTTGCAGTTTGAGAACTCCTTTGCTTCTGATGATGATGTCACCCATGGCAGGGTATTTACTTGGTGTGAATGGAATATTATTGTCCCTTTCCTTTGTAAAGACTGAATTGAAATGATCAGCGAGGGCGTCCGCTTTTTCGGAGTCTGAGGTTAAAAGCTTATCATTCTTTTTCAGAGCTGGGATGGTTGAACTATCGACTCGCTTGCTTCTAATATATTTCCAGAAGGCACGTTGGTCGGTTTTTAAATCATCAATACTATCTTTAATGTAGTCAGATTCTGCTGTCTTGATGATCTTTTTAATAGAGCGACGAACTTCTCTGAAGTTTTCCCAGTCTGCAGGCGATTGAGATTGTTTAGCTTTTTTATGGAGCTTAGCTCGCTTTTTGATCAGTTTCCTAATGTTCTTTGTAACCCATGGGAGACTGTTGGATGGGCGCGATATCTTGCTGGGGATATTTTTGTCCCTGGATTTGAGCAAGGCTTTTTTTAGTCCCTTATAATTTTCAGCAACTGTGCGCTGGACGGGGTCATTTGTGAAGTAAATCATACCATGCGTTTCTCCCCATCTTACCTAAAACACGAATTATTTAAGATTTTCTCATCAAGTTTACACTAAAAAAGAACACTTTTACAGTATGAATCGAAGACCATATAAATCATCGGCCTATCAATCAACTTGTTCAATGTTTATTTTGACAAATTAACTTCCGGGATCTGTGTGACCTTATGACCTTTCGAGCAAACAAAAACAATATTTCCAATCCATCAGCTGAGCTGGACGTCAACGCTACATAACATGTAGTGACGCTTTGTAACTCGGTAAAATGTGTTTTGTAACACATTCTCACACTCTCTTTATCATAAAACATGGTTTATTAGATATATTATTTGGCAAATGCACGAAATAGTGGGATTTAGATCGTAATCTGTCACTCTGACACTCTGACACTCTCTGCTGCTCTCGCTCCACTTCAAAAGTTCAAGTTCATCATGAATTATTGGGCAATATCCTCAAATAGGTCTTACACACGAATAAAGCACAAGGCAGCAATTGTTTTGCACTTGCAGTTGTTTTACATTGTAAAACTGATAGCTGCCTTGTTCTTTATTCCGTGTGTAAGACCTATTTGAGGATATTGCCAATTATTGTAAGCTTATCTATCACCGTCCTGCCTGGTCCAAAGACCAAATACTAGCTAGTCACTGACCTCTGTCTGTTTTCTTACGTTCAGTCATGGACTTAATAATATAAGTCCATGGTTCGGTCTATGCATGTAATGGTGCGTCACATGAGGTTGAGGCTTTGAGCTCGCACAAAGTACGCGAGCTCAACCACATTTCAAAACGGTGCAATGCCGGTCATCCGACCTCACGGCTCTGATTGGTTGGTGCTGCTCAAACGTGAGAACTGAAAAACTCATGAATAAACATGAGCTTATATATTCACGCACCATCACGCCCCACTGCATTGGTGGTTACGGCGCAGCGGGACCACTGCGTTGGTGGTTATGGCGCAGCGTGACGATCGTTAAAAAGGCTTAAATTTGACCAATCAGGTGCTTTTGTGAGTTTTCAAGCATGCGTGCGCAGCCTGCTTATCTAAGCGGAGCGTAGATGGGAAACTCTGCAAAATTGTTGTTTCCAGTACGCGCCCTATCTCACTGTATTTTGTCCACCACTTAATATTCATGAGTTTAGCGCACCTGTTCTAACTGCATCATTTACGTTTGAACTGCGTCGCACTACACAGCGTAATCCGAATTACGCAGAATTTGTAACAGGCGCGGCTTGGGTAGGCTTACAAGTTACAGTGTGCCATTCCTACCTTTGATCTATTAAAACCCAATGAACGTGATTATTTTGATGATGTTTGATGCAACGGTTATATCCGGAGTTCGTGAAAGGACAGTGTTTGGTCTAGGTCGACTAGGATGGATTTGAAATAGTGTGCCATTTTCAACGATCGAACCAACTGACCAAGTAGGCCTATCACGCGCAACGTTTATGGTTAATTATAAACCTATTCACAAAATCTTGCTTCTTCACCCAATTAAATTATCAAAGTAATATTCAAAGTTGATTGAGGATGCCTTAAAAAGCTGAATAGGCCTACATTTATTATTAGGCTGCGATATGAACGTCCATGTCTAACAATGTTATTGTTATCTTGATGGGGTTATCATTTGCACACCGAAATGAAACGATCACTTAAAGCGAAATAGGTTGAATCAAGACAATGACAAAGAAATGCTTTATTATAGTTCTAATCTAGGAATAAAAAAAATCGAGCCCTTTCTCATTTTATCACTTTCAAATGTAGGACAATTTGTTTAACCATGTCACTTTCACTAACTCGCTGAGTGGCTCTCACATCATGCTCATGATGCTTTTATAGGCTTACGCGTCTGGTGAATTAATTTAATATTCTTAAAATGCCCGTCAACCGTTTTGAATCATGGTCTATTCCTCTCTTCTTAGAAAGTGAATTTGATATATACACCTTGACTTTGAGAAGTTATAAGCATGATAAGGACACAAGTTTGATCTAGACCTATGATTCGTTCTCTGTTCTCATAGTCGGAATGCCGATTAAGCCCCTCCCCATGCTGCCGCTCTTGACCCCCTACACACCCCCCGTTTCAGAGAATGTTTCATATTTTGATAATAACATTATGGTACTCTATTAACTCTTTTTTTATCATCCGCGCACTCCGACTTACTAGGAAATGGGAGATTAGATGTTGTTTGAAAAAACCCGGGGTGGGCTGTGGGTATAGGCTTCCTTCCGCGACTAGGAGAACGGGTTATAGCCTAGGTCTAATATAAAAGATAACAAGTTCCTCTATCTTTTCAAACAGTGTTTTTGTATTTATAATCATGAAATTCTAGAAAAAAATGCGAAATGTCCGCCACCCGTTTGAAGTTCAAAAGGGGTGGAGGACGTGGACATGACAGACATTTTCTAGCTTTGATGAATTTTATGACAGTCCACAGAATGTCATTAACACTTTGAGGAACAACATAAGCTTATATATTCTTATATTGTTCAATTTTTGAAAAGGTTCAATGACATTCAAGTGGACCGGCATGCTATCTACTGAAGATAGCATCCATACAAGCTATATCTACGGAAGATAGCATGCATGTGCATGTTGTCACGCATGCCAGAGTTTGATGATTTCATACCAAATTAGTTAATAATAGACCAAATTTGACAATTTAAGAGTAAAATGGCGCACATCATTTTTTTTTCATGCCCCCTAAAACAAATTCTTTCCCCTCTTTAGCCCCCCCCCCCCTCAAAAAACAAATTATGAGGCTGGTGCCGCCACTGCTAATTACTAGTAATCAAAATTGATACTTCGATGTAAGCTAGGCCTATGTTTTATTATTTTAAAATATAGGATGTACCATAAAAAGGAGACCTGTTCCATATCACTATAGGATTAAAGTTTATATCAGCTCGAATCTATAGTAATTTATTTGACTTTCACTAAATGCCGTTTATCTTATCCCAATAAGCATAACATAACAGTCACATTTGTGCTGTTATAGGAAGTATGCTTCCATTTTGTACCATTGATGATTTGTTTCAAATATCTTACACAACTTTGATTCAGTTTGCCCATTACATCTTTATATAGGCTAAAGCATTAACAAAACAAACTGTATCAAATCAAAGGTAATTTGATTAATTTATATTCTTTGCAGGGTTTTTGTTTTTTTGGGTTTTAGCCGGCACAAGTCAACCATTTCAGTTAGAATACAAAATAATACATGACGAATACATTATTTTTTAGGTGTTAAATGGCATACTTGATGGAAATATTAAAAGAAAACGGAACGACACTGCAATTTTAAAGTTAGTCCTGGAAAGTGAGTTCAAAGTTTACCAACCGTTTGTCCTAAAAAATGAGCAAAACCATAATCATGATGGAATTAAAACAGTGATCAACAAAGCTGATGCACCCCATCACCCACCCAATATATTATGTCTGGTTTTATTGCACTTTTTAGCCATGATCATGGGCCTGCAACTCGACTTTAAATCCTTCAATGCGGCATGCGACTAATCAAATAGCGAACGTGTTTCTGCACAGCACAGCATTAAATTATTTAGTGCGCTTAAATGTGCGTACACCAATACGCGCCATAGCTGCGTGATGAAAATTCCACAATAACAACAACAACAACAAAATATGCGGTGGATCACTGCATACTTAGTTTTTACACACGAGTTTCCCTTCTAGCCCCTTACGGGGCTTACCCGTAAGCTGTAGGATTTCTGTGGCACCCTGATCGAAGTGCGCCCACGTATGTCGAACTGTGGCCAGGAGATTATGTGCCGTAGATCCATAGTGTCAAGCTCATGACATACTACACAATCGCGTGATGCGAGTTGTCGCTTACGCTCCTTATAAAGAGTGCTATTTACCAAATAAGGAGCGTCAGCGGCAAATCGCTCCGAGCGATTGGGTAGTATGTCATGAACTTTAGAGTTACGTTTGGTCATGCCTCAATTTCGATTAATCATTAATGACGCAATATCAGCAAATTCCATCTAAAATAAAATGTAAATATACCAATCAATTTTATCAGCCAGCCATGAACTTTGTTTCCTTTGTTGTTGGTGTCATGCAATCCCGAGACCATAAACTTTAGTTATTATGGTCTCAGTGCAAACTCAGACAGGTACTGATATCAGAAATCAATTATCAACAATGAACATTGAATAAACTTTAGAATTTTAAAACCGCCTGCTTCAGCACTGGACATGTTTTAAACTGCTTAGCCGGTCCTATCCAAAACTCCTTGTTGACTATTGGAGTTGACATTTGCACATAACAAGATTACGATATGAAAATCAACATTCTACTTAATATTATTCAAAATAAAGCAAAATCCTCTTTCATTTTGTCAGATATTTGTGTTCCTGGTTTCATTTAGCACAAGTAGTGGTTGGTTGTTCTAGCTTACAAAGTCTACCATAGACCTAGATGCTCGTGCCTCCACCAGTTTATATAATATAGTAACTCCTTGGGTTTATAAAGAGGTAAGAGGTATGTCTTAGTGTATTGTACAGTATGAATAAAGTCTATACCATACCAAGGTTCAATCACTGGATCATCATCAGGGTTGTCACTCCAAATTTAGTGCCGGGTAATTTTACTGACAGCGAACAGAGTAAGTGTAGCGAACGAATTCATTGGATCATGGCATGGGATTGAGAGGCCTTCTTAATGAGGGTTCCTGCCACATAATTTCTTGTTTTATGAGGCAGTTTAATGATTTTATCCAAATTGTTAATAATAAATAATATTTTGTAAATTTTTTTTTAGAGTGCTGGTTTCTTACCCTTTTTTTTAGAGTGCCATGCGGAGATTGTGAGAGTTGGGCGGGTCCGCCTGGGGCCGCCCGGCAAAGCTACAACCCTGATCATCATCGTGTTTGTGTGGATCTTTCACATCATAAAAACAAGCATAGACAGTCGGCGTCATTTATTTTTTTACTGTTGTTAGCGGGAATAGGGAGATCTAAATTCAAGTCAGTATAATCTTGGAAATAGAAACAGGTTATGATATTTAATAAAGGCATACATATTATTTGAACATTAGACCCTTGAAACTCGATGGTGAGTTTCCCGTCACATTTTCCAGCTCATAGTAAGGCAACTATTTCATTATTCATTATTCATTATTTTCAAGATTTCATTATTTAACCTTTTTACGAACACTTTAATTCACTTATGTTTGTTCAATTTGCGTATTTTCCAGTAATAGGCCTACAAGTACATATGAATATCTCATTAATATGAACATCTCATTAACCCTAACCCCGGTTTAGGATTTTTGACCGGGATCACAATTTTCGAGGAAAAAACACCAACTAAATCTCCGGGAACCTGCTGGGATTCGATCCGGGGACCCTCCGTTCTCAAGCCCCACCTTCCAACCACTAAGCCATGGCCCTCAGCTACACATTCGTGCAGTATACTGCACTCATTATATAGGCTCGGTTGACTACGTCATCGAGAACCGACGGCGCATGCGTTTGGAGAGGGACTTTGGATTAGCATGTTTTTAGCACTCAGGGGGGTTAGGGTTAATACACATTTGTAAGGCCAATTTTTTTTTTGTCTCAGTGGCCCACGCGCATTGCTTTTAAAATGGGAGTTTTTGTTATTGATTTTTAAAATAAATAAATTTAAAAAAACCACTTGTCAGTTTCGGTGATACTCGGCAACCTTGTGACTGAGAACACACATTCAACTAACTCTGTGAAGTTAAGAGATAAAGAGAACACAAGCATACAATGTGCATTGATCATATCTGATTACTTTTATTAAAAAGACAAAAGCATTATAACTATTGACTATATTTTGATTTGTATCAAAAAAAATTAAAAAAATAAACCCGCATAGAACATAGCTTATTTTGGTAAAAAAATCGCATCGCATAAGCACATAGCTTTTTAGCCAAAAGGCGCTAAGACAAAGTATTTAAATGTTTTGGCCTTGGTATATCTTGGTTATTTTCATTAATGCGCAAGCATCAAATATTGTAAAATACCATATGGCTCAACTTTGGAATGAATAGAGATTTGACCATTTATTTTTAAAATATTTATTAAAATTCAGTAAATTAACATTTAATGTGGGAAGAGAAGTGTTGCTTGTAACTTCTTAATGAAGCATCATACGAAGAAACGACATGGTCCATGTGGTAGTTCTCTTTAAAATACAGCTTTCCAAGAAAAAAGTTCTGACGTCTGATAAGGGGCTATCGGTAGGTTAAGTCTGCATATTATAGCAAACTGGTTTTTCTAATTTCAATCGCACATCAATTGAATTATTTAACATTTGACAAATACCTAAATGCGGTAAATTATCATTTAATATGGAAAGTGTGGCCTGTTAAATGATATAACAATAAAATAATGATAAATATATATTTTCAAATTCAAGTCAGAAAAATTATTTGTGTGATTCATATGCATGTGATGTGGTAATGCAAAATAGTAAATCTGTGTATTAAAGATTTTGAAATGCATTCAAAACCTATGTGTTATTATTTCCATCATTTTTGTTACCAGATCACAGGCATAAGAAATAAAGTTATATTTTTTTTAACTTGAAATTAAAAATTAATTCATAACAAATTGAAATAATTTATTTAGGGTACCTTGCCTTTTGACAAATAGAGGAAAGCATCGGGGAAAGCTCGCTCCTTTTTGTCTCGCATGATGTAATCAGAAAGAGACTATGTTATCACTATTTCTGTCCGCCGTCCGCCGTATGCCGTCCGCCGTCAGCCGTGTGCTAAGAAATACCTTTGTGACGCGATATCTGGAGATCCGTAAGGCCTATCGTGATGGGACTTGGTGGAGGGAAGGGGGGTGGGGCGTTCTGTTGCTGATTGATTTTTCGAAGTTATCGGGGGTCATACAAGGTCATCGGGGTCAAATATGCTTAAAACTTTTGAGACGCGTTGTGACGCGATATCTAGAGATCCGTAAGGCCTATCTTGATGGGACTTGATGTCAGGGAAGGGGGTGGGGTGTTCTTTTGCTGATTAGATTTTCAAGGTCATTGGAGGTCATTCAAGGTCATCGGGGTCAAATATGGGGTCAAATAAGATCCGTAAGGCCGATCTTGATGGGATTTGGTGGAGGGAAGGGGGTGGTGTGTTCTTTTTGCTGATTAAATTTTCAAGGTCATCGGAGGTCATTCAAGGTCATCGGGGGTCAAATATTGGGTCAAATAGATCAGTAAGGCCTATCTTGATGGGATTTGGTGGAGGGAAGGGGGTGGTGTGTTCTTTTTGCTGATAAAATTTTCAAGGTCACCAGAGGTCATCGGGGTCAAATATGGGGTCAAATAGATCAGTAAGGCCCATATTGATGAGATTTGGTGGAGGGGAGGGGAGTGGTGTGTTCTTTTTGCTGAATAAATTTTCAAGGTCATCAGAGGTCATTCAAGGTCATCGGGGGTCAAATAAGATCCACAAGGCCTATCTTGATTGGATTTGGTGGAGGGAAGGGGGATGGTGTGTTCTTTTTGTTCTTAATTTTTCGGGGTCATCAGGGGTTAAATATGGGGTCAAATAGATCAGTAAGGCCTATCTTGATGGGATTTGGTGGACAGAAGAGGGATGGGGTGTTCTTTTTGTTGATTATTTTTTCGGGGTCATCGGGGGTCAAATATGGGGTCAAATAGATCAGTAAGGCCTATCTTGATGGGATTTGGTGGACGGAAGAGGGATGGTGTGTTCTTTTTGTTGATTAATTTTTCGGGGTCATCGGGGGTCAAATATGGGGTCAAATAGATCAGTAAGGCCTATCTTGATGGGATTTGGTGGACGGAAGAGGGATGGGGTGTTCTTTTTGTTGATTATTTTTTCGGGGTCATCGGGGGTCAAATATGGGGTCAAATAGATCAGTAAGGCCTATCTTGATGGGATTTGGTGGACAGAAGAGGGATGGTGTGTTCTTTTTGTTGATTAATTTTTCGGGGTCATCGGGGGTCAAATATGGGGTCAAATAGATCAGTAAGGCCTATCTTGATGGGATTTGGTGGACGGAAGAGGGATGGTGTGTTCTTTTTGTTGATTAATTTTTCGGGGTCATCGGGGGTCAAATATGGGGTCAAATAGATCAGTAAGGCCTATCTTGATGGGATTTGGTGGACGGAAGAGGGATGGTGTGTTCTTTTTGTTGATTAATTTTTCGGGGTCAAATATGGGGTCAAATAGATCAGTAAGGCCTATCTTGATGGGATTTGGTGGAGGGAAGGTGTGGTGTGTTCTTTTTGTTGATTAATTTTTCGGGGTCATCGGGGGTCAAATATGGGGTCAAATAGATCAGTAAGGCCTATCTTGATGGGATTTGGTGGAGGGAAGGGGGTGGTGTGTTCTTTTTGTTGATTAAATTTTCGGGGTCATCGGGGGTCAAATATGGGGTCAAATAGATCAGTAAGGCCTATCTTGATTGGATTTGGTGGAGGGAAGGGGGTGGTGTATTCTTTTTGCTGATTAATTTTTCAAGGTCATCGGAGGTCATTCAAAGTCATCTGGGGTCAAATAAGATCTGTAAGGCCTATCTTGATGTGATTTGGTGTAGGGAAGGGGGTTGGTGTGTTCTTTTTGTTGATTAAATTTATCAAGGTATTACATCCCTTGCATTTACTACAATGCATACCTCTGTGACAGTGCTACATTGTATCATATGTTTCATCATCATTTCTTTCAAGTCACTTTTGATGAACAGGCGAGACGCGCCGTTCGAGAACCGCCTTGTTTCTATTGTTAACAGGAGTGAAAAGGATCGGTGATTACTGATTAATTAACACCTCACTGTTAAAGGGACACTAAGAGATGTGTTGGAGGCTGCGCCCTCAATTATGATAAAAACTGGGATTAGTATATTTTTATAATTGTATTACATGTATGAACTTAGCCCTCTTTGTACAAGAAAACGTCGATTCAAAAATGCTCGTACAGTCGCGACGAGCATTTTACGTCCGACAGTATCCCCCTGCAGTACGCGTGATACATAACGCGAACCATATTTGCATAGAGGGCGTTTGTCAATAAATAGCGATGATATTGTTTTAATCAAGTTTTGCTGTGTTTTTGTTAGTAGAAACAACAATAATGGCAATTTTTAATGTTCATCTTGAATTCTGAAGTAAATTTTTAACTATTTAAAATGTTCAACACCACTTAATGTCCCTTTAAGAGCCAGGTTTTATGAGACCGCAGTGATGCAAATCAGATGTCTGTATTGTTAGTGCTTAGCATATAGTCTATAACTAGCCACTTACTTGAAGTGGTTGGGTTTGACACTTATAGAGAAGGATTATTATAATGGGTACTTCAACTTGAATGGTTACCTATAAATATTGATTTTGACATTTCATGACTGAGGAAAGCTTTGGATTATAAAAGGAGCGCTCTTTCCCTTATAAATCTTTATAATGGTGCATCATGTTACAGGCAACACTTCTATTGTCATAATATTGTCATAATGATAAGCACAATATTCATAGTTTACTGAATTAAGATAGATGTTGTTATATTTTTAAAAATAAATGGTATTTTTTATACTGAAAACTGAAATATTGATAGCAAGGAGAGTTTCAAGTCACCCAGGCAAGTTAAAACCATACAGCTCGGCCCTCTGAATCCCAGCCAACGGTATTCCCCCACCACCAGTGGCGTAACTAGTTGAATATAATTAAAACCTTTTCACACTGCCCGACAATCGATTGTATTTTAACCTAAAAACCTAAAATTTCTACCACTACTGTCATCTGCACACACATCAATTCGCGGCAATATAATTTTGCGAATTTGAGCCTCTCGAGAAATTCGTGAAATTAAATTGCTCGCAAAATTAACTTGTTCTACAGTAGATCCTGGTGATTCAAAGACGATCGCTAAAGAACGATTGTCTTTGAAAGTGCCATTCTCAGTGTGAATGGGTTTCACGGTCGATCGGTAATATTTTAGCCTTGTTTTCGAACGACTGCATAGTCTCAAAGAAAAAAGAGATTGATAGTTGGGCCAGTATAAAACTATTTTAGTTGGCTTTCAAATGCTGTCGGTTCGATTGTAATTGCTCTTCCCGATCCAACGATATGCTTGATCAATCACAGTTGTTTAAAAAAGGGTTGTGCCACTTTTTAGGAAAAAAGATGCTTAGTGGAAAGAGTCATTTTGCTGAGTTAATAATCGGTATTTACTAATTGACGTTTATAATATAAGCTTCTAGATAACCAAATTACCTTTCAAATTCTGTTTGTTTTGTCTCATTTGCTTTATCCTATCTAAAAATATGTTTGATGAAAGTTGATCACCAAACTAATTTTATGAAGAAATGCTTAAGCGTTAAACATTTAACAGCAATTTTAAAACATGGATGATTTCTTTCAAAATATGGCACAACTTTGATGGGCATGTTCTCAGCATGGGTATGTAGCGGCGTAGCTAAGTTTGTCATATTGGTGGAGCGAAAATGAAAAATTAACCGACAATACTTTTACTGACTAAAAAATGTGTGCGTAGCGGGCGAAAATTTACTATTTTCCCATGATTGATGTCTATTTTGGCTTTAAACATGCTTTGAAACACAGAAAATCTATTTTGTGGACACATGCGCGCATAACGCGAGAAAAATAGCCATATTTCCCATGATTGAGGTCTATTTTGGCTTTAAACATGCCTTAAAAACACCGAAAATCTATTTTGTGGGCACATGTATGTGCGCAGCAACAATGACCAAAAAAAAATGGTTTGAAATATTAGTACAAAAAAGTTATTTAATTAATTTCTTAGACAAAGTTGTAACCCCCCTTTTGATTTCTTGAAAAAAGTTATGACCGCCCCCCCCCCCCCCCCCCCCCCCCCCCTGTTTGGTGCCGGCCGCCCCTCCGGTAGAAATTGTGAACGGTCCCTAGACTCAAGCAAATTTGACCAAACAAACTGCATACGAAAGGTTATTTAGTTATCGTGAAGCTTGTATAAACACCAATTCCACATGAAATGTTAAAAGATCAAAATGATAGTTTCCCAAAAAAAACTATTTTTCTAAAAGTGGCACAAGCCTGATTTTGAGTGCTCGCTGTTGCTCAAAAATATATTTAGATTGAGAAAAGTAAACACAATCAAATAAACCGCATTTGATGGCCAACAAAATCATTTTGCAGATTAGGCACATAGAAGTCAATGTTATGTTTCCCGTAACATTTTTTCCAAACCATAATGAGGCAACTTTTTAATTATTCATTATTTGGCAGGATTTCAAATAAAAGCAATTTCATTAACATATAGGCCAATAATTTCATGCTCAATTAATTAAAATTGATGTTGTAATACACCCTTACTAGGTCCAAAACTTCAAATCGATGTAACAACCATATTCTACCGTGAATTGAATCGTCCTTTGTTATCATGAAATCGCAACAATAATTTTCTTATTATTTATTTTTTCTCCAGAAGATGTTATAAAGACATAGATGATGGAACCTGGTGAATCCCTGCCTGTCGCCATATTGAATGAATGGTTCTGTGGTAGGAGTAGCGGCAATAGCAGTGTTGATTATCAACTTGTACCCTACTACCAAGGACAGTTTCTCAACCATGTTTGCCTCCTCAATTTCTATTATGCGGTCTTCCATTTAGCTTTCACAATACTCCTCATAACGACACAATGCATAATACGCTATTGCCAAACAAATCAACCAAGACAGTTTCTGTCAAAACTTCCCGGTCACAATATACGATGGCTGATTGCCACGCTTTTACTTTTGATACAAATAGTGGCCATTACAGAAGGTGTACTAACAGATAGCACTCGGACTAACAAGGAGACTGTTTCCAGCTATTTGTACCTGTACATTCCATCTGCCAGTGCCTTCTTTGGGGGAGTATGTGCTATAATAGTATGCCACAGTGTAGAATTACGGTGGAGAAAACTGCCATCTATTGCATTAACATCCTACTGGATGTTTTCATGTGGAGCTGAAATTTTAAGACTGATAAACCTTATGAACATAGACCTCGCCAGTTTCACTGTTTTACGGTTTGATATTGTGCTACTGCTGCTGTTTATTTATGCAACTCTAGGGGTGATACAAATTCATCATTTTCGAATAAAGGTAAGTTAGGCCAAATTATATTAATTGTTTGTCTCAAAGCTCCTGCGTTAGTTTATTGATGCGCATTAGAAAAACAAAAATCTGAAGAAAAAAACTTCTTCTTTTTTTTTCAAAAAAAAAAAAATCCCAAAATTTCACCGATTTTTCAGATTTTCATCGATCACAACATCTTAAATACAAAAGTTCACTTTGACAAGGATTTCAATATTTTATATTTAAAAATTAAAAATGTTAAAAAAAACCCAGCATTCCGCATTAGTTTTACAGCAGGAGAGGAGCTTTGAGACAAACAATTAATTTAATTTGGCCTTACTAACTTCCTACTATATATGGCATTCCAGGGGTAGCATTTAGGCCCAAACATCAAGGGTCTTTTTTCACTCGAGCATGCAAATAATCCAAAAATGGGAGGTTGAAAATACATTTTCGGAGGTAAACAATATTTTTGCCAAAGCGACCGTAGGCTACAGGTTCAAAATAGTTTTGTGAGAGAGAAGTACTGTTGTTTTTAATAACAGATAACTAAAACAGTGTAGCGAACCACCTTCCTGAAGGTATGCAGAGTGATTATCACAAGTTGATTTTGTAAAAGCAAAACTTTCTCATGACAAACACAACTTTCACAAATGTCCATCATGATTGCATTAAAACTGTAGCCGTTCACCAATATTTTGTTCAGGGATAGCTGTGATGTTATTTTTACGAGGCATTTTGTGGACAAATGTGTCTTGAGTGGAATTTTTTATTTAGATTCTGTAATCCTTAGTCAAAGGAAGTATTTTAGGTGTTATACCCATGCAGGTAATACAGGTAAAAAGGATACAAGATTTAAACTGAGACGAAAGGGATAAGAAGCACTATTTATTCTTGTTATATGCAGAGATCCAGGTCTAACAGGGTATAGTTACAGTTGATGGCCAATGGATTCTCACCATTTCTGTATAATTTGTAGCACGACCTCATTATTTGCGTCTCTTTTTATTGGCTCGCATCTGTTGCGTTGCTGAATATATGCAATCCTGGCGCAGCCCCACCCAAAAACACAAAACGCGTTGCATTGAGTGGAATGTCACAATAACAAAACGCATCATATTTTGGATTTTGGGGCCAGTACAACTTCTATTGTTTATTATTCTTTGGGATAACTATTTAGCAATTAGGTGAATATTTCGATAACTATGTTATATTACAGAACCACTCAGGCCTTCAAGATTTTCAAAGTATATCAAGGCAGGAGGATGAGAGCCAAAATAATGTATCTTTTCTACGAGGTTATGTAAGTTTTCCATCTGACATTCTACATTGGTGGATACACTGGTTACTGAGATTGGGCTACAGTAAACCACTAACAATAGAGGACCTAGGATGTCTCCCTGAGGCACACCTTGTAGCGCCTAATCATCAGAGATTAAAGACAGCCATCAAAGAAGAACTGGTAAGACAATAGCAAATACAATATTCTGTAAAATAAAAGTGGTTATTTAGACACAAATGATATATACAAGCAGTTTCATTTTTATTTTTAATGATGCATGAAGATGAGGGCATCATAACAAATTCTACTTATACATTATTCTGAATTTCTTCTTTACAAATTGATGAGCCTCCTTTGTTCAGCAGCAAATTAATACAGAAGAGTGTGACGATGTGTATGCCAAAATCGCACGCATACGCTTGGATTACGTTTGTTCATGGAGAGATCAAAAACACATATTTTTGCCAATTTGGAAATGACTAACTATATAAATTATAGCTCCTTCTTATCTGGAACAGCTTATCTGTTTACAAAAGTAATGATCCTCTTGATGCTGGACGTCGACTATGCTCTCACTCCGACTGCACCCGCCTGTCCACTCTGAGATCCCACAAAAGGCTGGTGATTCCTCCTTTGCTGTCGGTGCTCCACGTATTTGGAATAACATACCCATGGAGATCCGTGAAGCAGAGTCGGTATCTCGTTTCAAGCGTATCTTGAAAACATATTTATTCCCATGTTGATTTTTGTATTTCTATGCTTTATTATGTATATATTTTTGTTTTATCATTGTAAAGCGCTGTGTTATGTATAGAATAGAATAGATAAGTGTCTCTCATCAAAAGCTGTTTCCAAAGTACTTTACAAAGTAAATTTACAATTTAACCCTAATCCCCCAAACCGGGTTTGTAACCGGGATCACAATTTTGGAAGAGAAATCAACAAATAAATTGCTGCTCCCCGACCGGGGATCGAACCGGGGACCTTCCGGACCAAAAACCCTGGCCCCCATAGGCAAGCCACGGCGCGGCTCTTAGCTACTTGTTCGCGCAGTATACTGCACACTATATAGACTCAGTTGATTACATAATCGAAAACAGTTCGCACATGTGCTTGGAGATAGGCTTGGAAGTAGTAGTTTGGGGCACACAGGGGGCTGTTTGATCTGCTTCAAATTGATTTGGAAAAGTAATACGATTATTATTAATAATAATAATAATAATAATAATAATAATAATAATAACACTAATAACAGTGCTTATATAGCCCTGTTCCAAAAATGATCACAGCCCGTTATAAAAATATAACATATAAACAATACAATGTACCCCAGGCATCATAAATGGAAAGAATGAGAAAGCATGTACAGAAACACAGTAACTAAACAAATTACTGAGTCTTGAGATTATGCTTGACGGTCATGATACTGTTGCTGGATCTTAAGGTGGATGGAGTGTTACTCCATACTCCATAGTGTTGGGCCAGCTACAGCAAAGGATCCAGCTCTTAATAAAAAATCATTGTATTCTGTCAGTTGCATTATTTGTGATGGTTATAAAGTTTCTCAACTGCGCTTTTTGTTTAAAAACACATTTAACATGCCACCAATTTTCCACCCTAGAACAATGCATTCCAAACGGGAAAGAACCCATCACTTTTAAAGGTTTTTTGGCAACTTTCTTGGAAAGTTCTGCTATCATCTGGTTTACTGAGATGTTTTGGAGAGCCGTTTGTCCTGGTAACACCATTTGCTATCAGCGGTATCATCACTTATGTTAACTCCATAGAAACACATCCAGAATCTCAGGTAAGCAATGATATTTGTTCATGTTTCTGCCCAAAATAAGTATAGCAGTGGTACATTTTGTGGAGGATATCATTTGCAGTACCTGAATGTATGTAGAATAATACATAATATACATACTTGGACACAGGGTTGGTGCTTCAGCCAAAAACTAAAGAATATGAAAGAAATTTAAAAAAAGAAGGTATCTGCAACCAAATTGTGAGCTCCAGTATACCTTCTCTGCACTTACCTGCTCATTTGATAAATTACCGGTCAGATATTCAGTCCTTATAGATGCTATTAAAGAATTGCTAATGCAACAAAGAATAAGAAAAAACATTTTACAGATATTTGGACCTCTCAGGTAGGGTCTGTCAGTCGGGCAGGTTTTGTTGTTGTTTGGGTGGTGGTTTTTTTCTCAAAATTTCACAAGGTTCAAACTCTTTTTATTATTAACAATTCCCCCCCCCCCCCCCCAAAAAAAAAGAAGTGAAAATTAGAAGGAAAACAAATCTAACAAATTGAAAATATGTGTCAATCAGGCCCCATAGAACAGGGTTTTCCCCTTGGCCTAATGCAATAATTATTAATGTAATGGTTTTACCTGTGACCCCAAAAGGATGGTAAATACTAACACTGCTATAAAACTTTCCACAACGCCAGGCGTCTGCAGACGACATCCCAACATTTCACAAAATGTTTCAAAAATGTCTCAATTATTGAATTTTATTACCATATGTGGAATCACCATGAGAAATGCATTGAAATAAGTACAAAAATGCCTAATATTGGTTCAGTAATCCTTGAGATAGACTTTGAAAATTGGGAAAGGTTTCTGAAAAACTGTTTTGTATTAGGTTAATCTAATAGCTGCGTGGAAAGTGTTAATATGTGCAAAACCATTTACATAACAACCAAAGGTTGTACATGTTATAAAGTTACAGACGTGCTTGTATGCAACTTATCTGTTTCAAAACAAATTATCTATATTGTGTACTTGTTCTTTTCAGGAAACTTTCCATTTTATATCACTGCAAGAATACTTTAGTAATGGTTTTGTACTACTAGTGACCATATTTGTTGCCAAACTTATTGAGAGACTGTGTCTTTGGACAGCACAGTATATGCTAGTTGTGGAGTCATTGCACATCAGAACAGCTATACAGGTATGTGTCACAAATCTAGGTTTTATTTAGTATCATTATAATCATATCTATACAAAGTAAAAATTCAAAGTAATAGACCTTCTGGAATTGAAGTCATAACTCTGAGTTTCATGCTTTCGCAATCGACAGCCGAAGAAAAAATAGTGCTAATGGAATTTGAGCATATAGAATTATATTGGATTGTATGTTTACAAGTATACAAGGGGGTATCAAAAAGTTCTTGAAATCACCCAGAAGTAAAGGAGCTATATCGATTAAATTTTGTCAGTGTAAACACTGGTCCTTAAAAACATTATGGTGCAAAAATTGTCTCATAAGTATGTTTACTTTCTTAACAGGTGGCGCTAGAGGCCAAGGCCATGTAACTCAATGACGTCTTCCAACGGTGCTATGTACATGGTAAATTATAATGGTCCAATAACTGATTCTTGTGGGATGCCTTCCAGAAGAATATTAGGCTTAGATTTTTTATTTTTTATTTTGTCATTTGTCACTCGTAGGTCTCAATTTATCTCTGTAAATGACAAAATGTATAAGCCTCATACTCCTCTGGAAGGCGTCCCACAAGGATAAGTTATTGGACCATTATAATTTACCATGTACATAGCACCGTTGGCAGACGTCATTGATTAACATGGCATTGGCATCTAGCGCCACCTGTAAAGAAAGTAAACATACTTATGAGACCATTTTTGGACCATAATGTTTTTAAGGACCAGTGATTACACTGACAAAATTTAATCGATATAGCTCCTTCACTTCTGGCTGATTTCAAGATTTTTTTGATACCCCTCGTACAGCGTGTCCCAAAAAACTGGGTCCAAAACTTTCAGAGCTTATAACTTAAAATATGGGAAACATAGATGCTTCATGTTTGAGAATATAAAAGTAAATATATCTGACATTATTGGGTGAAATTATAAGACCAACCGAATGTAAGGTTTTAGAAATACAAAGCATTGCATACAGCGTGGTCAGAACCCATTTTTTCCGATTTTGCCCATGAACCGTCCATGCGTTGCATTTGCGCATCGAACTGACGTCATCAAAGTTTTGCCTTTGACTTGATAACAATGACTTACTCAAGGAAATCTTTGTCATAAGGGGGATAAAAAGTGTAAATACCTATGATTTTTGTTGGAAAAATCAATAAATAACCTTCTGAGACACTGGCATCTTTGAAGCAGTTCAAGAACCATTTCTTCGAAATTGGAAACCAGCCGTTAAGTCAGTCATCTCATCAAAGGAATTAGAGGAAGGGCTGGAACTTCAGATTTTTTTCAACCAGCCAATCGGGATCGGGCAGGTTACTCACAAAAATACCTGCCCGGCCGACAGAAATTCCACCAGCCAGTGTAACTCTCACACTTGCACCGTGAGTTTGAAATTGTTTACCCGCCAATCGGTTGCCGGGGTCCTTTTTCCCGACACAACATTTACCCGCTATGGGCAGGTGGGCGGGTGCTATTTCCAGGCATAGTATCAGGGTAACAGTTGAAACGGTTACTGCAATGGGTATTTAAAATGCTGAATATTGATCCAAAATACCTATAATTTAACCCTTTTCTACCAAACATACTATATTTCGGAGAATAAACACTATGCACATGATGTAGGGAAAACTTGCACACAACGCAAATGCAAGGCATAAGGCGGTTTATTGCTAAATTGGAAAAAACGGGTTCTAACCACGCTCTGTTGAAAGCTTTGTATTTCAAAAAGTTGCCATTTGATTAGTCTCACATTTTAACCAATAAAGGTCAGGTATATGTACCTTAATATCCTCAAATATGAAGCAGCTACGTTTTCAACTTTTTAAGCGACAAGCTCTGCAAATTTTGGACCCAGTTTTTTGGGACACGCTGTATATGCCCTTTTGAATCATTGTAGCACCTTCATATAGTGCAATGATTGTTATGTCTTTGGGTAGTGTATGTTTATGTCATGAGATCATTGTAAATGGCATGCAGCTCATAACCTGCTTTCTATGTATGTTTCTGATCTCATCTGCTTCTCTCAGTTTACATGTTTCCAGAAATGATCCTTTGGCAGCCACTATAGAGTCATTATCTTGGATTTCGTGACCAATTTCTTGATACCAAAGTTTCTTAGTGAATTTGTCAACGAGAACCATTTTAAGAGAAAATGAGCTCCCATGCACCTCTCAAAAGTGACGGGAAAGTTCTTTTATAGCGCAAATTCCAAAATGGCCGCCATACAGGGGCCCAAAAATTCAAATGACTTTAATTAAGCTGAAAAGCACACCAAATTGTTCGGCTGAGCACAAGGATTCCGAAAAAGTATAGTTTGCCCTACTTCTGATGTTTGGTTAACGAGTTATCGGGTAAAACATAAAAAGGTCGTTGACCTTTGCATATGGGGTCAAAATTTAAACTTGCTCCGATTTTGAAAAACAATATCTCATATTGTTTGTATGATCACAAGGATTTGTATGATCCTTTGGCAGCCACTATAGTAGAGTCATTATCTTGGATTTCGTGACCAATTTCTTGATACCAAAGTTTCTTAGTAAATTTGTCAACTAGAACCATTTTAAGAGAAAATGAGCTCCCATGCACCTCTCAAAAGTGACGGGAAAGTTCTTTTATAGCGCAAATTCCAAAATGGCCGCCATACAGGGGCCCAAAAATTCAAATGACTTTAATTAAGCTGAAAAGCACACCAAATTGTTCGGCTGAGCACAAGGATTCCGAAAAAGTATAGTTTGCCCTACTTCTGATGTTTGGTTAACGAGTTATCGGGTAAAACATAAAAAGGTCGTTGACCTTTGCATATGGGGTCAAAATTTAAACTTGCTCCAATTTTGAAAAACAATATCACAAATTGTTCGTCTGATTGCAAGGATTCCAGAAATGATAGCTTTTACCACCTAGAGTGTCTTTTGTACCTTATAAAGGGGTCAAAAGGTCAGATTCTATATAGGGCAGTGTGCCTTGACCTTTTGACCTACACAAAATATTCCCGGTGGTAAAAAAACAACCTATTTCTGGAATCCTTGTGATCATACAAACAATATGAGATATTGTTTTTCAAAATCGGAGCAAGTTTAAATTTTGACCCCATATGCAAAGGTCAACGACCTTTTACGTTTTACCCGATAACTCGTTAACCAAACATCGGAAGTAGGGCAAACTATACTTTTTCGGAATCCTTGTGCTCAGCCGAACAATTTGGTGTGCTTTTCAGCTTAATTAAAGTCATTTGAATTTTTGGGCCTGTATGGCGGCCATTTTGGAATTTCGCTATAAAAGAACTTTCCCGTCACTTTTGAGAGGTGCATGGGAGCTCATTTCCTCTTAAAATGGTTCTAGTTGACAAATTCACTAAGAAACTTTGGTATCAAGAAATTGGTCACGAAATCCAAGATAATGACTCTACTATAGCAACGTTTCTTGGTACGTCCAGTCAAAAACGTCTTCAAGCATAACAGCATCAAAACCAACCACAAATGCAGTGGCGTAGCTAGGATTTTTTTCAGGGGGGGCAAGATTTCTAAAATTTTCGTAAAAGGTTGCCCCCCCCAACAAATTCTAGTCACTTACCTCGTGAATTTCACGTAAGTGGGGGGGGGGGGGTCAAAAAAATTCGCAAAGTCCAAAAAAAAAATCGCACAGTCCAAAAAAAAATCGCACAGTAAATGTACATGTACTACATTGACAAATTTGGCTTCTATTTGGCTAATAACCGCGGTCTTTTTTCTCAATTTTTTCCTATTTCCTTTTTTTCTCACCCCTTTTTTTTTTTAGGGGGGTGGGGGGCGGGGGCCCAAATTGGGTTTTTTTTCATCAGGGGGGGGGGGGGCATTTGCCCCCCCCCCCCCTGAGCTACGCCACTGCACAAATGGATGAACACCATCAAGTCATTTAACCAAGATGAGATCCCTAACTGTAGCAAATAATGCATGCTTTACAAAATCAAATGTGCAGGTTATTCTAACTCTTATGTAGACATAACCAGTACAACTTTTAGCACACGGTTTAAGGGGGGGGGGGGGGGTGGGCTCAAGGAAGTCACCTTTTGAATTTTGTGAGTGCTGTAATTATCAGAGAATCCAAATTTGGCATAAATTTTGACAAAAAATGTTGATTTTTTGACCCATTTTTTAAAAACTAAGCTAACAAAAATAATTGTGAGTTAAAAATGCCCAAATCGCTTGATGATGATGTAAAAACACTAACTTAGGGAAGGATTTCTCATTTTTGAACCTTATGTAATATTTTTTGCAATTTTGACTAAAAAGTGCCCCCCCCCCCAAAAAAAAAGGTTCCATTTTTTCACTTTTTTGGCACTTTTTGGTTCCCCCTGACTGAGCACACACTCCTGAAAACCTCCAATCATGGCCGTTTCTAAAACACATCGACACAAGATAAGCTTGGACAATGTATAAGTAGTTACTGAAGATAATTTGTCTTGAAATGCAAAAAAAGAGGAGCCATTGAGATCATCATAAAAAGTCAGGCATGTTAACTGGTCAAGACTATCATATCGACGCTGTTCTGTCAAAACCTTGTATGTTTTTCCGGTCCTTCAGCATGTGTAAAGTAAAACTGCCTTATGGTTATGCATAGGAAGTGTTGCTTTATACATGTTCAGGGAAAGAGCACTTACAAGGTTTTTATAGATGTTTTTTTAACCCTTGAAGATGTTCAGAGCAGACTGCCCAAACGTTTTACATAGGAAGTATACACCTAGCACATAAAGTCCCTGACCAGGTGCTTTGAGGTTGGCTAATTCAAAATAGATAATCGGTACCAAAAATCTGAGATATACATTAAATGAGCAAATTTGTTCTCCGCAGTTTGATACCTCATTCAACAAAATCGAATGGACACTTTTAAAGCTATGGTGATTTCAATGACCACGCATAACAACAGCAAAGTTGCACTAGGTATAGGAAATCTTTGATTTGTGTGTGATTACGCACTGAAAAAACTCACAGCTAATCAGCTAAGACTTTTATTCTTCACAGCTAGTCACACCCTTTGTCCCGCAAATTGCGGTTATCACTCCAGACCCATTCATCTGGCTCGTTCAGATAGCACACAGTTATGACAGTAATCACACACAAATCAATGATTTCCTGTACTTAGTGCAACTCTGCTGTTGTTATGCGCGGTCATTGAAATCACCGTAACTTTAAAAGTTTCAATACAATTTTGTTGAATTAGGTATCAAACCGCGGAGAAGAAATTTGCTCATTTAATGTATATCTCAGATTTTTGGTACCGATTATATATTTTGAATTAGCCAACCTCAAAGCACTTGGTCAGGGACTTTATATGCTAGGTGTATATCTTATACATGCTAAAAGGCCAAATGGAGATACAAAGTTTTGACAGAACATCGATGATATAGCTTCTTATTTATCCTCTAGGCGGCTGTGTATGAGAAATCTTTAGAGCTGTCCTCCGTCAATGACTCCAGAGGAAATTCAAACATGGGCAAAATCACTAACTGTATGTCAACAGATGCAGCTAATGTGTTGATAGCCATCCAGATGATACACTTTGCTGTTATACCACCAATGGTAAGGATTGTTTGGCTTGATTTGTATCTGAACAGCAGTGTCATGAACATATCGCTATAGTCTATTTATCTAAACACAACACCAAAAGTAAGTCCCCCTCTCAACAGTTCGTCATAATATTGTAAGGTAAAACATTTTAACAATAAAACTTAGTTAGAAATAATCTCATGACTGTTTCCTAAGTGTTGTTTGAAAATGAGAGATGTCCATGACTTCATGGCTGAACAAGTTCAAATGGAAGACAAAAACTGCCCTTCTCAAAAGTCACAACTCACTGTGCTTTTAGCTCTGAGCCAAGAAGGGGATTTACATGGCTGAATGATCATGAATTGATTACACATTACAGTAATATTCACTCAACCCCAGGTGTTTTTCCATTAGTAAGAAGCAATTCATAAACTTTTGTGATTTTTGAGAAGGGCAGTTTTTGTCTTCAATTTGAGCTCATTCAGCCATGAAGTCATGGACATCTTTCATTTTCAAACAACACTTAGGAAACAGTCATAGGATTATTTGTAACTAAGTTTTATTGGTAAAATGCTTTACCTTACGATATTATGACAAACTGTTGAGAGGGGGACTTACTTTTTGTGTTGTGTTCATCACGAGACAGTGGCGTAACTGTGTTGTTTACTAATTGCAGCAGTTGGCGTATACACCCACGCATAGAAAGACGGAAGATACATATGTGTGCATAAAAAGTGCGCCTGTAAAGTTACGTCACTGTTCAGAGGAAGAGAAATCGAGGATAAAACTCAAGTCACAAAGGAAGTCCAAGTGCAGTTGAGTCAAGTCAAGTCCTTCTCAATTTTACTAAGTCAAGTCAATCCTAAAGGTCAAGTCAAGACATTAATTGGCTCAAGGCCAGAGTCAATTCAAGTCACCTATTTTGTTCTAGTCACACCAAGTCATACATAATAGGAAACTGTTCATTTCATGTACTCAAATTTCCTATAAGTCATCCTCAGGTCACTTCCTTTGATTGTTAGATCAGCTTCATGATATTCATTTTGACAGTCAAATTTGATAATACTAAAAAAATTAGTCAGTTTAGTACCAGAAGTTCATTCTTTTGGTAATGATAAGTTGACTTGAGTCAAGTCAGTGAGTTCTTTGATAAATATTGAAACTGAGTCACAAATCAAATTACCTTGGTCATATCCTTTCCTCTTATAATAAGAAGTTTTGTGGAAGCCCATGGATCCCATATCTAATTCCAAGGTTAATCTTTTTAAAGATTCTTTGGTTGGATTAGTTGATTGGCAACTAGTAAGAGAAATAAGAGATATATTGCAGTTTGGGAAGACTAATTGTAGGTGACAATCAGCATAAAAGACCTCTTTTTAAGTCTCTGAATTATGTAACCAGCAGGTGTAAAAAGCTGAGTTGGCAAATACATGTTGTAAGGGAGGGGAATAGCCAAGTTGTGTAATTAAGATCTTTCTTGTATACATCATATTAATTGTTCTTCATATTCTTTCTGTAGACTTTGGCAGCTTTATTGTTGCTTTTCAACACATTAGGAGTGTCTGCTGTGTGTGGTTTAGCTGTCTGCTTGGTCCTCTTTCCAATCATAGTGATAACGAGCAAAAGAATTGCTGTCTTTCAAAAGAAAGCTTTAGTAAGTACAGTATTGTATTTTAATGGTTTTATTTTTAAAGAATGGTGCATATACACATACAGTGAACAATGAAAATGAATGGTATTCAATCTAGGCTTATACAAGACTAACTTGGGTAAGATAACTTGATGTTCATGAGTCATTTTCAAAACTGGATAAACTTGGATTTGTTTTAAAAAGGAGTTTAACAGTTGATTATCAATATCTATTCGAATATCTACATAAATGTTCTGCTTTTATATAAGGGGCATGGTGCATTTCATGCAGTGGATTAAGTACGAAACCCAGATCATGGGTTCATTATTCACTGTGGCCAACGTGCTGTGCATTTTGACAAAGTATTCTATCCATAAGACATCAGCATGTTTGTACAATTCTAAAAGTTTGGTTTGCGAAGGTAAGATAGTGTGCTCTTTTACATGGACATATAAAATAAATGCCAAGTAGCCTGAATAGTGTGTGAAGAATCCTGTACAGTTTGATGACTCTATCCTGATTGCCTACAAGTAAAGAGGAATTGGTTGGGAATGCAAAACAGACATAAACACTATGATAAGAGTACAGAGATGCCAGTTTCAGGTGTTTTTAGGTTTTGTCACTCCCAATTTCCCCTCTTTTATTTGTTTTTAGCCCGTTTTTGGGCCTTTTATGGTTCATCCTTGGTGTAAGACAGCATGGAATTACCCTAGCACAAAATCCTCTATTGATGGATTAAAGGATTATACAGCTTTATTCTGTAATGGGGTCTTTACACAAGTCCAACTTATGAATGTCTTACACCAAGGATATATCATACTAATCACATTTATGCAATATTTCAGGTTTTAACAACTGTCAGGTTTTTTGTTGTTGTACTGACTGGCATCTCTGAGAGTAGCAAGTCTTGTATAGTGCAAAAATGTTGAAAGTTAAGCTCAAATTAAGAAATAGCAATCTGTCCTTAGTTCTCATTCATCTCTCACTTCTCTGTTCAGGTGTTTTCAGATGAAAGAGTGAAACACACTCATGAGATGCTTAAAGAAATGAAATTACTGAAACTGAATGCTTGGGAAGACCTCTTCTGTGACACCATAGAGAAGCTAAGACTAAAGGAACTCAACCAAGTGCTGTATAAAAATCTGGTGTTTGCTGTGGCGGGTAAGATGGGTCGGACAATTTGCAGCATGCCCTGTTGAGGGAAACTCGTACATGACTAGGGTTGGGATTAGATAACAAATCCATTATTTTAGATTTGATATGTTTGTAGTATTGCTAATGTATCATTGGTGACTTGTTCTTGCATAATCTGAAGTAACGTAACTAGGGTGTCAAAATGGATGGGTTTTTTGTGTGAAAATGTGAACGGATTAAATTCCCTAAATAATAATAATAATAATAATAATACCGTGTTTATATAGCGCCTTACAAATAACACAAAGCGCTTTACATGAAAAATATCACAAAATACCAAAAATACATGATAAGAATGCAGACTAAAGCCATTAAAATATTTTTTTAAAAGCACATGACAATCTTGCTTTCATTTTGTCAATGGCATTCATTTCAAAAGTTGTGGATTTTATAGATATAATTGCTATCTTTTCTTTACTTTTCAGCTGTTTATCATTGTCAATTTTTCTCAGTTTTCATTAATATAATGAAAGTGGGGTACACAGTGGCGTAACAGCCGGGGGGGCAGGGGGGCACAGTGCCCCCCTGAAGGTGCTCAGCAGGAAATTCAAACCTACCCACCAGGAAAAATGGGGGGGAAGGTCGATTTTTTGTGACCGTGCGAAATTTTGTGACCATCCCCCCCACTTACGTGAAATTCATGAGGTGACTGACTGGGGAAAAATTTGGGGCAACCTTTTACGAAAATTTCTGTCGGGTCGAACTGGTGTTCACCAGGAAAAAATATCCTTTGCCCCCCCTGGAAAAAATCCCAGATACGCCACTGGGGGTACATTTTGGCATAAATCTCAAGTTACTGTGTTTGAATAGTGTAAACATAAGATGCAGAGTGTGAAATACCACTAAATCAGCCTTTGTCTGTTCTTTTCTTTCCAGCATTTTGTAGTAATACTGCACCAATTATGATGACTCTGGTGGTAAGCTTTTGTTATAAGTGACTTCCTTTTTTGGGTAATCAGTAGAGGCACAACTGTTAGATCCATTTGAAGCAATTGTAACATAATTTGTGGTTCTATCTTCAAATTCAAATGTGTCTCTTTTTAACCACATGCTGTAGAAAACACATCCAGTTATAACGGGTCAATAGTGTCTGTTGGTAAGATTTGTGAGAACCAGGTCCAACACTTTACAACATTTTTGCACATGTAATAAAAGACATATTTGTGTCTGTTATTTCATGAAAGACCTTTGGGTGTATGTATATTGTGCTTTCAACAAATGAACCTTTGGTGATGGGATAAAACCCCTGTTCTACAAGGGCCCAACAGACCCTTTTTTATTTAATGTTATGTAAAAAAAAATTAAAAAATTAAATTTTTTGAAAAATAAACAAATCAAAAACAAAAAGACCAATCTGAGAGGTCCGTTTGCACGTGTACTGATTTTAATTGGGTGAATTTTATCTCCTAACTTGATCTTGATGTTTTATTCACAGTCTTTTGGAACGTACACCTGGCTGAATGACAAACCCCTGACACCAGAGATAGCATTCCCATCACTTGCCTTATTCTCCCTATTTGACACATTCCTATTCATCTTACCTATTGGTCTGTCAACGGCTGTCACTGGATATGTCAGTACAAAAAGAATAGAAGCGTTTCTGTTTCGGGCAACAGGAAATAGCCCACCCAACAATAAGATGTCATCTGGTGAAGAAGCTACCTCAACAAGTGCAATACTGTCAAGTAATCAAAAGGTAGGGTATGCGCAAGTAAAACCAGGCCTAGGCTATAGTTTGATCTGCTCCAAATTGGCAAAGCCTCTTTACAGAAGCGAATGAATACAGAAGAACATGGGCGCTCATGAAGGCAACAAGCGCACTGTACATTACATGGGTGACGCGTGTGTGCATCCAAAACCGTGTGCGTGTAGCCAGAACTGAGTGCTTATGGCCATAATCGCGTTTATATGCTTGGATTACCTTCATGTGCGTAGAGATAAAAACTGAATATTTCTCTCTAATTTGGAACTGATCAAACTATAAAACAGTCCATGTCAACTACCTACATGTATGTTTTTCCATTAATGTTTTTATATTGAAGCTCTCTTTAACAAATATTATGACTCCCAAAATTGAAGAAAATCAAATAATGTATTCTTGCTTTTTGTTAATGTCTATTTAAAAAGCTGTGAAATATTATTAACTAATTCACTTTTTTCCCAGCTAAGCTGTATCAACAAATTGAACAAAAAACCAAACTAAAAAAAAAGTGAATGGAAAGAACGAAACTAAGAAGAAGAAAATCCACCATTTGCATAGTCCAAAAGTAGGAAAAGAAAAACTTTTGACAAATGGCAAACTTAGTATTAGGCAACGAAAGCAAAAACACAGACCTCTCAGGTAGGGTCGGTTGGTCGGGCAGTTTTTTTTTTTTACTACCAGGCTGTTAATTTTTGAGAATTGCCACCGAGTTAGAAATTTAAGAGGGGGAGCAGGCCGGGTAAGAAACTTGAGAGTGAGGGGTGGGGGTAATTCAGCAAATGTTCACACACAAAAATCATCAAGGAAATTGGAGAATTTTGTTTTAGTCGGTCGGGCCCATAGATACCTTATTTACCAACTACTTAAAAATCCTGCATTACTATAACCCAAAAGCTTGGAAAAGCCTTCAATTGCTGTTTGCCCAATACAAGAGAACACAGAAATCCCAGGATAAAATGTTGGCCTGCATATGAGCTTGAAAGAACTGTATTTAAGTATTTGTGCTCTATTGTTAATTTGTTAAATAATTTGTTTTACATTTTATTTATCTTTCAGAGTGAATCAAGTCATCAATATTCCATTGGAATACAGCATCATATACCTAATGGTACAAGTGACATAGAAATGAAACCAGTTGTGAATACAAAGTCAGCTAAAAGTATGAATGGTGCAATAGTACAGGTAATTAGAATAATGCTGTACTAAAAGGTCAAGTCAAGTGAAAACAATACTAATTTCTTTTCATCATTTTCTTAAAAAAGAGGGCACCTTTTTAAATACGGTGTGATTGCATATTATGTGTGTAACTTGAAGAGGCATTTGTTAACACTTTTATTTCATTCTGAAAAGAGTTGGTTAATTTGAAGTTAGCTTTAAAATATTTATTAGTAAAAGCTGATATATTTACAACTTTTTCAATTTCAACCATTGAAATGTACCATCAAATCCAATATCCTCATTCGACATTTGTGCGGAATACCTCCCTCTTCTTGATTAATATTAACACCATACTTAATCCTGCATTACTATAACCCTGAAAAGCCTTCAATTGCTGTTTGCCCAATACAAGAGAATACATAAATCCCAGGAAAAAATGTTGGCCTGCATATGAGCTTGAAGAACTTGTTAAATAACTTGTTTTGCATTTTATTTATCTTTCAGAGTGAATCAAGTCATCAATATTCCAATGGAATACAGCATCATATACCTAATGGTACAAGTGACATAGAAATGAAACCAGTTGTGAATACAAAGTCGGCTAAAAGTATGAATGGTGCAATAGTACAGGTAATTGGAATAATTTTCATTTTCTCAAAAAAGAGGGCACCTTTTTAGATACAGTGTTATTGCATAAGTTAAAGAGGCATTTGTTAACACATTTTATTTCATTCTGAAAAGAGTTGGTTCTAAGGGAAGTGTCAACCCTATTATTTTGATGATCAACTTTTGCTTCTAAGTTTGAGAATATTGAATAAAAGTACATAAAAGTATAATTTATAGAAAGGAAATTTGATAAGGAATCCGATGGTGATATCAATGTGATACCAAATAAACTTAATTTTAAGAAATGAACCAAAAAGCGTTATATAACTATAAAAAAAAATAATGGTAATTTGTTCTAATATAATTTTTTTTAAACAAGTCAATTTTGTCTAGGGGCACATTTTTTCTTTTTCCAAAATAAGGCTTTGTTTTGGAAATATTGCTAAAAACATCGGAAAAGTGTAAAAGTCATGTTTTTTTTACATACATTTCGCTAGAAATGGATGCATATCTCGAGTTTTAAATCCATAATCGAAAAAATAAAAAAATCGCTCCTAGTGCTGAAAGTCCTCTACACAATGGTAGTAAAAGCTTACCTGATAGTTTGATATTTTTTTAGTTATGTTGTCTGAAAATTCGTAAAATTCCTTCAAATTTGAACTTCTAGAAAACATGATTTAGTAAAAATATTGACATTTTCCACCATTCAAAGCTAAATGTTCACGGAATACACAGGTGTGTGACCTAAAAGGCGAGTATACTATTATGAACAATCAAAATAAACTATCAGATTCATTTTATATTGTCACAATGTGAAGAAATTGGAAGAAAACTGAAATTTAAATGATCATAAGATTGGCCGTTGTTTACATTTTTAGACATTGTTTTGCGCTCTTTTGTTTTTTCGCGTCTACGTTGCGGATATTAAGCGGCGCGTCTAGTATTACGCATGAGAAGATTCAGCGCGCGACGCAATGATCGAACAGCTGTCGCAGCATTTGAAAAGCGCAGAACTCTGTTTAATTTCCCGCCAAATAACCATGCGCCTTTTCCTGACTCAAACTTTCCAAAACAACAATTTTAAATCACCCAAATAAATGGGAAATAATCGCTTCCGATTAGTAACTTATGATGATAATGATAGAACACATATAAAAGTATAAAATAATAGAGAAATATAAAATTCAATTTTTGAAACAAGTGCCGGGTTGACACTGCCCTTAATTTGAAATTAAAATAGTCATTAGTGAAAGCTAATATATTTTTCAAGTTTCAACCATCACTGCACTTCAATATGATCCAATATCCTCATTTGACATTTGTGCAGAATGCCTCCCTCTTCTTGGCTGATATTGATACCATACTTAATATTTGCGATCTGATTTTGTTTTGCAGTTTGTGAATTGCAGTCTTGTATGGGATAGCATAGATACAGAGCCTGTACTGAAAAATATAGATGTCCAGATTGAAGAAGGTAATGCCATAGTTTACTTCAAATTCAGTTCATTAAGTATATAGCCTACATGTATAAAGCATCTTTCCAAAATCCGAAGAGATTTAATTTCATCATTGCTAGTGAATCGTCAGGGACTATGCTTTTAAATAGTAAGTCTGTAAGAAAACTAAAGTATTTTTGACATTTTGTAATCCCTTGGGGGGATTTGGATGGGTCTTTTGTTTACATTTATTTGATTTTATCTTGTCTTTTTAGCTGGCAAATGCAAAATCTAAATAGTGCTAATGCTGAATCCAAACAACAAAGTCCCATCTACAATCCTGGGAAAAAATCTTGGAGCGCTTACTTTTTAATAACGAAAAACTAACATCCCTCTCCCCCCGTGCAATGTTGAGAAATGTTAATGTCTTCAGCAGGTGTCCCAACATTGATTGATGGGGTGTGGGGAAGGGAAAATTATTGTTTAAGATGACCTCTTCAGTTCTTAACAAAATAAACATCATTTAAAGATCAGAAAACAGAATTTCTACACATAATGTTCAAAACATGTAACACGTTCCAAGGAGTTTTTTTCCAAGATTGTAGGTGGACAATATGTACATATGATCAAAGGAGCTGCGTAGGTTTGATAAAACGAGATAATAATGTCCTGAGTATAAGTAATTGGGAGAGCGTGTTGGCGCAGCGGTAGATACCCTCGCTCTGCACCAATGAATCCCGGTTTCGAAATCTGTGCTCGGTCGGGCTTTATGTGCATTTGGTTTATCACGATCCATACACGCTCTCGCAGGTTTTCTCCGGGATCTCTGGTTTCCTCCTGCTTTTAAAATCTGTGATTAGTTGTTTCGGTTATCAAAAACTTCCTTGACCCAATGGTATTTGGGGAGCTGCATTGAAAAATGGTGGAGGTTACAATCTAAGTGCGGATAGGTTTGCGCTAGAAATTGGCAGCATCCTAGTTGATGCGACCTGATTCTGATGATTCACCAGCAGCGAAATTACAGCGCTTTGATCACTTTGGAAAGGCGCTATATAAATACTAATTATTATTATTATTCAAGCATATTGCCATATGAGATGCATTTTCGATAATGGTCAAAGAAATCATAAACCTTGCCACTTATTTAACTGTACATCTAATTATCCTTTGCTGTAGGTAAGCTTACCATGGTAGTTGGACCTGTAGGCTGTGGTAAGTCTGCTTTTCTGGCTAGCATATTACAAGACATGATTGTGATCAATGGCGATATCAAATATCCAAGGTAAACATGCAATTGAATTATACATTCATTAGAATATGAATCATTTGCGTATTTAATGCTAATTTTACTTTTGTTGTCATTAAAATCCACTATTTTAAGATAGGAGCAAGTCCTTGTGAACATATGTACAGAAATTGAAACTGTTATAACCAAACACAGCTTGTAAGCAGTTATGTAGAAATGGGGAAACATTTTAGATGAACACAAAGGCTCCCTGTTATTATTACCCTGAATAAAACCATAAATGCAGTAACATAATTATGTGATATAATTTCCATTAGCCAATATTATTCATGACTTGTAAAACTGTCAGTTCAATTAGTGTTTATTAGAGACTTTGCATACATTTTACTTTCATATATCAAAGTTATCTACAACTTTGATGAATCTTGTCAATAATATGTGACATGATCTGTGAAAACCTGTCGGATGTCGCCACATGTGAACTAGGGATTATGGGTAAAATGTTTTAAAGATAAATAAAAATAAATTGGTGTTGTTGATATTTTTAGATTTATTTTTAGAAAATGCATTTCCAATACTTTGTGTCATCATCTTTCATGAAATATCACCTTCAAAAGTTCTTAAGGGGGGGGGGGGGGGGGGGGGGGGGGGACTCAAGGAAGTCAATCTTTGAATTATGTGAGTGCTGTAATTATTGAGCTATGACTCAAATGTATATATTAAGTATAAGTATACATTTTTGGAAAGGAAATGGATCAGCAAATCCAAATTTGGCATCAATACTTTTTTGGCACTTTTTAGTCAAAATTTCAAAAAATATTAGATTAGGTTAAAAAATGAGAAATTCATCCCTCAGTTAGTGTCTTTACATCATCATCAAGCGATTTGGGCATTTTTTACCTAACATTATTTTTGTTAGCTTTGTTCCAAAAAAATTGAGTCAAAAAAGCGAATTTTGTGATTTTCTCAAAATATCAACATTTTTGGTCAAAATTGACGCCAAATTTGGATTCTCTGATCTATTTCCTTTCCAAAAATGTATAAGCAATGTGAATTTATACACATTTGATTAATAGTTCAATAATTACAGCACATACAAAATTCAAAAAATAAAATAAAAAACTTCCTTAAGTCACTTTTTAAATTAACTTTATAATGTTGAACTATGTATCTTTTTTGCCTGTTTTCATGATTCTTGTTTTGTAGCTTTTTATTACATCACAATCATCATTCACTCATAACTTTTTTGTAGTGATCGTAGAAAACTGATCGAACAGTTCTGTAATCAGCACAGTTTCAGCTTTCTTATGATATAAATATCTCCAATAAGAAAAATCCCACCATGTGGCGGGTTTTCACAAATCGCATCACATATAATTACATGTTGTTGTTTTTTGTTGTTATTGTTATTTTTTTCTCTTTGTGGTCAGGCTGGTGTTTTATTTTTGTGGTTCTATTTAAATAAATTATTCATACATCCTTTATTTTGTTTTCAATTATAGTGGTAAACCCTCCATTGCGTTTGCAGCACAGAGACCGTGGATACAAAATGCCACTCTTAGAGACAACATCTTATGTGGGCTTCCTATGGACAATGAAAGGTTAGTTAGCAAATATTTACACGACTTGAATTAACATTTCTGACTCGAAAATGAGAGCGTAGCGTCAAATAAAGGCGCGAGCGTGAATTACTGGCGTTGCGTCCCAAGCGCATTTTGACAAAATTCAAAATATTCCAAATGCGCGTCGATCGACAAAAAGCGCTATACGCGCATCTTCCTGCTTGTTTCTATTTTGTTCATATGCCGCGAAAACTCAAAATGAAGCCGAGGAGAAGTCAGTTTGTTTGCAGTAGTGTGCGATATGATTTCACAGTTAAAGACCCATACTCGGTGAAAAACTCGGCCAGAGTGCTTAGGTAACCGCGTCGTGAATATCGGTTGGATAACGACACAACTGATGCATGAAAGGTTGTCACCGCTGCCTGAAAGAGCTGATGTTGTCAAGAATCTCAAGAAGCTCACGCGAAACACCGCATGGCCGGTTGGATTGATAATAATTAATAATAATGTTGATTTATAATGCGCACTAATCAACCAAAATGGTGCTCGACACACATTACAACATACATTTTCATGTACAACTTAATCTACAATTATTTAACTTACAACTTAATAGACTAGTATAATAATGATGTTAATAATAATATCATAATTTAAACTTACACAAAAAATTAAACTACAAATACATGTATAGGCCTATACCATTTGAAATTTAAAAAAAAAAATATTTATAACAAAAAACACATTTTTAATAAAAAGCATCCTTTGTCAAATGAGTTTTTAAAGACGTCTGGAACTGTGCCAGTTTAAGGTAAGACAAACTCTATTATATATTGTTTCCACGCCGCTGATTACAGGCCTGCTGACCCAGGCCTGCTGACCCACTCATGCTCCCCCCCCCCCCCCCTGAACACTGCTGAAGACCCTATAGTTACGATAATTCTTACCATGCTGTTGTTATGCCATAATAAGATTAGTGGAATTAATTGAAAAGGCACAGAATCAAACATAATTGAAGCTGTAACATGCTTATTATAAATTTAGTATAAAAAGTGAGTGGTGGGGGGCTAAGGGGATTAAAAGGGCAGTGGCGTAGCTACCGGGGGGCTGGCAATGGCCGCCCCTGACAGAGGTGTTTGTGCCCCCCCCCCCCCCCCCTTGTGCCCCACCCCACTCTCCGCCGGGATGTAATGCATGCGCTATAACCATTTAAAAAGGACCATTTTTCGCCTGGGTTTCGGAGATAACATGCCCTAACCCCCCCCCCCCCCCACCACACCCCACATCAAAAAGATGATCCGATATTGTCCTCACGAAAAGAAGTCTTAACAACCATCTACATAGTAGGCCTATCAAGAAAAACCACTAGAACTGACCGAACCAGTGATCGTAATTGTCTATTTTTTTCTAATTTTAACTAAATTGAATTGGGGAGCAATCTTTGTGTGTGGGGGTGTGTTTGGGGGGGGGGGTTCCCCCTTGCCCCCTGTAGTACCGCCACTGCGCATATCCTAAAGGTCAGTGTCATCGCTTTGCATTAGCTTTTAAGAATACATTAAAGATTGCTATACAAGCTGATCAAGTTTTTATATACTATCAATTGTGTTCCTGTGTGTAAGGGACCATGGCCGGCCGGCCGGCCGTAAGCTAATAAATTCAGCAGATGGAAAAATATATTAAAGTCGGGATTTACTACGCGAACATTTCTTGACTTGGGCCCACAGCCCCCCCCCCCCCCACAGGCCCCCCTCCAATTGTCGGCAGTGCCCGTTTGCCCGATCCTTTAAAAGTGGAGGCGCTAGCGTAAAGACACAGTGACAGTGCGTCTGTTATGACGCGAGTACGCGACTCTGACCAGTTTTGCGCTCGTGCCGCGTTGGTTTGCAATGCGTTCTACGCCTTACAATAACGCGCTTCTCCTTTTCCAACATTGTTGACCCCAAAATATCGGCCTTTTTATGGAATTATCTCAAAATATAAGCTGGTGACCCTATTTTTTTATTTCATTAATCTATAGTGCCTATTAATGCGCAACTTGTATTAAAATTACAAAAAAATTGGCGGAGCGGTTTTTTTTTAAAATACAGAAATGGTCGACCTAAAAATTCTATTTCCATAGGATTGTGTACTAAATAGTAGTCAAAATGGCTAAAAACACGTGTTTTGAAATGGCTGTAGCTCAAAAAGTAAGCTGGTGACCCTCATTTTTTATTCGAGATTCGTTCTTATAATCGTTCAAACCTTGTTCACAGTGAATATAAAAAAAGTTACGGAGGAATTCTACCGTGGTGCAGTACCCTTAAAAGGTACTATTTCCCTCGCAGCTCCTCATCACGGGGAAATAGTACTTTTTTTTCCCTCCGGTGAAATAGCGAGGAAATAGTCCAAATATTTTGTGTCACATGATGTAGTATCCACCAATCAAATCGCAGGAATATTGGTATGTGTTATATAATATAAATTATACAATTATTTGTTTGTTTGTTGATTTTCTGCTTCAGGTATGATGATGTGATATCCTGCTGCGCTCTTGGTCCTGATATAGATTTACTTCCAGCCGGTGATCTAACAGAGATTGGTGAAAGAGGAATTAATCTGAGTGGTGGACAGAAACAAAGAGTCAATGTTGCTAGAGCTATCTATTCACATGCACAAATTCTTTTGTTGGTAGGTATCCATAGTTGTTGGTAGTTGCCACATAATGTTTGCTCCTTGTTGCTCGAGATGATTTTGGTTTCTAATCAGTCCCCTATATTGCTTTCTTCTTGGCCATCACTTTATCAAATGAATTTTATTTTCCAACTGAAATTTGTGATATTTTGGACCTGAAATATATAATGTTTGTAATCTCTTTGCCCTCCACTTTCAGTTTTTAGGCTAAGAACCCATACCCAAATCAAGTTTAGCACAGCACCCCCCCCCCCCCCCTCTACCCCCCTCTTGACATATGTGTGATTGTTCCGACATGATCATCATTTTGTTAAATTGTAAATAAGTGGGTTTAAAGTAAATACAGATTGTCCCAAAAGTTTCGATACCGTTTTAAAGCTTTATGTTTCCTGAGAAATATTTTGCAGTTGCAGTATAAAACTGAAAACGTATTTGGATAGAGAAGACTTGTAGAATTATTTTAATACCAACATTATGATAAATTTGAAACTTTTGTGACACCCTGTAGATACATCCAAGCTTATGTAACTGTGTAAACTCTATTACAAATTTTCAACACACCTTATAAAGTCATCAAGTAATTCAGCAAGTATATAAAGAATGCCAGTATTTACATCCCTAACCCCCTAACCAGGTGTTTAACCTGGATCACAATTTTGGAAGAGAAAATACAAACTAAATGGAGATATCAAATATCCAAGGTAAGCACGCAATGGAAAATCTATTTGGGGACCCTCCGCACGTCGGCCCACCAACTAAGCCACGACCTTCTTCTCAGCTACTCATTCGCGCTGTATACCTTGCTCACTATATAGGCTTGGTTGATTATGTCATCGAAAGCCGTACGCACAGGCGTTTCGAGATAGGCTTTCTTAGCATTTAGGTCGGTTTAGGGTTTATAGTCCTTACATGACCTTAAATACAAAATATATTTATGTTTCAGGATGACCCACTGTCAGCACTTGACATCCATGTAGGCAGTCATCTATTTGAGTATGCCATTATGGGTCTTCTAAAGAGTAATAACAGAACTGTTGTCTTGGTAACAAACCAAATACAGCATCTACCAAATGCAGATAAGGTATGTATACAGAGTGGTCCAAAAAAGGTTTACACTTTTTAGAGGCAAATTTATCAAAATTGGGAAACATGTTTAAATTATTTTAAGATATTCCTAAACTAAAATATCTTGTTGGTATATGGTGAAAACGGTGTTGAAATTAAAGCTCAAATTACGAAATAGCGTCAATTTAAAGAAAACTTGTCAAATACAAGTTTGTCCATACGTAAGTCTATGGCAGTCATGGATGTTTCTATATAAACTCCTCGAAAAGTTTAGAAAGTTTTTTGAGCCACGTATCTCTCATTTATTTGAGACCTGTTTCTATCCTTTTATGCATCAGTGGATTAGCTAATTTCCTCCTCTACAATCGCTTGCTTCATGGCTGAGTACCTCCCCTTTGTTAACAGGTATAATTAGGGCCTACATACTATTGCAGGAAATTGTGAACGCAGTACTATTAAGTTGACAATATCCCATAGACTTGCGTAACACGCGGACAAACTGGTTTTTGACCATTATTCTTTAAACCGTCGCCATTTCTTTATTTATGCTTCATTTTCAACGCCGTTTTTACCATAAATCACTAATTATTAGATGTCTCGTCCATTTCGAGAAATATGCATCTTAAAAAGTGTAAACCTTTTTTTGGACCACTCTGTAGAATTGGAATAGAAACTATATTTATTAAATATATTATAGGCCTACAATGTTATCAAAAGAATCATATGTAGCACTTCTCAAGAAATATTACATGAATGATTTAAAAATTGTGTGACCTGATCACCAACGTCCAGACCTGTAAATTTCCCTTATCGCATAGCAATTTGCACCTTAAAAATCATCAACTGCGATACAGCTTTCAAAGGCTGGTGCAAAATTGCGATACTAGTTTTGCAGCACTGACTCAAGTTGCTATTGTAATTCACTTAAAATTGCACCTTGACTTGAAGGAATTGCACCTTGACCTCTAAAGTAAGGTGCAATTTTGTACCTCAAGAAACATTTGAAAATGTCAGCACTGCCAACGTCTCTCATTAAAATTGAGATTCCGGTATGAAAAGAAAGCCCATATTTGTTCTTATCACCTCTGCCTGCAATTGCAGATGCTATAAGGAAAATAGTGAATTGTCACTAAATATTGTATACCACATGGGGTGACATGTGACGTCATGCCGGGCATTTGGTTGGCAGTTGCCACTTGCCATTGTTCTTTGCCCGGCGGTGTGCGCGCACATCCTGTTTTGTTTAGGACCAATGCTGTTAAAACTCGCGCTAAAGCATTATAAAGGGCAATAAGGCATAGTGGAAAGCGTTGTGGTCATATGCTGTTCCTCCCTCAAGCATGTATCGACAGTCCAGTCCCTTCGACCATTGCTTTTGTTGATAAACATTGCCGTCACCCCATCTATAACTTTTCAAATCAGAAACTATTCAATCGGTTCCGATGGTTTCCGACTAGCCAAGTGTTTTTGGCACCCAGTTGCATGACTCGAGTCAACATGTTTTCCCCCAGTGTCTTTAACAACCTGTGTGTAGATTGCGCTGGTGTTGGTGAGCGATTGTCTTCCTCACAAAGTTTTAGTTTACGTGTTTCAGTAACAAAAATGGTAAGATTAAAGAGATTCAGGGTAATACCTTCACATTTAACCTTCAGCTCAATAAATGGAAGTTGCCGTTATGGACGCCATTGTTTATGAGAACAAAATAGTCTCGCTAATAGTTTTACTTCTAATGAATGTACACTTGTAAGTAAACATAGGTAACCACTAAGCAGACAACCAATGCTATGAATGCGATCAACCGCTTCATTACGCTGCGTATGCACCTAGTCCACGTTACCTCTTTCCGATCTCGATTTGAAATGGTCTATGGGCAAATTTAAAGTAACAAAAACAACTGGAACAATATAATTAAGAATTTGATGGTATTTATGAAGTTCCATCATGTAAAATGAAAAACATATGGTAATCAATGTGGGTCACTCACCTTCAAGTTGGACAGATGCACAAATATGTAAGGTATCTTTTGATACCAAACAGTTAGGCTTGAGACAATTCAACAATATTCAAATTTGATCATGAACAAATGTGCTGAAAGCCTATATTTCTTCAAGCATGGTTTTGATTCCCTTTTATCAGATCATAGTACTGGATGCCGGCCATGTACGCCATAAAGGAACCTACATCAGTATTGTGGAATGTGACAAGCAGCTGTTGACACAATGGGGTGAACTGGTCTTGCATTCCAATCCACCCGCTGACCACAGTACATCAGAGATGGAGCGTAATGCATTACAAAAACAGCTAACTCTGAGACATAGACACGAGGGTTATGGAAGTCAGAGGAGAAAAAACGGTAAGACTTACAGCACAGATCATTGGGAGTGGTCTTTAAAGGTGTTATTACACCAGCGGGGAGGGTACTTATATTGTGTTTGGAGGGGGGTAGTGTCCAGGGCTGTAACCCCTACCCATTCCTAAGGGTTATTTTACCTTGGGTTACCCATATCTAAAAAAGAATATTCTCAAAAAATTAGGCCCGTCTTATCCCTTGTCTTCTGTTTTTATGGATTAACCAGTAAAACACCAAGACCCATGTCTAAGGATTTCTCGCAAAACCAGGACCCATGTCTAAGAATTTCTGTCAAAAACTGACCATCTGGAGCGGCACATCCCCATATGTTATATGTACACACCAAGATGTTTATTATTAGGTGTGGGTTTTTTTCACTCCACTCTACTACATGTTTGAAGAAATTCATCAGGATTGAGATTTAAGATGAAAGAATTCTTTTTAAAAAATCCAAATTTACTCACTATTTATAGACGTTTCACAACCGACTTCTCTGGTTGTTTCTTCAGGAATGATGATGTTTTAGATCCATGATCACTTCCGGTGTTTCTAGAAGACGGTGTGGATAAATTAACAGAACACCTCAACATCATAGACGAGTCGGACAACATATTACATATACTACATATTCTCTGTGTAATAGAGTATAGTGCTATTTTCATTGCAGGATATGTATGCTCTGATGCATTGCATAAGTTATGGTGGAGACATTAACTTGTTATATTGAAAGTTCTCTTCTAATCTCAATTTTACCCTACAGAAAACAGTAAATTGATTGAGAAAGAAGAGATGAACCGAGGCTCAGTACTATCCTCCGTCTACATCTATCTAATAAGGGCCAGTGGCTGGTCTCTAGTTGCATTCTTCATTGGATTTGGGATTGTGCAAGCTCTTTATTTATGCAAAGATTTCTGGCTAGCCGAATGGAGTGAAGCAGGGTTTAACCAGCCGAATGTAAGTTGTACTTAATTATTTGCATTATGCTTACCATCTGATATCCTTGATTAACTTATTTATCTATACCTGTATATCCTTGTCTACCAAATCATTCAGTGCAGAGCATGCACCAACGGGCAATTACATTTTTGGGTAGCAAAGGTAAAATAATTGAACAAGAGGCAGACAAAAATGCAAGATGGCTTTAAAAAGGCCAATATAGATGTAAATATGATTATGGAAAGGATTTTCTACACAAAGTGCGCTGTTGGGAACGAACATCGCGGAAAATCGCTAGGTGGCAGAACCATCTTTGTTACCTATTACGCTGTCGTAGCAACGGGTTGTTACCGCCCAGTTTGAAATTGAAAACATCGGTAAAGGGCGCGGAAGCGGAAAACATCTTGAGAAAAACGGAAACAAAACTGTTGAGCGAGCGGATACATCAAACTATTTTCACGTTAAATGTTATCAAACGTCAAAGCGAGGAATTATCAGCAGAAATTACATCGCGTATTTCCACCGACTTAGGGGACCGGCTTTCCCAAATGGTCGATTTGACCCATGACTCGGAACACCGGAAGTGCAAACGACGCCAAGTCAACAAATACGATCGACTTCGGGAAAAGTCATCGCCTATCGTCGAGGAAACCACTGGTCTAAATCAACAACAAGAACGTTGGATCATGAACAAATCTTCCCGGGAATTATCGGACGAGGAGAAAAGACTACTAGCCAAAGGTATGAACTATGCAATTTCTCCTGAAACCATACCCACTGTTGATCTTATCACCGGAGTGGAACTGGCTTGTAGAGGCTTAGAAAAACATGACAAGAACCGGGTTAGAGCTGAGGCAGCCCGTGTTATTGGGTCCAGTCGTCCCCCCAAGAGTAATCTAACCAAAGAGGAGAGGAATGCCTTAAAAGACTTGAGGAACGATGAATCCATCACTATCTTACCCAGTGATAAAGGCAGGTGCACTGTTGTTTTGGACACTAATGACTATAAACAGAAAGTCAAGGATCTTCTCAGCGACACCAACACTTACACGCTTCTCAAACGGAACCCAACCAGGAAGTTTAAAGAGAAGCTCAAATGTGTCTTGAAGAAACTTTGCGACAAAAACACCATTTCCAAGGCTGAATACTACCTGCTCATGCCGGACTCCAACACGGTACCGCGTTTCTACGGCCTCCCCAAAATCCACAAACCGTCATGTCCTCTACGTCCTATTGTCTCCTCCATCGGCTCCATCACTTACCAGGTCGCCAAACTGGTCGCGAGGATTATCTCACCTTTGGTAGGCCAGTCTCCCCACCACATTAAGAACTCTGTGGATTTCGCGGAGAGGGTCGGCAACCTCTCTCTTCAAGATGGTGATTTGATGGTCTCTTACGATGTTAAAGGACTTTTCACTAACACGCCAGTTCCTGACGCACTTCAGATCATACGAACTAGATTCGAAGAAGACGTCTCCTCCACGAGCGCACTCCCTTAACTGTCAACGAGGTGATGGAATTGCTCACCTTCTGTGCCACCTCCACCTACATGATGGGGCTAGGCAACATTTACCAACAGAAAGAAGGTTTCGCGATGGGATCTCCAGTCTCGCCTTTGGCTTCCAACATTTTTATGGAATGGTTTGAGATGCGAGCGCTTGACACGGCCCCACATCCTCCATCTTTCTGGGCCAGATACGTCGACGATACGTTTGTGGTCATTCGCGAGGAATACATCGACGAGTTCACCACGCATATCAACAACATATCACCATCGATTGAGTTCACCATGGAACGCGAAGAGAACGGCAAGCTCGCTATGTTGGACACCAACATTCACAGACGTGACGATGGCTCAACCAAAATAACCATCTACCGCAAACCCACACACACCGACCAATACCTGCTTATGGACTCTCACCATCCTCTTCAACACAAGCTCGGGGTGATCAGGACTTTAACCCACCGAGCCAAAACCCTCATTACTGAACAGGATGACAAGGTAGAAGAACTACAACGTATTCGCAATGTCCTAGGTGTATGTGGATACAAGCGGTCCCACTTCGCCATCGCCAACTCACGTAACCGCCCACAACGCAAACAAACAGATGCTCCGTCCGCAGAAAAAGGGTCGGTAACCCTACCCTACGTCAGAGGTGTATCGGAAGGCCTGCGCAGAATTCTAACTAAACGCGGTGTCCGGGTTCACTTCAAACCCAGGAACACCCTCAGGCAGCACCTTGTCTCACCCAAGGACAAAATAGACAAAAAGGAGAAGTGCGGCACAGTATACCACATTACCTGTCCGCAATGCCCTGCCTCCTACATTGGTGAGACAAAACGCCCCTTGGCATCAGAGCCACCGAACACAAACGGGAACCGTCCCCCGTCGCTGAACACACCACGAGGACCGGCCATAACTTCCCCGCTGACAATATCAGAATTCTTGATTCTGACTCCTCATGGTTTGGCCGAGGAATTCGCGAAGCCGCACACATCAGGCTCCAGCAAAGCTCCCTCAACAGAGACGGAGGGCGGTACTACCTACCAGCGATATACACGCCGCTATTGAGTTGTCGTCCATCACCGCCTGACGGCGATGATGATGAGACTCAATAGCCTAACCGCCAACAGCGCCCCCACATGTTATTGGGGCTGACGAAAGGCAAGCGAGTTGCTGCCAGAAAGCTATCCCAGAGGTAAGCTTATTTGCTGTTGTGAGAAATAATAATCTCAAAAATATAGATGTAAATATGTAGAAACCCTTTAGGCCAAGTAACAAAAATTATCCCCGCCCGCACCAATTTTTGACGCCGCTCCAATATTTTTGTTATTTTCAAAAATTCCTTCAAAATTCCAAAAAAGTTTTAAAAAATCAAAAATCATACCTGTCTTTGTTGTGGTGTGTGAGTGTGTCCTATATTTCAATGAAAAAGACGCGAAAAACACTCGTTGGCATAGATAGTGATACGAATATCGAAACAATTCTTGCAAAAAGCTTGTAAATAGTAAGGGCCGCCCCTCACTGATTTTTAAAAAAAAGTCCGGACGAGAAACACATTATTTTTGTTACTTGGCCTTAAATAAAGATGAGAGGTATATAAACTTACCAAGGTTTTTGATCAGCTCATCGTAAGCTATAAAATTGATTGCCAGGTAGGTCTTACTAGTATAGTTCATTCAGTTGCAATTTGGTGAGAAATAGGTGGTATTTATCTCTCGGCGCGCAAGAGAAATCCAAATGTACGCACATGATTTTGGCCGAACACATGCGCAACACATTTGATGCAGTGTGCGCTTCAAACACATGCGCAACACATTTGATGCAGAGTGCGCTTCAAACACATGCGCAACACATTTGATGCAGTGTGCGCTTCAAACACATGCGCAAAACATTTGATGCAGTGTGCGCTTGTTGCGGTCATATGCGCCTACACCTTCTGTATTGATTCGCTGCTGTAAGGAGGTTCGCCAATTTGGAACTGATTATCAAGCTGTATTAAGTTATCTCAACTTAAAAATAAATATCAATCATGGACAGTTCTTAAAGCGCTTTATACCTTGCTAGCGCAGTGCCTAGGATCTCTTATCAACACCAAGAGTGACAGTTCAACAGAGATCAAACGTAGGCTGGCAATAACTCGCAAGACATTACAAGATATGTCAACTATCTGGAAGAGCAAAGGGCTATCAATGAATCTCAAGGTACGCTTCCTGAATGCAACCATCTTCTCCATCGCCACATATGGAAGTGAGTCATGGGCAATGACAAAGAATGACAGGAAACGAGTTCGATGCATTTGAGACTTCTACGAGTTTCATGGAGGGAGAAGAGAAACAATCACTGGGTATTGGAAAAGGTTAGAACAAAGCTCACACTAAGGAGGGACATCAACATCAGAAAGCTGCGCTACTTTGGTCATATTACCAGGAGAGATAACAGTGTCGAGAAATTAATTCTGCAAGGTGCAGTAGAAGGTAGTCGTGGCAGAAGACGCCCTATAACATCATGGACTGATGATATTAAAAGGATCACTGGTTTAAGTACGATAGAAGCAACACGACGTGCATTAAACCGAACCCAATGGCGAACTCTTGTGAAGGCCACAGCAGCACCGCCTGGTGCCATCTGACATAGAGAGAGCACAGTGCCAAAGCTCTTTAGCCTATTATTACCGCTGCCACGGAAAGATTTTCTTAGGATATGAAAATAGAAAAATAGTGTTCATTTTTATTTTAAATTTGTTTTGTAGTTCTATTACATCTAACTCTTTTTTGTATCCTTCCTAGGAGACAACTAGTCAAGTTCAGTACTTCATCGGAGGTTATGCGGGTCTTTCTATTGCCACTATATTTGTGAGCGTGACCTCACAATTAGTGCATACATGCGCTGCCTACACAGCAGGCTTAACGTTACACAGGGCTATGCTCAACAATGTCTGCAAGCAACCAATAAGGTATGTGGCTAATATCATAGCAAAACATTGTGTATATGGGACCCGCCACATCAAAACACACCTTGGGATCTTTTATCCAATGCCTGATTCAAACATCATCAAAACATGCCAAAATCAAGCTTTAAATTGGGCATTAGTTGGACACCTGAACTATAGGGATTAAATTAATCAATATCAATAAAAAAAACACATTCTAAAGTACTTTATCACATAAACAACCTTCAAACATTCCAAAACTGTTTTTTGTTGGAAGAAAAAGTCCTAATTGTTCACAAAAAATAACAAGGAAAACTGGCGAAAATCACTCTTTTTCCCGATCACCTTCAAACCCAGAGATCGCACATTTAATTCTGATCGAACAATCAATTCTCCCAATAGGAACAGTTGAACAATACTGCGTCAACTTTTCAACCAATCAGAGAATGCGTAAAAAGATTGTTGGGCTCGAGAATTTAAACCAAGATGGCGACCTGCGCTGTTTTCATGCACGATTTATCGCTTTTATTTCACTATTACGACATAAATCCTGACAAAATATGAACATTTTCTTATTATTTTCTTGTAAACTGCATCCAATCATGTGAGATTTTACATTTGTAATCACGTTTTTAGCGTTCAAAATGAACTTTTACTGCATAAAAATGGTTATTTTTCATGGAACATTTTAAAGCTTGTTGTTTTACCCCATAATATCCCTCAATACTCAAAGCCCTGCCCTCTTTCCAAAAATTAAACCTTGTACCATAGAGGGTTGGGGAGCTTTTTAAGCTTGTTAAAATTGTTTTGATGCTTTAGAATGATAATAAAGTTACTTTTAATCCCTATATAGCTCAGGTGTCCTCTCCTACACTAATGCCTTAAATTGATACCTCATAATTGAAATTAAGCCTTAAGAATCAAGAAATATGATAAATAGAAACTTATAGTTTTTTATTTCCTTTCAATATCTTTATAATTTTCAAGACATTTACCTCATCTAGAAACTAGAAAAAACGACAAGAGGTATGTTTTGATGTGATGGGTCACATATTTGCAGCATTACAATTATAGCTCTGGCAACATTTTCATTCAGATGACATTACCTTAGGTGATCTTAAGATGAAATACTAATCAATCTCACACTGTTTCTTAATCTAAGAAAAGAAGAAATGCAATTATATGTTAAAAGATATTTTGGTGGATTTCGAGCCACGGACCCAGCACATCATCATACTACTACACCAGATTAAGTGACTGAATATTTGTTGTTCTCTGTCAATTGTATATCTATTAAATAAATTTAAAAAATCAACTAAAATTGTTTTGTTTTGTTATTTTCAGGTTTTTTGATACCAACCCTCTTGGTAGAGTTCTGAATAGATTTTCTAGCGATATGAATATGATTGATATGGTAGGTTTAGATGATAAAAAATCCTTTTAATTTCATTTCATTCTGTCTTATAAAAGTCGTTGAAAGACAAGATTGATTCACTTCACATGCCAGCTGCAGCAGTGCATTTTATATTAATTGTTCACCTAATCAAAAAGGTTTGAATAACATTTCTTTTAACTTGTCAAAACAAGAGGGTGACAATGATGGGTACAAATCTTTAATTCACTTTTTCTCAAAATGGCCGAAATGCAGATAGCCCTTTGTTGCACTAAATCCTCGAAGTGTTCTAGGGGTCTAGAACCCTTATAAATATAAATATAAAAAAGAGCCTCACTGTTTTCCTAATGCTGTTAAAAGATGCCGGCAACAGATATTTTGCATTAAAACAACATATTTATGTATCAATTTAGTAAAAACTAATGTTGTAAATTCTAACGTTTAGACGTTTAAACTCTCATAGGGGGTTTAAACGTTTACAGAATTCGCTAAACGGCTAAACGTAAGCCCTAATCAAATTTTAAAAGTCAGACTAAATTTTAAGTAAACAAGTAAGCTTACTCATAATTCTCATTCCATACAACCATTACAGCCTTGTTGTACCAAGTATACATGTCAAAATTATTACGATAACGTTTCTAGAAATAAAAATCCAGTAGAAATCAACGTTGGCCTATCATACATGCATTATATCGATATTGTTAAACGACTGACTGAGGATTTAGATTAAGAATAAAAATAAATAAAGATGGCGACTAACAAAATGTAACGATCGCGATCGCAATGAAATCAATGCAAATAACTAGCATAAAAAAACGTTTAAACGTTTGAACGCTTTTTTTTACTGATAGTTCATTAAACGGAAATTTACACCCTTAGTAAAAAATAAAAATAAAAACAGCCCTCTCTCTTCACTTTTCGAAGGCCAGTGTTACGAGAATCTAATAATTGATTTTAAGTGGCCTCATACAGTCAAGCTTTTGAATTGTCCATTGATATTGATATTAAAGCATTTATCTATTTTCTCCACAGAAATTATTCCGTACCATAGATGCCAGTACGTATGCAATCTGGAAAATAATATTCTGTTTCCTTGCGATCACACTTGTAGCTCCGATGTTCTGTATCGTGGCTGCTATAGTTGGCATTCTTTATATTATACTGCAGAGATATTATTTAAATTCATCAAGGTATGTAATGCTGCTCTAGTTAACTTATATTAGGCCCAAGACAAAAGAAGGTACGTCTCACTCGCATACATTTGGGAAAGGAGCTATGCGATATGCGATTTTTAAAAAAATTTAAAGGACATTTTTTTATTTTATTTATTTTTTAATTGTGTTTTTGGCCCACTCCCCCCTCCCCCTTTGGAACCAATTTCTTTGTTGACAACTTTTTTTTTAAAAGCGTCCAAAATGGGCTTATCACGTACGGTTATGCAGCAAAAGTGACTCCACACATTATGCACGCAGGGTATGTGAGACAGATCAGATCCTCTTTTTATCCCCCTGGTTTGTAAAACCAGAAGGGGATTTTGTCATCATGTAAATGTGCGTGCGTCCGTCCGTCCGTGCCTTTTGGTTAGCCTTTTTGGTTAGCCTTTCCCTGAATGCTGTATCTTTTGAACGGATGGACGGATTGACTTCAAATCTTCAGGGATTAGTAGGCCTTGGTCAAAAACTGTGGCTGCTTTTTTTTAGGTCTAATTTGCATAGGTCATCTGAGGTCAAAGTTCATCCAGAAGTCAAATCGTAAAAGTTGCCCGATTGGAGAAAAGAAACATGAACGCCGGGTGAACATTTTTTGGGGTCTAATTTGCATAGGTCTTCTGAAGTCAAAGGTCATCCAGGGGTCAAATCATAAAAGTTGCCCGATTGACTTCAAACTTGGAGAAAAGAAACATGAACACCAGGGGAACATGTCAAAAAATAATTAGAGGTCATCCAAGGTCATCTGAGGTCAAAGGTCATCCAGAGGTCAAATTGTAAAAAGTTGCCCGATTGACGTCAAACTTGGAGAAAAGAAACATGAACACCGGGTGAACATGTCTAAAATTAATTAGAGGTAATCCGAGGTCAACGGTCATTAGAGGTCATCCAAGGTCAAAAGTCAACAAGGGATTAAATCGTGCAATGAACACTGGGGGAACATGTCAATAAATAATTTGAGGTCATCTGAGGTCAAAGGTCATCCAGAGGGCAAATCGTTAAAGTTGCCCGATTGACGTCAAACTTGGAGAAAAGAAACATGAACACCAGGGGGGGGGGGGGGGATGACCCCTATGTGACCTTTGACCTCATTTAGTTGATCTCCCAGCCAGGGGGATTCGCAAGTCGTGACTTGCAGTATTTTTATTCTTGGCCTTATATTATTACTTTACACCTAACACAAAAAGTTCGTGACCAGGTGCTTGAATGTTGGTTAATCTAAAATTAGTAATTGGTGGTGTCATTTTAAAGCTTAGAAAATGTTCTGAGATCACACATAATAGACTCGAAATTGAATTCACCGGCCAAGTCCCCCATTTTGATATGCTGCATCACATATGGTCTGATGCAGCCATGTTGTATTTGATTTCAATTTGTTTTCACGATTTTTCTTCTTTTTTCTTTTTTTTCTTTCCTTTTTTTACAGGGAACTTCACCGACTGGAAAGTGTATCCAAATCACCAATCTATGCACACTTCTCAGAGACTCTGAATGGCCTTTCAACGATTAGAGCTTTTGGGTATGTCATCTTATTGATTGACTCTGCTTAGGCCACTCAAAAATCTACATCTAAGGAAACATGCCTTGCCTAAGACACCTGTCAGCTGTGATGATTGGCTGCATATCATTTGTCTCCCACCTTATACCAGATGGCTAACTTGGTTTTGACTCAAAATAGTGCTGTATGCTATAAGGCCTAAAGAAAAAAGAGTTTGATTGGCCTAACCCGACCGACCCTGAATATTTTTTATTATTTTGAGGGAGGAAAAAAATTTAAACATTAAAAAAAAAATATATATATATATATAATTATTATTGACAACCATTTCTGGTTAGACTACGACATTTGAATAGAGTGCTCAATACCGTAAACGGTAGAGCGTATAAAAATTTCAGAGGTATAGACCTTCCGGAATATTATCGCTACTCTGAGTTTCATGGACAATCCCATACGGTCATTTTGTCCAATCATCAGGCGAATAGATATAATATATATATATATATATAAATGAGAGAAATTGAACAGATCAAATGCGTAACACTATTCCCGCTAAAAGAACTAACTGTTATGGGGAATCGAACCGCCAGCCTCTCCAATTATCTGCACCAATTTCTCACGCATATATATAATATATATATATATATATGTATTGACAACCGATAATATTAGCGATAATATTCCGGAAGGTCTATACCTCTGAATTTTTATATATATATAATATATAATATATAAAAATTGAACAAAGTATTAAAGTTTCTGACTGTTGATTTCATTTTCTGATATTTTAAGACCACATTGAGGGATTTAAAAAAGAAAAATCCCGACCGACCTACCCTATTTGTTTTTGTCTTGTTAGGCCAATCAAACCATTTTTTAGGCCTTATCCTTATTTCTCTGACCCATGTGATGATTCTCGAATGTTTGTAGTCATATAGTAGGGACTAAATTTGGTTAAACCAAACCCCTTTTCGGATTTCTGATCCAAGATACTCCTGCCTTCCATTGATGTAGTTAGCTGCAATTAACTAATTTTGTGGTTTTTGGGGTTGAGAGCCTTCAGTTTAAATTTAAAGAAAGAAAAGTATGATTAGTGTGATTAGTGGTGCACTAATGTTTTGTGCATTGTTTCCTTTATTGATTTGGTGCAGGGGTGCAAGAAAACCTAGAGTATTTTTCTATAATAGTTGTCATTTAGTGATATTACTAAGATATATTTTCTTATCTGTCATAGTTTTCAGAAACGGTTCTTCAACACATTACTACAACGTATTGATACTCACTCAACAGCCTACCTGTACTCAAGGACACTCAGTGCCTGGTTGAATATTAGATTGGTAAGTGCGTAATGTCAAGTGCAAATAGGCAAAAGTGTGTGACACATTTTTTTCTTCTCCAAAACCACACTTGCCACCTGCAAAATACAGACTTTTTGTTATCTGTTTTGGGTTTTTTTCTGACATAAAAATGAAGCTTCTGTCAAGCCCATATCACACTTTTAGTTGCTCAATTTAACGATGAAACACAAATGGCTGCTGGCTACTGTAAAAGCCAATATTTTCGCGTACAGATATTTTCGCGCATTTTGATATCATAGACATTTCGCGAATTGTTTTTTTCGTGGGAGACCTTCTGAATGCACTGTATGAATGTTGAAAACAATATTTTTGCGTGTTATATAATTGTTCGCGGAAAATATGAAAAGCGCAAAAATAAAACCACCACGAAAATTTCAGCTTTGACAGTATTTGACAAATCAAATGGACAGTTGCTCTCTAGTTGAATTGAAATCAACTGCATCAATTGACTGTTCCTGACTTTCGACAAGTCGTTGCTGACTTCGTTTGAACAACAAACAAATTATATAAAACCCGTCATCTGGATTCACTCAGGTCCTAGTATGTAATTCGTTTCACTGTGCTGAAAATAAATGTTAAATTATCATGAATTTATCAATTTCAAAATCAGGTGACTTTGATGATGTTTATTGTCATTTGATCATCGTGGACTGGATGCTCAAGAAATTGCACTTTTATCTTTGTATAGGATTTTATGGGAGCAGTAGTTGTGTTACTTGCTGGATTAGCCACTCTACTAGGAGCTGTCACTTCTGGAATCAGTCCTGCATTAGTGGCTCTTGCTATTGTGTATGCACAAAGGGTAAGTAAGCTTATATTTTGATTGGAAGTAAGCTGATGAGTTATACACTCATTTATACAGACAATATAATGCCTAGTTCTATTCAGATACATTTGAATACATAACGATATTATTAATTATTGATATTTAACACATTTCATATTTAACTAGTCACAGGTCAAGTCAGACCACTGACCAATAAACTAGTGTCAATTCAACTTAGTTTAAGGGGGGAGGGGACTCAAGGAAGTTTTTAATTTTGATTTTTAGAATTTTGTGAGTGCTGTAATTATTTAACTATTAATCAAATGCATATAAAAAGTATATATTTTTGGAAAGGAAATGGATCAGAGAATCCAAATTTGGTGTCAATTTTGACCAAAAAAGTGATTTTTCTTCCATTTTGTAAAAACTTTGGCACTTTTTAGTCATAATTTCAAAAAATATTAGATTAGGTTAAGAAATGAGAAATTCGTCCCTAAGTTAGTGTCTTTACATCACAATCAAGCATTTTGGGCATTTATACTCAAAATTAATTGTGTTAGCTTTGTTCTCAAATGTTGGGTCAAAAAAGAGATTTTTGTGATTTTCTCAAAAAATTAACATTTTTGGTCAAAATTGATGCCAAATTTGGGTAAGTGTTCGATGTAATTCGTCCGCCATTTTGTTATAAATATTAATAGGATATGTTAAATAGCTAATTCATATTCATATACATATTCAATCCATATTCATATATCTTCCTATGCCTACACATACTGTACGACTATGCCCCAATATCTTCTTTGTATGCCTCTTTACATTGTATACTATGCATTACTATATATCTCCCTATGCATACCTATGCCTTCATGTACCTTGCTATACCTCCAATACCTCCTCGTTCCCTGCCATGCCCGACCATACCTCCCTATGCCTACCTATGTCTGACCATACCTCCCTATGCCTCCCTGTTCCTTGCTATGCCCCCTATACCTACCTGTTCCCTGCCATGCCCGACCATATCTCCCTATGCCTACCTATGTCTGACCATACCTCCCTATGCCTCCCTGTTCCTTGCTATGCCCCCTATACCTCCCTGTTCCCTGCCATGCCCGACCATACCTCCCTATGCCTTCCTGTACCTTGCTATGCCCCCTATACCTCCCTGTTCCCTGCCATGCCCGACCATATCTCCCTATACCTACCTATGTCTGACCATACCTCCCTATGCCTCCCTGTTCCTTGCTATGCCCCCTATACCTCCCTGTTCCCTGCCATGCCCGACCATACCTCCCTATGCCTTCCTGTACCTTGCTATGCCCCCTATACCTCCCTGTTCCCTGCCATGCCCGACCATATCTCCCTATGCCTACCTATGTCTGACCATACCTCCCTATGCCTCCCTGTTCCTTGCTATGCCCCCTATACCTCCCTGTTCCCTGCCATGCCCGACCATATCTCCCTATGCCTTCCTGTACCTTGCTATGCCCCCTATACCTCCCTGTTCCCTGCCATGCCCGACCATATCTCCCTATGCCTACCTATGTCTGACCATACCTCCCTATGCCTCCCTGTTCCTTGCTATGCCCCCTATACCTCCCTGTTCCCTGCCATGCCCGACCATATCTCCCTATGCCTTCCTGTACCTTGCTATGCCCCTATACCTCCCTGTTCCCTGCCATGCCCGACCATACCTCCCTATGCCTTCCTGTACCTTGCTATGCCCCCTATACCTCCCTGTCCCCTGCCATGCCCGACCATATCTCCCTATGCCTACCTATGTCTGACCATACCCCCCTATGCCTCCCTGTTCCTTGCTATGCCCCCTATACCTCCCTGTTCCCTGCCATGCCCGACCATATCTCCCTATGCCTTCCTGTACCTTGCTATGCCCCCTATACCTCCCTGTTCCCTGCCATGCCCGACCATATCTCCCTATGCCTACCTATGTCTGACCATACCTCCCAATGCCTCCCTGTTCCTTGCTATGCCCCCTATACCTACCTGTTCCCTGCCATGCCCGACCATATCTCCCTATGCCTACCTATGTCTGACCATACCTCCCTATGCCTCCCTGTTCCTTGATATGCCCCCTATACCTCCCTGTTCCCTGCCATGCCCGACCATATCTCCCTATGCCTTCCTGTACCTTGCTATGCCCCCTATACCTCCCTGTTCCCTGCCATGCCCGACCATATCTCCCTATGCCTACCTATGTCTGACCATACCTCCCTATGCCTCCCTGTTCCTTGCTATGCCCCCTATACCTCCCTGTTCCCTGCCATGCCCGACCATATCTCCCTATGCCTTCCTGTACCTTGCTATGCCCCCTATACCTCCCTGTTCCCTGCCATGCCCGACCATATCTCCCTATGCCTACCTATGTCTGACCATACCTCCCTATGCCTCCCTGTTCCTTGCTATGCCCCCTATACCTCCCTGTTCCCTGCCATGCCCGACCATATCTCCCTATGCCTTCCTGTACCTTGCTATGCCCCCTATACCTCCCTGTTCCCTGCCATGCCCGACCATATCTCCCTATGCCTACCTATGTCTGACCATACCTCCCTATGCCTCCCTGTTCCTTGCTATGCCCCCTATACCTCCCTGTCCCCTGTCATGCCCGACCATATCTCCCTATGCCTACCTATGTCTGACCATACCTCCCTATGCCTCCCTGTTCCTTGCTATGCCCCCTATACCTCCCTGTTCCCTGCCATGCCCGACCATATCTCCCTATGCCTTCCTGTACCTTGCTATGCCCCCTATACCTCCCTGTTCCCTGCCATGCCCGACCATATCTCCCTATGCCTACCTATGTCTGACCATACCTCCCTATGCCTCCCTGTTCCCTGCCATGCCCGACCATATATCCCTATGCCTTCCTGTACCTTGCTATGCCCCATATACCTCCTCGTTCCCGGCCATGCCCGACCATACCTCCCTATGCCTACATATGTTTGACCATACCTCCCTATGCCTCCCTGTTCCTTGCTATGCCCCCTATACCTCCCTGTTCCCTGCCATGCCCGACCATATCTCCCTATGCCTTCCTGTACCTTGCTATGCCCCCTATACCTCCCTGTTCCCTGCCATGCCCGACCATATCTCCCTATGCCTACCTATGTCTGACCATACCTCCCTATGCCTCCCTGTTCCCTGCCATGCCCGACCATATCTCCCTATGCCTACCTATGTCTGACCATACCTCCCTATGCCTCCCTGTTCCCTGCCATGCCCGACCATATCTCCCTATGCCTTCCTGTACCTTGCTATGCCCCCTATACCTTCCTGTTCCCTGCCATGCCCGACCATATCTCCCTATGCCTATCTATGTCTGACCGTACCTCCCTATGCCTCCCTGTTCCTTGCTATGCCCCCTATACCTCCCTGTTCCCTGCCATGCCCGACCATATCTCCCTATGCCTACCTATGTCTGACCATACCTCCCTATGCCTCCCTGTTCCTTGCTATGCCCCCTATACCTCCCTGTTCCCTGCCATGCCCGACCATATCTCCCTATGCCTTCCTGTACCTTGCTATGCCCCCTATACCTCCCTGTTCCCTGCCATGCCCGACCATATCTCCCTATGCCTACCTATGTCTGACCATACCTCCCTATGCCTCCCTGTTCCTTGCTATGCCCCCTATACCTCCCTGTCCCCTGCCATGCCCGACCATATCTCCCTATGCCTACCTATGTCTGACCATACCTCCCTATGCCTCCCTGTTCCTTGCTATGCCCCCTATACCTCCCTGTTCCCTGCCATGCCCGACCATATCTCCCTATGCCTTCCTGTACCTTGCTATGCCCCCTATACCTCCCTGTTCCCTGCCATGCCCGACCATATCTCCCTATGCCTACCTATGTCTGACCATACCTCCCTATGCCTCCCTGTTCCCTGCCATGCCCGACCATATATCCCTATGCCTTCCTGTACCTTGCTATGCCCCATATACCTCCTCGTTCCCGGCCATGCCCGACCATACCTCCCTATGCCTACATATGTTTGACCATACCTCCCTATGCCTCCCTGTTCCTTGCTATGCCCCCTATACCTCCCTGTTCCCTGCCATGCCCGACCATATCTCCCTATGCCTTCCTGTACCTTGCTATGCCCCCTATACCTCCCTGTTCCCTGCCATGCCCGACCATATCTCCCTATGCCTACCTATGTCTGACCATACCTCCCTATGCCTCCCTGTTCCCTGCCATGCCCGACCATATCTCCCTATGCCTACCTATGTCTGACCATACCTCCCTATGCCTCCCTGTTCCCTGCCATGCCCGACCATATCTCCCTATGCCTTCCTGTACCTTGCTATGCCCCCTATACCTCCCTGTTCCCTGCCATGCCCGACCATATCTCCCTATGCCTACCTATGTCTGACCATACCTCCCTATGCCTCCCTGTTCCTTGCTATGCCCCCTATACCTCCCTGTCCCCTGCCATGCCCGACCATATCTCCCTATGCCTACCTATGTCTGACCATACCTCCCTATGCCTCCCTGTTCCTTGCTATGCCCCCTATACCTCCCTGTTCCCTGCCATGCCCGACCATATCTCCCTATGCCTTCCTGTACCTTGCTATGCCCCCTATACCTCCCTGTTCCCTGCCATGCCCGACCATATCTCCCTATGCCTACCTATGTCTGACCATACCTCCCTATGCCTCCCTGTTCCCTGCCATGCCCGACCATATATCCCTATGCCTTCCTGTACCTTGCTATGCCCCATATACCTCCTCGTTCCCGGCCATGCCCGACCATACCTCCCTATGCCTACATATGTTTGACCATACCTCCCTATGCCTCCCTGTTCCTTGCTATGCCCCCTATACCTCCCTGTTCCCTGCCATGCCCGACCATATCTCCTTATGCCTTCCTGTACCTTGCTATGCCCCCTATACCTCCCTGTTCCCTGCCATGCCCGACCATATCTCCCTATGCCTACCTATGTCTGACCATACCTCCCTATGCCTCCCTGTTCCCTGCCATGCCCGACCATATCTCCCTATGCCTACCTATGTCTGACCATACCTCCCTATGCCTCCCTGTTCCCTGCCATGCCCGACCATATCTCCCTATGCCTTCCTGTACCTTGCTATGCCCCCTATACCTTCCTGTTCCCTGCCATGCCCGACCATATCTCCCTATGCCTATCTATGTCTGACCGTACCTCCCTATGCCTCCCTGTTCCTTGCTATGCCCCCTATACCTCCCTGTTCCCTGCCATGCCCGACCATATCTCCCTATGCCTACCTATGTCTGACCATACCTCCCTATGCCTCCCTGTTCCTTGCTATGCCCCCTATACCTCCCTGTTCCCTGCCATGCCCGACCATATCTCCCTATGCCTTCCTGTACCTTGCTATGCCCCCTATACCTCCCTGTTCCCTGCCATGCCCGACCATATCTCCCTATGCCTACCTATGTCTGACCATACCTCCCTATGCCTCCCTGTTCCCTGCCATGCCCGACCATATATCCCTATGCCTTCCTGTACCTTGCTATACCCCCTATACCTCCTCGTTCCCGGCCATGCCCGACCATACCTCCCTATGCCTACATATGTTTGACCATACCTCCCTATGCCTCCCTGTTCCTTGCTATGCCCCCTATACCTCCCTGTTCCCTGCCATGCCCGACCATATCTCCCTATGCCTTCCTGTACCTTGCTATGCCCCCTATACCTCCCTGTTCCCTGCCATGCCCGACCATATCTCCCTATGCCTACCTATGTCTGACCATACCTCCTTATGCCTCCCTGTTCCCTGCCATGCCCGACCATATCTCCCTATGCCTACCTATGTCTGACCATACCTCCCTATGCCTCCCTGTTCCCTGCCATGCCCGACCATATCTCCCTATGCCTTCCTGTACCTTGCTATGCCCCCAATACCTTCCTGTTCCCTGCCATGCCCGACCATATCTCCCTATGCCTATCTATGTCTGACCATACCTCCCTATGCCTCCCTGTTCCTTGCTATGCCCCCTATACCTCCCTGTTCCCTGCCATGCCCGACCATATCTCCCTATGCCTACCTATGTCTGACCATACCTCCCTATGCCTCCCTGTTCCTTGCTATGCCCCCTATACCTCCCTGTTCCCTTCCATGCCCGACCATATCTCCCTATGCCTTCCTGTACCTTGCTATGCCCCCTATACCTCCCTGTTCCCTGCCATGCCCGACCATATCTCCCTATGCCTACCTATGTCTGACCATACCTCCCTATGCCTCCCTGTTCCCTGCCATGCCCGACCATATCTCCCTATGCCTTCCTGTACCTTGCTATGCCCCCTATACCTCCTCGTTCCCGGCCATGCCCGACCATACCTCCCTATGCCTACATATGTTTGACCATACCTCCCTATGCCTCCCTGTTCCTTGCTATGCCCCCTATACCTACCTGTTCCCTGCCATGCCCGACCATATCTCCCTATGCCTACCTATGTCTGACCATACCTCCCTATGCCTCCCTGTTCCTTGCTATGCCCCCTATACCTCCCTGTTCCCTTCCATGCCCGACCATATCTCCCTATGCCTTCCTGTACCTTGCTATGCCCCCTATACCTCCTCGTTCCCGGCCATGCCCGACCATACCTCCCTATGCCTACATATGTTTGACCATACCTCCCTATGCCTCCCTGTTCCCTGCCATGCCCGACCATATCTCCCTATGCCTTCCTGTACCTTGCTATGCCCCCTATACCTCCTCGTTCCCGGCCATGCCCGACCATACCTCCCTATGCCTACATATGTTTGACCATACCTCCCTATGCCTCCCTGTTCCTTGCTATGCCCCCTATACCTCCCTGTTCCCTGCCATGCCCGACCATATCTCCCTATGCCTTCCTGTACCTTGCTATGCCCCCTATACCTCCCTGTTCCCTGCCATGCCCGACCATACCTCCCTATGCCTACATATGTTTGACCATACCTCCCTATGCCTCCCTGGTCCTTGCTATGCCCCCTATACCTCCCTGTTCCCTGCCATGCCCGACCATATCTCCCTATGCCTACCTATGTCTGACCATACCTCCCTATGCCTCCCTGTTCCTTGCTATGCCCCCTATACCTCCCTGTTCCCTGCCATGCCCGACCATATCTCCCTATGCCTTCCTGTACCTTGCTATGCCCCCTATACCTTCCTGTTCCCTGCCATCCCCGACCATATCTCCCTATGCCTACCTATGTCTGACCATACCTCCCTATGCCTCCCTGTTCCTTGCTATGCCTCCTATACCTCCCTGTTCCCTGCCATGCCCGACCATATCTCCCTATGCCTACCTGTACATTGCTATGCCTCCTATACCCAGCCATGCCCGACCATATCTCCCTATGCCTACCTATGTTTGACCTTACCTCCCTATGCCTTTATGTACATTGCTATGCCTCCTATACCTAGCCGTTCCCTGCCATGCCCGAACATATCTCCCTATGCATACATATGTCTGACCATACTTCCTATGCCTTCCTGTAGCTTGCTATGCCTGCTATACCTCGCCGTTCCCTGCCATGCCCGACCATATCTCCCTATGCTATGTCTGACCATGCCTCCTATGCCTCCCCGTTCCGGGCCGTGCCCGACCATATCTCCCTATGGCTACCTATATCTGCCTATGCCTCCCATGCCTCGCCATTCCCGACCATACCTCTCTTTTCCTTCCGGTACTATGCTATGCCTCCTGTGCTAAATTGCGTAACGGATATGCCACGGGCGGGCGGGGCAGGGCGGGGGAGTGATTGGCGGGCTACGGGAGATGGTTAAGGTTAAGGCCTTGGAGTTGAAAGGCCCGCCCACGGGGGGTGGGCGGACGGGGGTCTTTTAATTAAAATTTGAAAACTTTTGAATTAAAACAAAAATGTTTTAAATATTGTTCTATTCCTATGTGTTTCGTCATAAATTTGCCAACACTTATGTGTTGTTTCATTTTGTAGGTGTTCTATCTGGTAGGCCCTACTCCCTAGCGGGAGAGCCCGTCCGAAGGACGGGCGTCCCGCTAGTCTTGGGTGAAGATGCAAAGGCATGCACCCGTTCGACTGGCGGGTAACATTTTTTAACATCAAAGTATAAGTAACTGTAAGTTCAAGGTAATTTCATCATCAGATGACTGTGTCATGATGAAAGAGGAGATCAGGTTGATAAGAGATTAAAGAGAGTATTGGATTGATGATCATGATGAATACGAGGAGCTGTTACGGGTTAGGGTTACAGTGAAACATCGTACAATGAAGACAAAGACATGTAATTGTAATCATTTAAAAGTAGTCTTGCTCTTAATTGTTTGCTGCAAAATATTATGATAAAAGACCTTTGGCTGCAGCTGTTAGTGACCTGCCCGACTGGCTAGTTGGAAAAAAAATCCGAAGTTCCAACCCTGATTGACATACTGAAACGTGATACAGGACTGCAGGTGGAAGAAATCAAGACAGTTATGTTTGAAAGGAAGATCTGGAGAGGCATTGTGGTTCGGAAAAATCATCCGCCATGAGTCAAGTATTAGTCAAGTCAATGTTATAATTTTGAACATTTAATCATAGGTTAGAAGGGTTTTTTCCAATCCAAAACCGTTGGAGTTGGTTAAATGTGGCTCGTGGCCGCTATCGTCTGTGATGTATTTTCTTTCATGATTTGCGCCACCATTCATCACAGCTAAGTAATTCTGTGAATATCAAAACAAAACAACAGAGGGCGGTTGCTATCACGTCTGCCAAATTTTTAATTTGTAAGGGATGTGCTCGACCATATCTCCCTATGCCTACATGTACCTATATTTGACCATGATATTATATGGCTCGCCGTTTGCATTGTTTTTGTATATCAAATTGTGTTTTACATGTTTGTTTGTTTTATATCAATTTGTGATTTACATGTTTGTTTTTGTATATCAATATGTGTTTTACGCGTTGTTTCAAAATTAACATTGTTTTTGTATATCAATGTGTGTTTTACGTTTTGTTTCAAAATTAACATTGTTTTTTGTATATAGATTGGTGTTTTACTCTTTTTCTGTATATCAATTTTTTGTTTTACATGTTGTTTTTGAATGAATCATCAATTTTTTTTTCATATATCAAAATAACATAAACAAAACACAAAACGATACTGATTTTTTTTTTTAATATATCAAACAAAACTATATAAACTATATACTATTTATGATGTGCAATTTCTTAAAAAAACAAAAATATTTAATTGTGTATAATATATTTTTTAATAATGTCTTTTATCTGAATTTGCCACGTTGTTTGCTGGTCAATAATGTGTGGTAGTAATACTGATTGTGTATATTTCGTGTTTCCGACCGTTAAATTTATTCTTCTTATAATGTATTTTACTATGTTCTATATTTGTATTGACAACTAGTATCTGGTTTTTGATTTATTTTTAGTATGTAACTGGGTATTAGTAATATTGATTGTATAATTTTAGCATATGTCTTGTTGTAGTTTTAATGATATTTTTGTAGTTTTTAAAATCTTTCTGTGCAGCGCCTTGTGGCTGTTTACATCGTAAGGCGTTTTATAAATCCCATGTATTAATATTATTATAAAACAGATACTTTGGATATAAAAATCTGACCATATGCAAACGAAATAAACACTAGCAAACACAAACCAGCTTGAAATAAACATTATATATGAAGAGGTATTTTGCAAATGGGCCTACATCCACTTTGGCTCTTATTGAGAAAAAGTCAAAAAACTGTTTCTAAATATTCAAGTTGAGCAATTGAAAAACTGAATGGATTATGAAAGAGGTACACTACATACTAATTGAAATTGATATAAATTTTAAATGTGCTAGTTTTAATTTTTTTTTAAATCATGTTTACATTTTTTGAAAATTTGGATGTAGGCCCTTTTGCAACAAAACTCCATCTGTTTGTACATAAAGAAAAAATACCACACACAAAAAATCATTTATTTTAATCATTGAAAATAAATAAGTTTGATATTGAAATGTATAGGTCACAATCATATGTTTCAAGGAAATAAAGTCATTTTTTTCAAAAATACCTACATCTCATTGTAAACAGCCATTGAAGTTGTTGTTTTGTTGCAAAAGGGCCTGTATCCCAATATAATTCTGGATACAGGCCCTTTTGCAACAAAACAACAATTTCAATGGCTGTTTACAATGAGATGTAGGTATTTTTGAAAAAAATGACTTTGTTAGGACACAACAATACAGTGTGTTTGAAAGAAAAACTACGTGTACGTGTTTACCCAACATATTGTAGACACCCTGTTCAAGAAATAGATTAAGACTTCTACCACCCCCTTTGAGAACTTTCCAAAAATATTGACAAACAGGACCCCTTGTTTGGCAATACCAAAAGATTTATTGACACGCATTCCTCAATTATATTTATTTATTTATTTGAACATACGCTTTTAAAACAGCGGCACCCGTCTACCCGACGGTGCGTTCATATACAGAAAATTACAAGATTAATACACAATTATATACACAAATTACAAAGTTTTACCATGAGATAGATACATATTATAAACAGACACACAGTCAATCATACAAAATTGATCTGAAATTATGTCAGGCACACGTGGAAAATGGCACTACATGTATATACATGAACAAATATATTAAATTAAATCGTCATTGTTTGCGCATTTCGTCTATAATCGTGCCTTCCATGCACGCTTGGAGAAGGTCTTACAAAATTTGTCAAATACATGATAAAAGTCGTTAACATTGCTTATATTACAAAATGTGGTGTATGTACTACCTAGCATTAATTTATATTTTACATCAAGATCGCTAGAGATAAATAGCACCCATACATCAATACCATTTAAGTCAATTAGAGCCTTTTCTAGATTGTTATATTCATTAGTTTTATAGCATTAAGTGACATGCAAGTGAAAAGAAAGTGTTTTGTATCCTCACTACCATTATTACATAATTGACAGGTGCCATTATTATCAGGGGTCCATTTACTCACTTTGTACTCTAATGGTAATGTATACTTTTCACAAGATTTTATCCTGGTAAGATTTCTATAGATCATGACTTAAATCTATATCAGTTTTCTTTTTGCCCCCTATACTTGCATAGCAAGGAACAGGGAGGCATAGGGAGGTATGGTCAGACATAGGTAGGCATAGGGAGATATGGTCGGGCATGGCAGGGAACAGGGAGGTATAGGGGGCATAGCAAGGAACAGGGAGGCATAGGGAGGTATGGTCAGACATAGATAGGCATAGGGAGATATGGTCGGGCATGGCAGGGAACAGGAAGGTATAGGGGGCACAGCAAGGTACAGGAAGGCATAGGGAGATATGGTCGGGCATGGCAGGGAACAGGGAGGCATAGGGAGGTATGGTCAGACATAGGTAGGCATAGGGAGATATGGTCGTGCATGACAGGGAACAGGGAGGTATAGGGGGCATAGCAGAAACAGGAAGGCATAGGGAGATATGGTCGGGCATGGCAGGGAACAGGGAGGCATAGGGAGGTATGGTCAAACATATGTAGGCATAGGGAGGTATGGTCGGGCATGGCCGGGAACGAGGAGGTATAGGGGGCATAGCAAGGTACAGGAAGGCATAGGGAGATATGGTCGGGCATGGCAGGGAACAGGGAGGTATAGGGGGCATAGCAAGGAACAGGGAGGCATAGGGAGGTATGGTCAGACATAGGTAGGCATAGGGAGATATGGTCGGGCATGGCAGGGAACAGGGAGGTATAGGGGGCATAGCAAGGAACAGGGAGGCATAGGGAGGTATGGTCAGACATAGATAGGCATAGGGAGATATGGTCGGGCATGGCAGGGAACAGGAAGGTATAGGGGGCATAGCAAGGTACAGGAAGGCATAGGGAGATATGGTCGGGCATGGCAGGGAACAGGGAGGCATAGGGAGGTATGGTCAGACATAGGTAGGCATAGGGAGATATGGTCGGGCATGGCAGGGAACGGGGAGGCATAGGGAGGTATGGTCAGACATAGGTAGGCATAGGGAGATATGGTCGGGCATGGCAGGGAACAGGGAGGTATAGGGGGCATAGCAAGGTACAGGAAGGCATAGGGAGATATGGTCGGGCATGGCAGGGAACAGGGATGTATAGGGGGCATAGCAAGGAACAGGGAGGCATAGGGAGGTATGGTCAAACATATGTAGGCATAGGGAGGTATGGTCGGGCATGGCCGGGAACGAGGAGGTATAGGGGGCATAGCAAGGTACAGGAAGGCATAGGGATATATGGTCGGGCATGGCAGGGAACAGGGAGGCATAGGGAGGTATGGTCAGACATAGGTAGGCATAGGGAGATATGGTCGGGCATGGCAGGGAACAGGGAGGTATAGGGGGCATAGCAAGGTACAGGAAGGCATAGGGAGATATGGTCGGACAGGGAGGCATAGGGAGGTATGGTCAGACATAGGTAGGCATAGGGAGATATGGTCGGGCATGGCAGGGAACAGGGAGGTATAGGGGGCATAGCAAGGTACAGGAAGGCATAGGGAGATATGGTCGGGCATGGCAGGGAACAGGGAGGTATAGGGGGCATAGCAAGGAACAGGGAGGCATAGGGAGGTATGGTCAAACATATGTAGGCATAGGGAGGTATGGTCGGGCATGGCCGGGAACGAGGAGGTATAGGGGGCATAGCAAGGTACAGGAAGGCATAGGGAGATATGGTCGGGCATGGCAGGGAACAGGGAGGCATAGGGAGGTATGGTCAAACATATGTAGGCATAGGGAGGTATGGTCGGGCATGGCCGGGAACGAGGAGGTATAGGGGGCATAGCAAGGTACAGGAAGGCATAGGGAGATATGGTCGGGCATGGCAGGGAACAGGGAGGTATAGGGGGCATAGCAAGGAACAGGGAGGCATAGGGAGGTATGGTCAGACATAGGTAGGCATAGGGAGATATGGTCGGGCATGGCAGGGAACAGGGAGGTATAGGGGGCATAGCAAGGAACAGGGAGGCATAGGGAGGTATGGTCAGACATAGGTAGGCATAGGGAGATATGGTCGGGCATGGCAGGGAACAGGGAGGTATATGGGGCATAGCAAGGAACAGGGAGGCATAGGGAGGTATGGTCAGACATAGGTAGGCATAGGGAGATATGGTCGGGCATGGCAGGGAACAGGGAGGTATAGGGGGCATAGCAAGGTACAGGAAGGCATAGGGAGATATGGTCGGGCATGGCAGGGAACAGGGAGGCATAGGGAGGTATGGTCAAACATATGTAGGCATAGGGAGGTATGGTCGGGCATGGCCGGGAACGAGGAGGTATAGGGGGCATAGCAAGGTACAGGAAGGCATAGGGAGATATGGTCGGGCATGGCAGGGAACAGGGAGGTATAGGGGGCATAGCAAGGAACAGGGAGGCATAGGGAGGTATGGTCAGACATAGGTAGGCATAGGGAGATATGGTCGGGCATGGCAGGGAACAGGGAGGTATAGGGGGCATAGCAAGGAACAGGGAGGCATAGGGAGGTATGGTCAGACATAGGTAGGCATAGGGAGATATGGTCGGGCATGGCAGGGAACAGGGAGGTATATGGGGCATAGCAAGGAACAGGGAGGCATAGGGAGGTATGGTCAGACATAGGTAGGCATAGGGAGATATGGTCGGGCATGGCAGGGAACAGGGAGGTATAGGGGGCATAGCAAGGTACAGGAAGGCATAGGGAGATATGGTCGGGCATGGCAGGGAACAGGGAGGTATAGGGGGCATAGCAAGGTACAGGAAGGCATAGGGAGATATGGTCGGGCATGGCAGGGAACAGGGAGGTATAGGGGGCATAGCAAGGAACAGGGAGGCATAGGGAGGTATGGTCGGGCATGGCAGGGAACAGGGAGGTATAGGGGGCATAGCAAGGAACAGGGAGGCATAGGGAGGTATGGTCAGACATAGGTAGGCATAGGGAGATATGGTCGGGCATGGCAGGGAACAGGGAGGTATAGGGGGCATAGCAAGGTACAGGAAGGCATAGGGAGATATGGTCGGGCATGGCAGGGAACAGGGAGGTATAGGGGGCATAGCAAGGAACAGGGAGGCATAGGGAGGTATGGTCAGACATAGGTAGGCATAGGGAGATATGGTCGGGCATGGCAGGGAACAGGGAGGTATAGGGGGCATAGCAAGGTACAGGAAGGCATAGGGAGGTATGGTCGGGCATGGCAGGGAACAGGGAGGTATAGGGGGCATAGCAAGGAACAGGGAGGCATAGGGAGGTATGGTCAGACATAGGTAGGCATAGGGAGATATGGTCGGGCATGGCAGGGAACAGGGAGGTATAGGGGGCATAGCAAGGTACAGGAAGGCATAGGGAGGTATGGTCGGGCATGGCAGGGAACAGGGAGGTATAGGGGGCATAGCAAGGAACAGGGAGGCATAGGGAGGTATGGTCAGACATAGGTAGGCATAGGGAGATATGGTCGGGCATGGCAGGGAACAGGGAGGTATAGGGGGCATAGCAAGGTACAGGAAGGCATAGGGAGGTATGGTCGGGCATGGCAGGGAACAGGGAGGTATAGGGGGCATAGCAAGGAACAGGGAGGCATAGGGAGGTATGGTCAGACATAGGTAGGCATAGGGAGATATGGTCGGGCATGGCAGGGAACAGGGAGGTATATGGGGCATAGCAAGGAACAGGGAGGCATAGGGAGGTATGGTCAAACATAGGTAGGCATAGGGAGATATGGTCGGGCATGGCAGGGAACAGGGAGGTATAGGGGGCATAGCAAGGTACAGGAAGGCATAGGGAGATATGGTCGGGCATGGCAGGGAACAGGGAGGGGCATAGCAAGGAACAGGGAGGCATAGGGAGGTATGGTCAGACATAGGTAGGCATAGGGAGATATGGTCGGGCATGGCAGGGAACAGGGAGGTATAGGGGGCATAGCAAGGTACAGGAAGGCATAGGGAGATATGGTCGGGCATGGCAGGGAACAGGGAGGTATAGGGGGCATAGCAAGGAACAGGGAGGCATAGGGAGGTATGGTCAGACATAGGTAGGCATAGGGAGATATGGTCGGGCATGGCAGGGAACAGGGAGGTATAGGGGGCATAGCAAGGTACAGGAAGGCATAGGGAGGTATGGTCGGACATGGCAGGGAACAGGGAGGTATAGGGGGCATAGCAAGGAACAGGGAGGCATAGGGAGGTATGGTCAGACATAGGTAGGCATAGGGAGATATGGTCGGGCATGGCAGGGAACAGGGAGGTATATGGGGCATAGCAAGGAACAGGGAGGCATAGGGAGGTATGGTCAGACATAGGTAGGCATAGGGAGATATGGTCGGGCATGGCAGGGAACAGGGAGGTATAGGGGGCATAGCAAGGAACAGGGAGGCATAGGGAGGTATGGTCAGACATAGGTAGGCATAGGGAGATATGGTCGGGCATGGCAGGGAACAGGGAGGTATAGGGGGCATAGCAAGGTACAGGAAGGCATAGGGAGGTATGGTCGGGCATGGCAGGGAACAGGGAGGTATAGGGGGCATAGCAAGGAACCGGGAGGCATAGGGAGGTATGGTCAGACATAGGTAGGCATAGGGAGATATGGTCGGTCATGGCAGGGAACAGGGAGGTATATGGGGCATAGCAAGGAACAGGGAGGCATAGGGAGGTATGGTCAGACATAGGTAGGCATAGGGAGATATGGTCGGGCATGGCAGGGAACAGGGAGGTATAGGGGGCATAGCAAGGTACAGGAAGGCATAGGGAGATATGGTCGGGCATGGCAGGGAACAGGGAGGTATAGGGGGCATAGCAAGGAACAGGGAGGCATAGGGAGGTATGGTCAGACATAGGTAGGCATAGGGAGGTATGGTCAGACATAGGTAGGCATAGGGAGATATGGTCGGGCATGGCAGGGAACAGGGAGATATAGGGGGCATAGCAAGGTACAGGGAGGCATAGGGAGGTATGGTCAGACATAGGTAGGCATAGGGAGATATGGTCGGGCATGGCAGGGAACAGGGAGGTATAGGGGGCATAGCAAGGTACAGGAAGGCATAGGGAGGTATGGTCGGGCATGGCAGGGAACAGGGAGGTATAGGGGGCATAGCAAGGAACAGGGAGGCATAGGGAGGTATGGTCAAACATATGTAGGCATAGGGAGGTATGGTCGGGCATGGCCGGGAACGAGGAGGTATAGGGGGCATAGCAAGGTACAGGAAGGCATAGGGAGATATGGTCGGGCATGGCAAGGAACAGGGAGGTATAGGAGGCATAGCAAGGAACAGGGAGGCATAGGGAGGTATGGTCAGACATAGGTAGGCATAGGAAGATATGGTCGGGCATGGCAGGGAACAGGGAGGTATAATAGGGGGCATAGTAATGCATAGTATACAGTGTAGTGAGGCATACATATGGCATAGCGAATCATAACCATGCATATGTATGATGTATGTATGATGTATGATGAATAATGCATATTATGTACAACGCTTAGTATATGAATATTTATAGATCCGCCATATTTTAACTTATAGGTGAATTACATCGAACACTTACCCAAATTTGGATTCTCTGATCCATTTCCTTTCCAAAAATGTATATTTTTATATACATTTGAGTCATAGTTCAATAATAACAGCACTCACAAAATTTTTAAAAAACTTCCTTGAGTCCCCCCTTTAAGATGTTGTCAGACTCAAATCAAGACATTAACTCAAGTTATTACAACACTGATATTTATATTGTCGCTGTTCTGTCAAAACCTTGTATGTTTTTTCCGGCCCTTCAGCATGTATGAAATACGACTGCCAAAGAGTTATGCATAGGAAATGTTGCTTTATACATGTTCAAGGACAAGATTGCTACAATGTTTTATAGATGGGTTTGCGACCCTTGAACATGTTTAGAGCAGACTGTCCTAAGGTTATACATAAACAGTATCACTTTATACATGCTGAGAGGCCGGATGGAGATACAAGGTTTTAACAGAACAGCAACGATATGTAAATTAAAACTCCACCTCCCCTAAACAGTCGTGGTTTTCTCTAAATTAGAATGTCAATGTTTCTTTGTCAAGGCATCTGGCTGTTTTGGATATTTGGTGAAGTACTTATCTGACTTAGAGATGCACATGAATGCTGTGGAGAGAATTCAACACTACGCCACATTACCAATGGAACAAGTAGAAGGTAAAATTCAAATGCAGTGGTATTAGTGTTTCATCAACTTCCACTATTTTATCTTAAGCACAAAAGAAGATTATGGTGATAGCAACATGTATACCTGTTTAGTACAAAGTAAACTAAGATTGTTTATTTGGCATCATAGTTTTAAATCAGTTCCAAATTGGCAAGAAATATTCGATTTATGTGTGGTTTTCTCCAAATTTGACCCCCTCAAAATATCAACAGGATTTTGAAAAAAAGTACCCTTTTTCTTGAAAATAGTTGATTTTATACCCTCAACACACCACATTTAAAAAATCCACTCTTATACATGTTTCTGTGGTTATGCATAGTTACCGTGTAATGGTTGACTGGCAACCTATGGGATATATCACATATTTCCCTACTATTTAATCAGTTTAAACATAAACGTGCTTACAGTGGGCACACCATTTAAATAGCAAATCAAGACAAACTACTTATGCCTATAGCTTTTGGTTGTTACTGACACACATTTGTGATGCCATCTGTGAAAACTGGCCACATGGTGGGATTTTTCATATTGGAGATGTTTATAAAGGGTTCAACAAAAGAAAGTATACCATTTTGTTTATGTCATTTTGAGTAACTTTCAATTTGTCTTTGACCAAACAGGCTAGATAGGCATTTAGATGAATCTTTTAGGCATATTTTGATACCAAATTTTCCCCCTAACAACAAAGATAAACCTTGATTAGCACCATTTAAAGGAAAATATCCCATTTTCAAAAGTCGCATTTCCAATACACACGAGAAGATTTGGTTAATCTGTCCATGTTCTCCCCATCCATAACATTCCTTTACATTCATATCCTTCACCCATGCATCAGTTTACATTTGAATTAGCCCGCACATTGAGGGATATTCGCGGTGATCAGTACGGGATAAATACGGCATATGTGTGTGTTAACAATTGGCCCTTTCTTCTCGTGCTGTGTATTGGAAATACGACTTTTGAAAATGGGATATTTTCCTTTAAATGGTGCTAATTATGGTTTATCTTTGTTGTTAGGGGGCAAATTTGGTATCAAAATATGCCTTAAAGATTCATCTAAATGCCTATCTAGCCTGTTTGGACAAAAACAAATTGAAAGTTACTCAAAATGACATAAACAAAGTGGTATACTTTCTTTTGTTGAACCCTTTATCATAAGAAAGCTGAAACTGTGCTGATTACAGAACTGTTTCGATCATTTTTCTACGATCACTACAACAAAAGTTATGAATGAATGATGATTGTGTTGTCATAAAAAGCTACAAAACAAGAAATCATGAAAATAGGCCAAAAAAGATACATAATTCAATAGAATAATTATCAAGTTAAGTAAGTTTTGAAGGTGAAGTTTCATGAAAGATGATGACACAAAGTATTGGAAGCAAATTTTCTAAAACAAATCTTACCCATAATCCCAAGTTTACATCTGGCGACATCCGACGGGTTTTCACAGATCACGTCACAAAGTGGAAAAGAGACAACTGTTTTACAAATAAGAGTTTAAAAAATGTTTAAATAAACGTTTTCAGTTTGATTTCTTTTCCCTTTTAACAAAAACTCTGTGTATTGCTATACCATCTCTACTAGCGATATTATGGTGTCTAAATGACACGTTTTGTTTATGATTCAATGCAGGATTCAGTAAACCACCTTTTGATTGGCCTAAACATGGAGCAATACGATTTGAAGATGTCAGTGTTGGATATGCCAAGCATTTAGAGCCTGTATTACAACATATTAACTTGCATTTCCATTCAAAAGAAAAGGTAGGTTAAATTGTATAGGAAAGATTGCATTTCTGAAATTGTTCAAAAAGCATTACCTGACTTTATTCATAAACCATTCTGATAGTTTACCAAGATATGGGCCCTATTTCATACAAGTTAATCTTTCCACGCAGCTATTGGTTTTACCATATACGTAACAGATTTTTCAGAAACCTTTCCCAACTTTCAAGGTCTATCCAAAGGATTACTGAATCAAGGCATGTTTGTACTTATTTCAATGCATTTCACATGATGATTCCAAATATAGTTATTAAATTTAACAATTTTGACATTTTTGAAACATTTTATGGAATGCCATCTGCAGACACCTGCCGCGTGGAAAGTGTCAAAATTAATATTAAAGGTAGATGACCCGATCACATTTTCGTAACACAGAATTATTTCAAACATACGGAGATTTTCATATCATATGAAAGCTAGTATTTTTCTCATCATCATACTGAAATTTGACGGCCTAAATCGGTATAATTACGGAGAAATCGATGAAATAACGTCGAATTACCGTGAATGGTGGTAACCACCGATATAGTTTGTGTACTACTCAATGGGTACAGTTCACAGCATCTTGTGCGTCTAAAATAAGAACCATTAGAGCTATGCAACTCAAACTTTGGAACACGACTTTTTTAAGGATGACTTTTCATGTAGAATAGAAAAATTCAATTTGAAAATCGAAAATGTGATCGGGTCATCTACCTTTAAGATGAGATATTCTTCTTTGGTTTTTAACTCTTCCACTGAAGAATGTTTAAGAAATCAGTATTTTATCTTCATTAAATAGGACCCATGTCAGACATTTTACCTAACCTGCTTCATAGCAAACTTAAGAAGAATATTGACTTTTATAAAATAGTTATGGCAAGCTAGCATTGCTTTACCATTGCTCACGCTTCACCTCCCCTCATGATTCAAATAAAAAGTAGTAATAACTTTTTTCATACCAGTTTTGATTTTTAAGTCAATTATAACATGATCTTGATCACCGCCTGTAGATTATTCCGAATGTTATTTTATTATGAATTGAGTCTTGAGTTTTGTTACAAATAGAGTATGTATAAGGGTCAATTCTAAACCTTCACTCTAACCCTAACTCAAACCCTAGCCCTTACCCTACCCTCATCCTAACACTAACCCTAAACCCTAATTTGGAATAACGACCATATACTAATTTGGAATAGCGATCCTTTAGAATAAAGAAACAGTGAAATACCAAGCTGATCCCATGATTTCTATTTCATTGTCACTTTCAGATCGGTATCTGTGGAAGGACTGGCAGCGGTAAATCCTCATTGGTTTTAGCCTTATTTAGATGTAATGTCATCTTCAAAGGTAATGAAAGGGTTCTTACTCGCTTCATAATTGCACTAATTATATGTGCATTAATCACTTCTGCAGTTTGAACAATACTACCATTGTTTTGTCTTTTTTGGGGGTAAAGGAGAAACAAGATATATTTTCCGCAATCATTGTAAGTTTCAATGAAATTTAAAATTTCATGATTTTCCTAGTTTCGATATGATCATATCCAAACTAGGTGCTGAATTCGGAAGTTATGCTATCGTTTTATTTGCGGACTTTCGCGGCAAATCTCAACCCGGAAGTGCCGTTATTTGCTTATTTGGCATGAAGGCGATGTCGGAATTGTATGACATTTTGGATTTGGACTATGTTGATGATTATCTTTACGTTATTTGCTCATTTAGTATATCGATACATCTCTCAATGCCCCTTTAATGTATGCATATCAAATTCTTTTTTGCATTAGGCCAAGAAAAGAAAAAAGATCTGTCTCACATACCCCGCACTTATAAGTTTGTGGAGTCACTTTTGCTGCATAACCCTACGCGATGAGCCCAATTTTGAGGGGATTGTTTTGGTCTGGGGAAAAAGGGGGGAAATTGGCTCCGAATGGGATGGGGAGGAATTGGGCCAAAAACGCAATAAAAAAAGAATTTCCTCATTTAGCATCGCTATTTAAAAAAGAAAAGAAATTCGCATATAGCATAGCGATTTCCCAAATGTATGTGAGACAGACCTTTTTGCCTTATAAGGCACTCAACAAAGAACACAGTGCCATTCAAGACAAACAAATGTACAATTAAATAATAGAAAAAAGTAAAAAGGACAGCAGTGATTACAAAGGATTGGATAAGCTGAGACAATTTCCTGTGATAAATCATAGAGATTAATGACTGCATATCAGTTGTTTAGAGGGTACTGTGGAAATTCATAACATTTCACCTTGTATCGAGGAATTACCTGTATTCATTTATGAATCAGAGATGTTTGATTGGGGGCATATCTGACATCCATATTCATATTCAAGGTATAACAATTAAAATCTTAAATTTATCTTTTTCTTGCAGGAGCTGTTTACATAGATGATATAAACACAGGAGACATACCATTGAAAATATTAAGACAGCAGCTTGCAATCATTCCACAAGATCCAACACTCTTCACAGGCACGATAAGGTAAGCTTCTGGTGGGTACTTATCTAAAAGCCAAGTTAGTTTTCTTGTAGGATATTTATTTGTGAAAACTTGGTAGTTTTTTTTCTTCCCCATTACAAAATATCAGTTTTATCCAATTTCTTTCCACTATTTTTCCCACTTTTCACTTCTTTCCCCTCCCTGTTTTTCTCTTTTCCTACATTTCTTTCATCCTTTCCCCTTCACATGTGACTCAATTTCAATGAACTATACAGGGGTAAAATTTAAGGCATACTCCGATTTTGATCGGACTTGTTGCATCTTATGTCTAACGATAAGACACAAAAAACTCAATCATGATCCTGGGGTCAAAGGTCAGGAAGAGGTCACCATGGGCCATTGACCTATACAGGGCTTATATGTAAAAATGCTCCGATTTGGATCGGACTTGTTGCATCTAATGTCTTTCGTCAATAAGCAATGAAAAAAGTCAATCATTTTGGTCAAAGTTCAGGAGAGGGTCACTATGGGACATTCACCTATACAGAGGTAAAATGAAAGCAATGCTCTGATTTTGGATGGGCTTGTTGCATATTATCTTGTTTGATGAGCCAAAAAAAAAGGTAATTATGACCTTGAGGTCAAAGGTCAAGAAGAGGTCACTATGTGTCTGTCTTGGTCTTCGACCAGGACAATATCTATACTCTATTTGGCCATCTCGAGACAGTGACGTAACTGAACAGGCGCAGCTTTTACGCACGCGTGTGTATCTTCCGCCTTTCAACGCTCGTGTTTGTACGCCAGCGCCACGAGTATGCGCGCGCGTTATGTGATGCAATTAGTAGAATACGCGGTTACGTCACTGTCTCGAGATGGCCAAACAGAGTATAGTTGCTGCTGTATCTGCAAACTGAGGGTTCTTAATTTAACTTTTATGTTATGTTATGTTATGTATCAATCAGAGAGTATTGTGTTTTACAGGAAGAACCTTGATCCAGAAGAGACCGTATGTGATGAGGATATATGGAATGCATTAGACATAGTTCAATTAAAATCTGTGGTCACCGATCTGGAAGGGGGCCTTGGTAAGTCATGTGATGCATCACATCAAAAACTACATCTTGTCTAACTTTGCAAAAGATGGTCTAAAGGGATAATATATGCCATATTTAGTAACTGTTGAACATTGGTCAATAAATACAATGCGTATCATAAATAGTAGAACTCTTTGGCCCTTAGCTGTAATCAACACACAAAATTGTAAAGATCCAATAAAAAAAACAAGTTTGTCTCAGAAGACTGCGCATGTAGCTTTTCAAATTCACATTTTACCGCATAACTATTTTTAAAATTCTATTATGACCATACGTTTTGTTTATCTGTTAGTATATCAATCTATTTCTTGAGTGGTTTTATTTGTTTTAGTATTTTTCTTATTTTAACAGATGCACAAGTATCAGAAAGTGGTGACAATTTAAGCGTTGGTCAACGCCAGCTGTTCTGTCTGGCTAGAGCATTCCTACACAAAACACATATACTTATCATGGATGAAGCAACGGCATCTATTGACACAGAAACTGTAAGTGAAAACTGTACATTGTCTACAAATGTTTAGGATGTTATTGCAATCTTTTCATAAACATCTTTCATAATTTCTCCATCCCTTTTTGCTTAAAGGGGCACTGAGAGATTGCCGAGAAAAATGTTGAACAAATTAATTGTATCAATAGATATGGTACGTACGTAGGAACCCTGAAGTGTAATAATTTAGGGGAAAAGGGTTGAATGATGGCGCTAGATAGACATTCGGGTGAAGCAATTTATGTGGCGAGTATGCTGATAATTTCGATGTGATCTGACATGATAGACGGCGAATTAAGATAAATGGTTTCAGATGGTAGTTAGTATATGCCCAAGTATTACATAGGTGGAAAAAAACTGATTTCCAGGAAAATTGAGGGCGCACTCCCATACATATCTCTCATTGCCCCTTTAATAATGTGATATGCATTGTTTCAACATTTCTTATTTTGACCCCAACATTTAGTAATGCAAATAAGTGTTAGGTGTTCCGGATGATATTCACATGACAATGATTGCTGCTGTGCTGTTACTGTATGTAGATGTTGTTATGTATTGATATTGGATCGTAATCAACTATTAATCAAAATGTTGTATTTTGTTTTAAACAGGCTAAAATACTTCAGGATTTGTTGAATACTGCCTTTGCTGATAGGACAGTAATAACTATTGCAGTAAGTACAATTAAAGGTAGATGACCCGATCACATTCCGATTTTCAACTTGAAGTTTTCTATTCCACATGAAAGGTCATTATTAGAAAAGTCGTGTTCCAAAGTTTGAGTTGCATAGCTCTAATGGTTCTTATTTTAGACGCACAAGATGCTGTGAACTGTACCCATTGAGAAGTACACAAACTATATCGGTGGTTACCACCATTCGCGGTAATTCGACGTTATTTCATCGATTTCTCCGTAATTATACAGATTTAGGCCGTCAAATTTCAGTATGATGATGAGAAAAATACGAGCTTTCATATGATATGAAAATCTCCGTATGTTTGAAATAATTCTGTGTTACGAAAATGTGATCGGGTCATCTACCTTTAACTATTATTATTTTATAGAATTCTATAGTCATCCACTCATGCATTCCCTTAATGTTGGTGCACAGCATATATTATTAAGTTTGATGAGGAAAATTATGATTAAATCAATACTGTAAAACCAGAAATGTTTGTGAGTTTAAAATTTCACAAATCGTCAATACTGGCATAATTCGCAGCATGAAAATATCACGAATGTAAACTTTGGAGTTACATTGTGTAACTTTGCAATGCACTGTTACAAGGTAGATTGGAAATATTTGTGGCATGAAGTGCTCCTCACAAAATTAGTGATATTTACTGTATGTCGGTACGTAAACTGATTAATCCCACATGTATCATAACAGTAACATTCATGTTATGATTTGTAATTGAAAAGAATCATTTTGATGTAATGCATCCAAATTATATCAGAATGAACACTTCCAGCTACCCTAATCATAATCCAACTCCCAGTGAAATGATGAAGATAGTATGTGAATATGATCTTACAATCCAAACATACTAAAATTGTACTACAATCATTTCGTTTCTCCTTCCAGCACCGAGTAAGCAGTATTTTGGAATCAGACCGAATTGTAGTTTTGGATGAAGGTGTGGTAGTCGAATTTGACACCCCTAAAAATCTACTTGCCAAGAAGGACAGCATGTTTGCAGCCATTGTATATGCCAGCAAAGGTGGTATTTTAGCTCATTGAAAGTGGACATTTTGAAGCCTTGGAGGATATGAATCACTTTTTTAAAGTTTGGTTTCCACACAGCAAGATGAAATGTATTGACATCTTTGTTCTCATCACTTAACGTCATTTTGGTTTGACTTTGGTCATCTTACGCTGAAAATGGAAACTTTAAAAAAAGAAATATTGGATAATACAGCTTGACAATTTCAACCAGAGGTCACATTTTCACTGAGTGTGAATACTTATATTGTGTGTGAATACTTATAATACATTTATGACAATAATCATTAACAAATGAAAACAAAATGTGCTGCAATTGTAAAGTTTTATAAGAGTATTTATTTTATTTTATTAATTGTACAAACAAGTGTAAAATTTACATTTTCCAAGGGCATGCATTTCAAGGCCCTTGAGAAAAGGGCATTAATGCGACTCGGAAAGTCTTTAAGTCTCAACAGGAAATTGGGATAAAATAATTATATATACTTGTATTAAAATTCCATAAGTAAGCTATGAGCGTCCTTAAATAAATTTTTAAAAATTCAAAAAAACAATTGCCAAATACATTTTGGTACAAATATGAACTTATGTTCAAAAAGGTAATTGCCCAAATTGTCTAAGTACAGACGAGAAATTGTTTTTAAAATATAATTGGTAAAATTCCCCCTCTTCTCAAAAATCTCATGGATTTCAATTTTGTCAAAATAGCTTTTCAAAATATCTGCTGTATTAGGTGCAGATCCTAGGATGTCCTAGGATTCTAGGATCTGCATCCCAGGATTCTAGGATCTGCATCCTAGGATTCTAGGATCTGCATCCCAGGATTCTAGGATCTGCATCCCAGGATTCTAGGATCTGCATCCCAGGATTCTAGGATCTGCATCCTAGGATTCTAGGATCTGCATCCCAGGATTCTAGGATCTGCATCCCAGGATTCTAGGATCTGCATCCTAGGATTCTAGGATCTGCATCCCAGGATTCTAGGATCTGCATCCCAGGATTCTAGGATCTGCCCCCTAGGATTCTAGGATCTGCATCAGAAGCCATTGGACAGAGAAACTTGCCAAAAACTAATATAAAAAGTTTATTTATCAAACAACACAATCATTTTACTAGAATTTTATTTAATTTAACATTAAACATTTTGATAGATGACTTTCATTTGAATTAGGGTATCATGCATGTTCAAAGATTTTCTAAATATTTATGTTCAACAGAGAATAAACATTAACACTTTCCATGCGGGTATAAGTTTGACCAGTTTTAACATATACAAAACAGATTTTTCAGAAACTTTTCCCATAAGTATATCTCAAGAATTAATGAACCAATACTAGGCATGTTTGTACCTATTTTAATGCATTTCTCATGGTGTTTACAAATTTGGTGATGTGATTCAATAATTGTGACATTTTTGAAACGTTTTGTGAAATTTTAGAACTGCCGCATGGAAAATGTGCTTAGTATGTGTCAGGGATTTGAAAGTATCTAAAACATTGTATTTTATGAAACTTTTGTGAAATTTTGGAACTGCCGCATGGAAAGTGTGCTTGGTACCTGTAAGAGATTTGAAAGTATCTTAAACATTGTATTTTATATAATACAGTTAGTATACAGAAATATTCTTTAATTCTTTTCAATAATTAGTAATAGTAATTACTTTTTAATTTTATATATGTGCACATTTGCAGTGTAATTCTTTGGCCATATATAATGAGGTTGCCCTGAGCCCTTGCAACTGAAATAAATACAATTAAGAATGACATATGATAGATCATCATGTTTGACAACTCACAGTGCCATATTTATTACATATTAGCCAGTGGCGAAGCTAGGGTCTTCAATTGGGGGTGGGGGGGGCAGGGGACAGGCTTGTGATCAGGGGGCATAACCGACTATTATTTGTTAATATACATAGAGTATGTCATTTGTTACTCTATGCAGTGGCAAAGGCAGGATTTGAAAGTGGGAAAGTGCAAAGGACAAAATTCTATTTTGACATTTTTAAACACAAAGTGCCTTCAAAACCACAAGAGATAACATTTAGGGAAAGTGTTTGCAACATATAACATGAAACATAATAACATTGGAATCAAAATAATTCTACATATTTCTTCTATCCAGATATGTTTTAATTTTTATACTGCATACTAAAGAAGTGGAGATACAAAGCGTTAAAAAGGTATCAACACTTTTGGGACACCGTGTATATAGAGAAGAACTATTATCTTGTTTGATATTTTGTGTAAACTTTAAGAAATACTGTTAATTTCTAAATGTTCAGATTTGGCTAATGAAAGTTGATAATGAATTTACATTTGTCGTTGAGCATGGGCCGACATCAATGGATATCAGGGTGCAAGTTGTAGCAATATGTAAACTTTTATCAGCCGATGCGCAACGACAAGGATAACAAGCCATATGAGTGCAGACTAGTGGTTGATATTTTTTAGAAATCCACACAGTAAATGACAATGTAAGTATTTAACTGGCTAGTATTGGATAATACGAAAGAAGATATGCAACTCTCCTTGTATATATATATATGTATATGATAAATATATAACAGTTTAAAAATAAAACAACTCAATTGTTATTGTCAAAATGGTCAAATAGTCTTTCTTTTACTCCTGAGATTGGAGGTGGCGCCCTCAATTTTTATCAAAAGGGGATTTCTACATTTTTGGAATTGCACTATTATGTATCACCTTACACCTGTAAGGATTCAGACAAATCAGCCCTCTTTGGATACATTTCCTGTAAAAATCAATATTTTGTGTGTTACCCACGGAAGGCTAAGGTGAGCGGTACATATTGACTGGGACGGCTAGGGTTCAAAGGGTTTTAACATTGATAATTGTATAAAACATGGGTTTCATGAGACATGTATCAGTTCGTTTTTACACGTTAAATAATATGGAAATGTTTTTTTGTAAAGAAAAAACTGCCTGGTGTCGCGGGGCGCGAGCTGTTGTTGTGTGTCGACGTGTTTGTCAATATCTGACACCACTTTTTTCTTCTTCTTTTTTGGGCCCAGGGTTTAAATAGGAAACCTGTATTTGTATAAGGCGCCCGGGTCCGTTGTGGGGATAGAACCCCACACTCTTCCTTCCACCGACGAATCACTCTTTTTAAGTTTGGATTCCACACAGCAAAATGAAATGAATTGACATCTTTGGTCTCATCACTCAACGTAATTTTGGTTAGACTTTTGTTGTCTTACGCTGAAAATGGAAGCTTTAAAAAAAGAAATATTGGACAATACAACTTGAAAATTTCAACCAGAGGTCACATTTTCAAATACTTATATTACTTAAATTGTGTGTGAATACTTAAAATACATTTATGACAAGAATCATTGACCAATGAAAAAAAATCTGCTGCAATTGTAAAGTTTTATAAAAGTATTTATTTATATTTTATTAAAGGTAGATGTTCAGATTTTCAACTTGAAGTTTTCTATTCTACATGAAAGGTCATCCTTAAAAAAGTTGTGTTCCAAAGTTTGAGTTGCATAGCTCTAATGGTTCTTATTTTAGACGCACAAGATGCTGTGAACTGTACCCATTGAGTAGTACACAAACTATATCGGTGGTTACCACCATTCGCGGTAATTCGACGTTATTTCATCGATTTCTCCGTAATTATACCGATTTAGGCCGTCAAATTTCAGTATGATGATGAGAAAAATACGAGCTTTCATATGATATGAAAATCTCCGTATGTTTGAAATAATTCTGTGTTACGAAAATGTGATCGGGTCATCTACCTTTAATCTGAGACCATAATTATTATGGTCTCAGCTTTAATTGTAAAAACAGATATAAATTATTTTTTTCCAAGGGCATTCATCACAAAGCACAAAGCCCTTGAGTAAAGGGCATTAGTGTGACTAATGGTGACAGTCTTTTTAAAGACTGTCACCATTAGTCACACTTAAAAGTCTCAACAGGAAATTGGGATAAAATAATTATATATTTGTATTGAAATTCCTTAAAGGGACACAATGTCATGTTGATTTTTTTTAAATTTTAATTAATTTACTTCAGAATTCAAGATGAATACTAAAAAAAACACAGCAAAACTTGATTGAAACAGTGTTTTAAATATGTTGGAATACCACCATTAACCATGTAAAATGCTGTTCTGCCGGAGATCAGCATTTTTGAATCGACGTTTTGTTGTACAAAGAGGGCTGATTTTTCTTAATCCTTATAGGTGTAAGTTCATACATGTAATACAATTGTAAAAATATACAAATCCCAGTTTTTATTATATATTTTTGTAATTGAGGGCGCTGCCTCCACCAGATTTCTTAATATCCCTTTAAGTAAGCCATGAACGTATTTAAAGAAAATACAATTTTTATCAAAAAGACAATTGCCAAATACGTCAAAATAGCTTTTCAAAATATCTACTGTATTAGGATTTGCATCAGAAGCCATTGGACAGAGAAACTTGCCAAAAACTAGATTAAAATGTTTATTTATCAAGCAGCGCAATGATTTTACTAGTAAGGAAGGATGGTGGATATTCTAGTGCTGACCCAACACTACACTCTCAGAGCAGGTATTAAAACACCATGGGTTAAAAGAATGTTGGTTAAAAAGCATACTACATTGGTTGAAAATGAAGCGTTGGTTAAAAATTACTTTTAATACTGCGTTGGTTAAAGAGTAAAAATATAATTCATTTTTTTAGTTTATTCAACGTTTGGTTAAGGCATCATAATTTTAACCAACAATTCCCACCAAAGAATTTCAATGGCGAGAAAATATTTTGCGCATATTATTTAGACCACGTCAGAATTTGTATATGTATGTAATCAATCGTGTTATTTTCCGCCCCTGGTATATTGTGCCCGATATGGGACCAATATTGGTTTTACATTGGCGCTCTTCTATTAGCATCATGTTGCCAAACCAATATTGGACCAATAATGGGCACAATATACCAGGGGCGGAAAATAACACGATTGATTTCATATACAAATTCAGACGTGGTCTAAAAATTGCGGCCGTTGTTTTAAGTTATCGCTTCTTGGCCTCTTGGCTAGGATCTTGTGCCTTGTCCTGTCCCATGTCCTGTGCTTGCCCTTTGCCAAAGTTGGTCCTGGCCACGGGTTGGCGCCGATATTGGGCCAATGAAACATCAATACTGTGATGTTGTCTGGGTTAAAGTTTAGCAAAAAAATAAAAGTTTAACCAACATCTTTTACCAACTACTGTTGGTTAAAACATATTAACCAACAAATGATTAAAAAAATTGTAACCAATCACAGGTTAAAGTTTAACCAACAACTGTTGGTTAAAACATATTAACCAACAAATGATTGAAAATTGTAACCAACCACAGGTTAAAGTTTAACCAACAACTGTTGGTTAAAACATATTAACCAACAAATGATTGAAAATTGTAACCAACCACAGGTTAAAGTTTAACCAACAGGTTATGGTTTTAACCAACCAATTGTGTGGTTCACCTAGTAACCTCCCGTTGGTTTAAATTTTAATCAACATGGTTAAAGATGTTAACCTTTGTTCTGAGAGTGTAGATCCAGGTCTTTGCTACCAAGGTTCAGAGGGTCACAGTTTTGGGCTATTGAGGAGGCATGAGTCTAGTGCTAGATACTCTCATCATGCATCAGAAATTCACACAGTAAATGACAATGTAAGTCTTTAACTGGCCAGTATTTGATAATATATATACAGGGTGAGTCAAAAAGAAGTTGTACGGATTTGAATATTTTATGCTAAGAAAGAAAAAGAAAATTGACCTAACATTTCAGCGATATTTCGTTGAAAATATTCTTCCGATCATTTGAAAAAAAGAATGACTGAAATCGATCATTCCTATCTAGAATTAATTATAGCTATTTTACTAAAAGAACCCATTTTTAGCTGTCCCGCCGCTACGTAAAACAGAACAAAATGAACACAATGTTTAAAACTCATTATCATCATATCAGGAAGTAATTGTTTTATTTCTCATATAATGCAAAATCATAGAATCCGTCAAAAAGAGAAGGTTAAAGTCTTATTGTAGTCACTGATCATTTATTTTAGGCACATCATTCCCACCTGTATTTGAAACTTCCGGGCTTTAGTCTTATTTGAATATGAATGACCGTGTGTACATTTTGCTGCCCACAAGTACAAGTGGGTAGATATCAAGAGAATTAAGCGTTCCGTGGACAGTTACAAAATGGGTTCTTTTATTAAAACAGACATAGCTCCTGATATAATTGATCGATTTCAATGATTTCTTTTGTCATATGAGCGGAATAAGTTGCTCTTTGAATACGTGTCTCATTGGTTTGTCAAATTTGTTTGGTCTATTTTTAAACAAATATTCATTCCCGTACAACTTGTTTTTGACTCACCCTGTATTATATGTGTATATGATAAATATATAACGGTTTAAAAATAAAACAACTCAATATTTTTTGGCGAAATGGTCAAATAGTCGTTCTCATGACAAATCCATCCACTGTATAATATCCAGACATTCGTAACCATCGTTTTGAGGCAATATCAGGGGTAATAAATCATCTGTGATTCTACCAAGTTTCTACCATCTCTCTGAGTTATTACAACGCCTGCAGCGTTTCGGGTAACCAACTTTAGGCTGTTGCTACTCTGCCGAGCTTATACAATGGACTGTGCACTTATGGGGGGTCCCTGTGAAACTAAATTAATGTAGTTTTGGTTGATATTCGTAATTTAAAATACAAAAATGAATACATTATATACAAATAGCACAGTCTGTTTTTTGAACGAGCAAAATTGATGGGATATATCCGAAGATATGGTAAAAGAAAAGATGTTCACAATAATTTCATAAGTCCATTCACTTCATAGCTGTCTATAAATAGCTTCAACCTTCGATAATAAGTTGGGTGGAGCAGCAAGCCCAACATTTTAAGTTAGTCATTTGTTATGTCATCAGAATTATACTTTGAACTTCAAGTTGTTATAAAAACTAGTGCTGTTTCAGATTTTGAAGAAAAAGGTTCAAATTTCGATAAAAATCACGATATAGTATTGCTAGAGCAGATTTTAGTTTTTAAAATGAGCCCAATGTGGACGTTGAATGACCTCAAGTGGCAATACTCTAGTGTCTTTGGTCAAGCAAGCCCGCAATCAAGTTCCCCAGCATGTGGGCATGTTGTCGATGGATGCTTGGTCCGCCAATTTCTGGTTGAAACAACACCCACATTGTAAGGTTTTAGCGTGGTAATGAATTTCTAGCTTTGAACTTCAATTGGTTATAAAAAGTAGTGCTTAGTATTTCAGATTTTATAAATAAAAAGTTCAAATTTTTAGAAAAGTCGCGATATAGTATTTCCAGAGTAGATTTTAGTTTCAATATTAGCCCAACTTGGCTACTTGAAATGCAAAATATTAAACGTGGCAAGACTGTATTGGCTAGACAATGTCGGGACATGTGTTCATGGGGAGTCCATGGAGCAATTACTAGTATCTTGGCCTGCAATATGTCAAGAAATATAATCAAAGTGGCTCAAGGTAGAGGCAGCTAGAATCTAATGTTTACTCCTGAGAGTTTCACATCTTAATACTTGATGTCTTTCAATAAAGAAACAGCTGATACAATAGCAATAGTTTACTCCATTTAGATTGTTAGCAAACTACACTGAGCCAAAAAAGAAACTTATACAATTTTACCAGATCACCAAATAAAATTCTGTGCATGAAAATGTACCAAATTTGGATACAATATTACTGCAATGTATTGCTTCAAATGGCAGTCAATAACCAATTGTTTGCTTCAATGACACAAGAGAAATATGCACTGACTCAGACAACGTCTTGCATCACAGGTCACAGCAAACAATTTCAGCAACATAAAGTTAAAAACATTTCATAGAGTCAAAACAAACTCATATCTAAACAAACAAGAGGACATTGACATTGACGTTAACGTTGACATTGACATTGACGTTTTACCATGGTGTGCCCGTTCGCCAGACCTCTCCCCAATCGAACATCTCTGGGATGAGCTTAGACGACGTGTATCAAGAAGAGACAATCCACCTGTCAATAGACAAACACTTATTGCAGCACTACAGGAAGAATGGAACAATGTTCCCAGGCTACCATCAGGAACTTGATTGGAAGCATGAGACTGAGGTGGAAGCTGAAGGTGGACATACCCGTTATTATTGACTTCATTGTTTGTACATTTCAGTAATATTATATCCAAATTTGGTACATTTTCATGCACATAATTTTATTTGGTGATCTGTTAAAATTGTATAAGTTTCTTTTGGCTCAGTGTAATTTGTTCTGTATAAATGTAAGTTATGTCGAGGACTGTACTTACCTTTTTATTAAAGGGGTACTCAGAGATGGGTTGGAGGTGGCGCCCTCAATTTTTATCAAAACGGGGATTTCTACCTTTTTAGAATTGCATTATATGTATGAACTTACCTGTAAGGATTCAGAAAAATCAGCCCTCTTTGGACAACAAAACATCGATTCAAATATTCTTTCCGGGGGACATGGAAGTATTTCACGCTAACACTTACACAAAAAAATGCTTGCCCCCATCCGGCCGGCCGACCGACCGTAAGAGTGTTGGCAACATTTATTTTGGCAAATTCTTTTTTTTCTTCAGGTCACGTATATGACCTTGATTGACCCCATCTGATGGGACATCTAAGGTCCTGTTTTTAGACTTAGACAATGAAAAATGTAAACATGTTTGCTTCTTCTTTATTTCTGGTATTCAGGTGTAGAATAGAAAACATCAAGTTAAAAATGGGACCAGAAATCGGAACACCTACTTTTAATATAGGCCTAGTGTTCTTATAATATTGAAAAATATATTAAAAAATTCATTCTTCAACACTACTTTATGTTTAACGACCGAGATGGTAGCTCCTTAAGACTGGCAAATCTCTAAGGGGAAAGACATAATGATTGATAGACAACTAAAACACCTTGGTGTCCTTAGTATGATGTGGCAATCAGGCTGAGGTTCTACTAAAGGAATGCCCCCGTAGCTCTACACTGTAAAGGGGCATCTGGTGTCATAATGATCAATAATCTTAACACTTTCCACGCGGCAGGCTTCTGCAGACGACAATCAAAAATGTCTCAAAATGTTTCAAAAATGTCAAAATTATTAAATTTCATTAACATATTATTTGGAATCACCATGCATTAAAATAAGTACAAACATGCCTAGTCTTGGTTTAGTAATTCTTGAGATAGACTTTGAAAGTTGGTAAAGGTTTCTGACAAATTTGTTTTGTATACGGGTAAAACTCAATAGCCGCGTGGAAAGTGCCAAGAAAGAAAACGTGGATGGGAAGAGATCAATTATAGAGGTCCGACCATAAAGTAATCCTGGAAGACAGTGGCGTACGTAGTATATCTCAATATCTGAACTGAGGGAGGGAACTTCGCTCTTACCACCACCCACCCCCTCCCAACGATTTACACAAAATAAAATACTAGTCATCAATACTAATATTCTTGTAGCGATGCACACTATTATTTTATTATAAAATAAATCCGACGTTTCAGTCGAAAGACCTTGATTACGTCGGATTTATTTTAGAATGAATAATATTGTGCATCTCTACAAAAGCACTATATTTACTAGTATTTTATTTTCACCTCAAATAATTAGCAAGTTGCCCTTTATGCCCCACCCATTGCAACTGTGTGGTTTACGCTAGAGATCGATATCCGGAGGAAAGGACAGAGGCCAGCTTCGCCATGCATTCGACTATTTAGCAAAGTCAGACAGATTTTTAGAAACAATAGAATTCAGAAACGTAAATCACATGTCTATTGCCAATGATGACAATAGTTTCTGTTAACCGCCCGCGTCAAAAATTGAAAATGGCATGATATTAATTATTTGATTTGATTTAATTGTTTTGCATATTTTCCTTTTAAAATGATAGTTTAATAGTAAATGATCTTCTGACTTGGATCACCTCCAGGGTGAATAAACAAACAATATGGTTGTAATTCATAATGGGAAAAGCAATCATTCATGGGTGTATACATTGTGAGTAACACCAGTAAAATACCCGTGGCAGTCACACGGGCAACATTTTCGTGACATTAGTTTCAATCACAAACATGAAAATCAAGAAAATAATTAATAATTAAAAGTGACCTCGTCCATTCTATATTCAAAACCTGCAACCGGAAATTCAAAATAGATAGACATCGCAATTGAAGTGCAAAATAGCGCAATTGTCATATATTCATGCTTACAGGTGCGCGCTATTTGCGCAATTATGCAATTATCAAAATTTCACTGTGGGCCGCCTTGTGTTGCAAGAGCGTGCTACTTGCGCAATTATGCTAATTACATGTATTATGAAAACTGGGCTCTTTCCAAATAGGCAAACAAAATCTGTGATTATCTCATACTATATACTCATTTTTAAAGTTATCGCTGGCAGAGGGGTTTCATACGTTCGCGTTGTTGCATAATATTCCAATTATTGTCCGCCGTTTTTGACAATTTTTATACCGAAAATATTTGTTTCGTTTTACGCGCTGCCATCTTGGTTATATCCCCACTAGTTTTCATAAACGTACGTAAATATTACCGTTCGTTCATGACAAAATGTAAAGGGCGGCAGAGTCTTAGTCAATTCTTTCAGACGACGGTGGACACGAACGGTCGTTAATTTTGAATTTCCGTACTCTTTATATACACTCTAAGAAAAAAGGGGCTTGGGTCGTTCTTTAAAAGCGGCAACGGAAATTATGCCCAATGATGATGGCTCGTTATTTGATTGTGGTCCGAAGTGAAGGGGACCCTCTTACGCGTAACCTCCCAGAGTGGAGGATGTTTATATAGAGCCCCGCAGGGCTCCGGATCGGAAGACACACTAATCAAAATCATACTATTACGTTACAAACTATTTAAAGGCAAGCATTTATTACTAAATCGGCTTCTTTTTGCCCACTTTTATATAATGAATTTCAATGCCCAAATGATGGGTCGTTCTTTATAATCAAAGACAAAATGATGGGTCGTTAATATAAGATGTCCAAATATTATGATGGGTCGTTCTTTAAAAGCGGCAACAGAAATTATGCCCAATGATGATGTCTCGTTATTTGATTGCGGTCCGAAGTGAATACACTCTAAGAAAAAAGGGGCTTCAGGGGTTCTTGGCTGTTCCGTATGAACCCTTTATAGAACTTTAAAGGTTCCAAAGTCCAAAAAGAACCTACTTGATTATAATAAAAGATGTCCAAATATTATGATGGGTCGTTCTTTAAAAGCGGCAAAGGAAATTATGCCCAATGATGATGGCTCGTTATTTGATTGCGGTCCGAAGTGAAGGGGACCCTCTTACGCGTAACCTCCCAGAGTGGAGGATGATTATATAGAGCCCCGCAGGGCTCCGGAAGACACACTAATCAAAATCATACTATTACGTTACAAACTATTTAAAGGCAAGCATTTATTAATAAATCGGCTTCTTTTTTGCCACTTTTTACTTCAAATCATACTATTAATACGTTATAAACTATTTACACGCAATCATTTATTACTAAATCGGCTTCTTTTTGCCCACTTTTATATAATGAATTTCAATGCCCAAATGATGGGTCGTTCTTTATAATCAAAGACAAAATGATGGGTCGTTAATATAAGATGTCCCAATATTATGATGGGTCGTTCTTTAAAAGCGGCAACAAAAATTATGCCCAATGATGATGGCTCGTTATTTGATTGTGGTCCGAAGTGAATACACTCTAAGACAAAAGGGGCTTCAGGGGTTCTTGGCTGTTTCTTATGAACCCTTTATAGAACTTTAAAAGGTTCCAAAGTCCAAAAAGAACCTAATTGATTATAATAAAAGATGTCCAAATATTATGATAGGTCGTTCTTTAAAAGCGGCAAAGGAAATTATGCCCAATGATGATGGCTCGTTATTTGATTGCGGTCCGAAGTGAAGGGGACCCTCTTACGCGTAACCTCCCAGAGTGGAGGATGTTTATATAGAGCCCCGCAGGGCTCCGGAAGACACACTAATCAAAATCATACTATTACGTTACAAACTATTTAGAGGCAAGCATTTATTAATAAATCGGCTTCTTTTTTGCCACTTTTTACTTCAAATCATACTATTAAAGGCACATTTTAATGTTAAAATTTTCAACACCACTTAAAAGTGGTGTTGAAAATGTTAAATGTTTAAAAATCTACTTCAGAATTCATGATGAACATTAAAAATGGCCATTACTGTTATTTCTACTAGCAAAAACACAGCAAAACCGTTAAAACAATATCATCGCTATTTATTGAAAAACTCCCTCTATGCAAATGGTTCGCGTTATGTATCACGCGTACTGCAGGGGGATACTGTCGGACGTAAAATGCTCGTCCCGTGGGACGAGCATTTTTGAATCGACGTTTTCTTGTACATAGAGGGCTGATTTTTCTTAATCCTTATAGGTGTAAGTTTATACATGTAATACAATTATGAAAATATACTAATCCCAGTTTTTATCATAATTGAGGGCGCATCCTCCAACACATCTCTTAGTGCACCTTTAATACGTTATAAACTATTTACACGCAATCATTTATTACTAAATCGGCTTCTTTTTGCCCACTATTATATAATAAATTTCAATGCCCAAATGATGGGTCGTTCTTTATAATCAAAGGCAAAATGATGGGTCGTTAATACACTGAAAACATTACTTTGTCAATTGACAAATATAAATTAGTCATTCAGGTGGTTTAATTTAACAAATTAAATATTTGTCATTCACATGAAAAGTTTGTCAAATTACAAATTTTTAATTTGTCATGCAAGTGGTTTAATTTGACAAATTAAATCAAACATTTGTCATTGTTCATTTTTATTTATTCGTCATTGATAATATTTAATTAGTCACTGCTCCTTGGAAAATTAGTCATGTATAACAAAAATTAGTCATGGTAATAAACTAATATACTTTAAAAATATAAATTAATTGATTAATTTGATTGTAGTGTATGATTTTAGGATTTAAGTATTATGAAATTCTATAATAGTGATCGTATTTTGTCACCAAAAAGGTAAACAAAAAAGGGAAATACACCATGCAGATCGCAGGCCTTCACGACACGACAAGCATACCATGCAATGCCATTTGCAATAGCCATAACCATGAACGTCATGCATGCTTTCAAATCAGACTATTAAGTCCGGGATATTTGGTAACAAAATACGATCACTATTATAGAATTTCACTATAATAGGCCTACTTAAATCCTAAAATCATACACTACAATCAAATCAAATCATTTAATTTATATTTTAAAGTATATTAGTTTATTACCTTTTCTGTTTTTCGATCTAGATACACAGCTCTCGTGACCCGCTGCACACTCACGTACGCCATGAATTGCAAATGGCGCCGATTCGAAGACGCTTCAAAAACGGGTTTCACGTAACTGAAATCAGAAGCTATATTTGTCATTCGCAGCGAATATTGGTCATTTATTTTTCGTCTCCGAATTGATTTGTAATTCCGCTGTAACTTTGTCATTTCCTTCCTCATGGTTAAATTAAATCGTCATTCCCAGATTTACTTATTCCCAAATTCGTCAAGTGACGGGTTTAGGATTTGTCACTCAATTATATTTGTCATACCCAAATTTGTATTTGTCAACGCACAAAGCAACTTCGTACTAGCACTCTTTTGATTTGTCATGTTACTCTCATGGTTTGTCTTTTCACAGTTATATTGCAAGACTAATTTTTTTAACTCGATTGACGAATTGATCTGGACTTTTGACGAAGTTATGTTTTCAGTGTATAAGATGTCCAAATATTATGATGGGTCGTTCTTTAAAAGCGGCAAAAGAAATTTGCGGTCCAAGGTGAAGGAGATCCTCTTATACGCGTAACCTCACAGAGTGGATGGAGGACACACTAATCAAAATCATACACTTTAATAAAGGCGCAGCAAGCATTTATTAAAACATTTGATTCTTTTGGTCATTTTTATATAGGCCTAATGGATTTCAATGCCCAAATGACGGGTCGTTCTTTATAATACAATTACAAAAGACCAGTTGCCCCATGGCCATATTCCCCTATAGTGACCAGTGACCAGAGAGATAGTTATGTCTCTATGGTCGTGAAACTTTCATAATAGCATAATTGCGCTAGTAGCACGCTCTTGCAACGCGTACGGGGTTTAATGAAACTTTCATAATAGCGTAATTGCGCAAGTAGTACGCCCTTTGCAGCGGCAGAGTTCAATAGCGGAATTGCGCAAGTAGCACGCTCTTGCAACACTTACGGTATTTAGTGAAACTTTCATAATAGCATCATTGCGCTAGTAGCACGCCTGTTGCAGCGGCAGAGTTCAATAGCGGAATTGCGCAAGTAGCACGCTCTTGCAACACTTACGGTATTTAGTGAAACTTTCATAATAGCATAATTGCGCTAGTAGCACGCCTGTTGCAGCGGCAGAGTTCAATAGCGGAATTGCGCAAGTAGCATGCTCTTGCAACACGGATTTAGTGAAACTTTCATAATAGCATAATTGCGCTAGTAGCACGCTCTTGCAACGCGTCAGAGTTCAATAGCGGAATTGCGCTAGTAGCACGCTCTTATAACGCGTACGGGGATTCATGAAATTTTTCTAAGTTTAGTTCTTGGTAATTGCGCTTATAGCACGGTCCTAGCAATTGCGCGCTATTAAAGGCATATTATGTGATCTTTTCCAGAGAGCGCCCTCTATTCAATATTTTTTTTAGAAAGTAGATTTTCTTGCAGATTTACATTTCCGATCATAAATCATACATACATTCCAAGTTACAGAGCGATACGATTCCTAATTACCTCACAATCATGGTTTTAGAGTGAATTAGTAGAGTGAAAAATATAAACTGTCGGGATTCCGACAGTTTATTTTCACTCTAAAACCATGATTTTGAAGTAATTAAGAATCGTATCGCCCTGTAACTTGGAATGTATGCATGATTTATGATCAGAAATGTAAATCTGCAAGAAAATCTGCTTTCTATTTTTTTTCGATGTTGAGGGCGTTCCCAGGGATACTATTAACTTTGGGATAGGAAAGTCGTATACTAACGTACGTAGCGAAAACGGACCCTTTTGCATATCTGAATAAATTATGGTTATCGTCCGGAATGTGTCGGTGACCGGCGTTTAACGCGTTTAACAATGTTTAACCAGGTTTAACGGCAGGTTAAACGGCATGTTAGTCAGCATAGGTTTGGGGGCGCTGCAGACGACGGTGGCCACGTGAAACCTAAATTTTGAATTCGTAGTTATATAACACGTAATCGCGAATTTTAAACTATCATTTTGACAAATACATCATAATTAAAAGGATTTTTATCGTTAACCGGGCGATGACTGTTAAAAATAATTCAAAATGGTGCACTCCCGTTGCCAAATTGGGTTGTTTGAGAGACGCGTGGCCAGCGTTGCGTCGTCTGCTACAATCATCACGCCTGATCGGTATAGCGCCCCCAATTCTATGCTGACTAAGTTCAATTTAAAAGTGGACCCGATCGGCAAGCTCAGTGACATACCCCTGGCGTTCCCTGGAAAGATCACATAATATACCTTTAATGCTATTAACAATGTACTTCAATAGGATAATTGCGCTACTAGCCCCCTTGCTATTAAAAGCGCTATTTAAGCTATAATCAGTTATAGCGCCTTTCTCTAGAACTCGGACATTTCTTCACGTAAAACCCCGTGTTGAACACATTTCAGTCAGTGCACTGTTCCATGGGGAGTAGAGTCCTCATTTTAACATTGAATATATTGATCAGGAACGGCTATACCTATGACAGATATTGCACAAGTCACCGCAGATGACGCGCTGTAATATTGTATTTATTATACGTATATAGGCAGAAACCCATTTCAGAGTGGGAGTATAGTACACTCAATTTAAATTTTAGAGGAACTAAGATGTTTATAAACATGCCAATACTGATGGATTGCAGACTATCGGGTGAATTATAATGTCATTAGATATACTTAGTCCGCAATTGTTCACTTAATATGACTGGAATCATACATAAACCCATGCAGCTATAAAAGAGAACATCATACTTGATTAAGTTTTTTGTTGAATTTTGTTAGTGCTGTAATTATTGAACCATGACTCAAATGTATATAAAAGTATACCTTTTTGGAAAGGAAATGGATCAGAGAATCTAAATTTGGCATCAATTTTGACCAAAAATGTTGATTTTTTGAGAAAATAAAAAAAAACCACTTTTTTGACCCAATTTTTTTGAACAAAGCTAACAAACATAATTTTGAGTTAGAAATGCCCAAATCACTTGATGATGATGTTAAGACACTAATGAAGGGACGATTTTTTTTTTTTTAAAACCTAATCCATTATTTTTTGAAATGTTGACAAAAAAGTGTTAAAAAAAATAAAAATCCATTTTTTTCACGTTTTTTGGCACTTTTTGGTCAAAATTTTCAAAAATATTAGATTAGGTTTAAAAAAAAAAAATTAAACATCAATTTAGTGGCACTGAGCATGCTGAGAGATGAAACATTATGCAGCCGGCCATTCAGCACAGTCAATACGGTTACACCTGCCCCATAGATCTTTGACCTGGCCGCAATAACTAGGGATACACTCAAAATATTTGAAAAGACCATCCACATATAGCACAAAACGGAAATTACCACAGCACATTCAGGTGCAGGATCCTGTGCTTGGGTCATTCAAGATTGAATACCTTTCACTAAAGCATGCTAAGTGGATTATACGAGGGTCATTCAATAAGTTCTACCTCTACCTCATACCTTTGTTATTATAAAAGCCATGTTTTATGACATATTACACAATTGTAGCTTGGATTCTCAGCTACAAATTCATAGTTAATTGGTCAAAGTAGTGGTTGTACTATTCTGGAGATGTTGTGAAAATCATTCGTATGATGACGGAAACAGACTATAAACAATAAAAAATAAAAGTGACTGATTTCTTAGGATGCCCTCTCACTTAGCCAGATCCAGATCAGGCGAACCCTGCATAAGCCATGTTTACAGGACTAAATGGAAGGATTCCAAATCTCTCGAAGAGATCATTTTCTACCGTTGACTACATAGTTGGCTATTCTATACCGTGTGCAGTAATTGATGTCCCATCCCGCCTGAGGCAATATTGGTCATTACTGGAGTAGAGAAGGGAATGTGTTAACAAACAATGTCTAATAGGCTGCCTGAATGCTAACTTACGCTAGTGGCGTTTAAAGCATCAAAATCGACATAGTTTTCGTATTTTTATGTGTATTTTTGTAAATCAGCAGAAAATAACTATACCTGTAGTTCCGGAAGTTGACACATTTTGACCCCTAGTGACCCTTTCTTGACCTTTGACCTGGTTATGATAATTGACTTTTTTTCTTGGCTTATCAATGCAAACAAAATGAAACAAGTCCGGTCAAAATCGGAGCATGTCTTCAAATTTACCCCTGTAAAGTTCAATGACCCCTAGTGACCCCTTCTTGACCTTTGACCCGGTTATGATTTTTTTTTTAATTCTTCTTATCAAACCTAACAATTTGAAACAAATCCGATCCAATTTGAAGCATGTCTTGAAATTAGGTGTAAAGATTTCAATGGGTGGGACCCGGGGGGGGGCACTCAAAAAAAATTTGGGTAGGGGTGTGCCGCCCAGGGTCTCAAAGGGGGTGGGACATCAATTGCTGAACACGGTATAAATATTGCACATAAAGAAAACTATAAAGTGACTATCAAGTTAAAGATTTTACATACGAGGCATATCACTGTGGCTTGACTAAACAACGAAAACTTGACTGGTTAGCAGTATTCCGGTATGCTAAAGGCATAGCAATACATTCATGTTGACACAATATTTCCATCATAAAAAAGTTAATATTGTTTACAATATTATTTATACAGGATAAGACTGTATTATGCAGATATCGTCCATTGTTTTCCATTTTCAGTATTAAAATCATGCTCTTATATATCTAAGCATACAATAATGCGGATAACAGGGGAAAAACATGTATTTATTGTCCGTTTCCTTTGTCCGAAATCTCTCTTTTAACCGCATCATAACAAAAACAGATATCAATAAATGAAATAAATTTACTATAAGCGAGTTGCTGCCAGAAAGCTACCCCACCGGGGTAAGCTTATTTATTTTACTGTTGCGAAAAATAATAATCTCTAATAATAATACCTACATGTACACCTAGCACACAAAGTCCCTGACCAGGTGCTTTGATGTTGGCTAATCCAAACTCAATAGTCGGTACCAAAAATCTGAGATGATACATTAAATAGGCAAATTTCTTCTCCGTAGTTTGATACCTCATTCATAAAGATCGAATTGATACTATTGAAATTATGATGATTTCAATAACCACAAGTAACGACAACAAAGTTGCACTAGAATTGGTTACCTATGGGATATCATTGATTTGCATCACAAATGCATTGTCCACTGTGTGCTATCTCAACCAGTCAGTATGGGGACGAATGGGTAACAGGCATCGACAGGGAGTCGGTACACACACATTTTCAATGCGAGGATATCCCATTGAAGCAAGAATTGTTTTGATAGTTGTGGTCGATTAAACAATTATAACATCAACAATATCTACTCGAATTTTATGAATGAGGTTTCAAACTACGGAGAAGAGATTTGCTCATTTTATTTATATCTCAGATTTTTCGTATCGATTATTGATTTGGATTAGCAAACATCAAATCGCCTGGTCAGGGACTTTTTGTGCTAGGTGTAAATACCATGGACGTGTCATGAATATGAATAATACAGAGTTTAACATTTATTAAGTCCAGCTTTACTTCTAAACATTCGAAACGAAATATAGTGAATGTAGGAATGAGGCATGATGAATAGGCTGAGAGATCAAAACAATCTCATTCCGAAATAATTGAAATGATTGAATGCAACTCATTAGACCCTGAGCCCTTAACCTTAAACATGTTGAATATTACAGAGTCAAGTTTAGATTAACTTCGCATTGAAGAAACATACGGATCCAAATTTACTGACCCAACTGCGGGCCCCTGCCGGACTATGAGCAGATGAATGTGACATGATGAATTGCACCAGAAACCAAAATAATATGATTCGATAATTGAATTATTCTAATTCTTCACCACATATAATAACTAATCCAGATGCACTTTTTTCAAATCAATAATTCTGTAATTGCCATTTCCTATGGTTCAATGTCAGCAATTTACTTATCAAAGCAAACATATCAAACCGGGGTTTCCAGTTATGCAGTCACGATTTGATGACGTCACTGTCTGGTGCCACGTATTAACTCCTTATTAACCATACCTGCCGATTGGACAGAAAGTTGGATGCATCATTTGTTACACCAATCAGAAACATTGTTGACAAAATTAGTTTCCCTGATAAAGATTGGAGTGAAATACATGTATTTTAGTATTTTGATTCAAATGAGTATATCTTGTATTGAACCAATCATAAACACTGGTAGATAGGCATGTAGCGCTCAGGGGTTAAGTAGTGAAGCAGATGGCAGTCAGTATTTCTTACTCAATTTGTATCATCATTGAGTCGACTTCAACACATTATTTCAGCAAATGATAGAAAGTGGACAATTATTTAATAACGTTTCACATATTGATATAACTATACGTACACCATCATGGCAAGCAAATCTCTGGGTGCAGATCTAAACATTGATACATTAGTGGAATTGATCACCAAGTCAGGCAAGGAAATGTTCTCGTTATGCTACCGCAAAGCTGATCGAAAAACTAAAATTCAAGCTATGCCACTTCTCGAGAAAATGAACGATCTGGAAATATGTGCTTTCCTTCTGGACTTATTTCTAACGGGAAATGATGAGGTTTTAAAACCACTTTCTTCAAAGCTGATATGTTACAATGATAAAGTGCAAGAGGAATTGACGGATTTGAAATCCAAACTGGCTTGTAATAAATCGGGTTTTACCAACAAACAAATTGAAACCGAACATACGATATTTACCAGAGGCGTCGACGAAGTCATGGAGATGATAATATCGGTCGATAAAAGAGTTACTCTAGGTAAGTCACATTTATTGGCTGAAGTAAGCGTATCTCAACCATTTTAATTAACACAATTCAATCAGTTATTCTGAATAATTAATAATAGGTTTATCATCGACGGCACTACGATTCACTATCGCTGTGATGACACGTTGATGTTGGCCACGGGAGGGGGGGGGGGGGGGGGGGGGGGGGGGCACTGACATTGGAAAAGGGTATGATGTGCCATGTGCCGCGCTGAAGACCCCCCTTGTTCACCCTCTACTGCTAGCTCTTATGACCCCCCCCCCCCCTTTTTGAGCCTGCATCAGTTGTAAGACCCCAATTTTATTGAAAATTCAGAAATCGCGAAATTTTGCGTTCCAAAGCCCCAATTCTTCGAAAATGTTGCGTTCTAAAACCCAAAAAAATCGAAGTCACGTTCTTTCTAATCAAAATTGAACTATAGGCCAGTTCTCAAGGAAGACCTACTTTTTTGAAAAAAATCAGTTCCTAAGACCCTAGTTTCGTCATAAAATCCACTCAGTTCAGTAGGCTGTAGCCCCCCCCCCCCCCTTTTTTTTTTGAGACCCCTACAACAACAACAAAAAGTTGAGTGCCCCCCCCCCCCCCCCACCGGGATGTTGGCTTGACTACTCCGCTAATTATTACTAGATTACTATGATCATGGCAGGTAATTACCTGCCATGCTATGATATAGCAGCTGAATGCAATCTTATCCTGATAGCAACTGTTGAGGGATTTCACCTTAAACTTTCCACGCGGCAGGCGTCTGATGTAGACGACATTCCAAAATGTAATAAAATATTTCAAAAATGTCAAATAATTGAATTTCATTACCATATTTGGAATCACCATGAGAAATGCAATGAAATACTACCAAACATTGGTTCAATAATCCTTGAGATAGGATTTCAAAGCTGGAGATGGTTTCTAAAAAATCTGTTTTGCACATGGTAAAACTAATAGCCGCGCGTGGAAAGTGTTAATGTGATAAAGAAAAAGGATAAATACTAGATCTTTATCCTCTGCTGTGAGAACATTCTACTGCATACTTAGCATCTAAGATAGTGTTGGCAAGTATCTTACTCTGATAGCAAATCTTACTCTGGTTTTACTAATACAAAACAGATTTGTCAGAAACCTTCCCAACTTTCATGGTCTATCTTAAAGATTACTGAACCAATACTAGAATTGTTTGTACTTCATTCAATACATTTCTCATGGTGATTCCAAATATAGTAATGAAATTCAATATTGTTGACATTTTTTTTTAAAATCTGACATTTTGGAATGTCGTCTGCAGACGCCTGCCGCATGGAAAGCGCTAATAAAAGCAAACTGTTGGAATCTAGCAGCTTAGTACATATCAATGCTTAATTGTGGTATTCTATAGGCTACTTTTGCAATGTGGTGTATAATAGGCTGATATCTTACTTTGGTAGTATCTGCTATCTTACCTTACCCTGATGGTAAATTGTTATCTTACTCTTATTTAGCAAATCACTGTTGCCTGCTATCTTACTATGATAGCAATAGTCAATCTTGCCGACGAAGAAAATGTGTGTTTTCTGCTATCTTACCTTGATAGCAGATTGTTTCAATCTCATTCTTACTGTAATAACAAATGGTTGTAATCTGCTATCTCAACCTGATATCAAATTGTTATAATCTGCTCTCTTAACCTTGATAGCAAATTGTTGTAGTCTGTTATCTCTCTCTGATAGCAAATGGTTGCAATCCGCTATCTTACCCTGATAGCAAATTGTTGCATCCGCAATTTTACCCTGATAGCAAATTGTTGCAATCCGCTATCTTACCCTGATAGTAAGTTGTTATGATCTGCTTTCTTACCCTGATATCAAATTATTGTAATCTTCTTTCTTACCCTGATAGAAATTTGTTGTAGTCTGCTATCTTACCCTTATAGCAAATTGTTGTGATCCGCTATCTTACCCGGGTAGCAAATAATTTGCTATCAGGTTAAGATAGCTGATTGTAACTATTTTGCTTTCAGGATAAGATAGCACACTGCAGCAATAGCAGACCTCAACAATTTTCTATCAGGGTAAGATAGCAGACTTCAACAATTTGCTATCAGATAAGATAACAGACTACACCAATTTGCTATGAGGGTAAGATAGCAGACTACAACAATTTGATATCAGGGCCCAAGATAGCAGACTTCAACAATTTGCTATCAGATAAGATAACAGACTACAACAATTTGCTATGAGGGTAAGATAGCAGACTACAACAATTTGATATCAGGGTAAGATAGCAGACTTCAACAATTTGCTATCAGATAAGATAACAGACTACAACAATTTGCTATGAGGGTAAGATAGTAGACTACAACAATTTGCTATCAGGGTAAGATAAAAGATTACAACAATTTGCTATCAGGGTAAGATAGAAGATTACATCAATTTGCTATCCGGGTAAGATAGCATACTATAACAATTTGCTATCAGGGTAAGATAGCAGACTATAACAATTTGCTATCAGGGTAAGATAACAGACTACAAAGATAGCAGACTACAACACAAGATAGCAAATTGTTGCAATCCGCTATCTTACCCTGATAGCAATTTGTTGTAATCTTCTATCTTATCCTGGTAACAAATGGTTGTAATCGTCTATCTTACACTGATAGCAAATAGTTGTAGTCTGCTATCTTAACCCGATAGCACATTTTTGTAATCTGCTATCTTACCCTCATAGCAAATTGTTGTAGTCTGTTATCTTATCTGATAGCAAATTGTTGTAGTATGCTATTTTGCCCTGATAGCAAATTGTTGCAATCTGCTATCTTACCATGATAGAAGATTGATGTGATATGCTATCTTATCCTGGTAGAAAATTGTTTTAGTCTGTTATCTTACCCTGATAGCAAATTGTTGTAGTCTGCTATCTTACCCTGATACCAAATTTTTGTGATCTGCTATCTTACACTGATATCAAATTGTTGTAATCTTAGTTGCTATCTTAGCCTGATAAAAAATTGTTATTGTCTGCTATTTTACCCTGATAGCAAATTGTTGTAGTCTGCTATCTAACCCTGATAGCAAATTGTGTAGTTTGCTATTTTACCTTGATAGCAAATTGTTGTGATCCGCTATTTTACTCGAGTAGCAAATTGTCTGCTATCTTTGTAGTCTGTTATCTTACCCTGATAGCAAATTGTTATAGTCTGATTTGCTATCTTTACCCCTAATAGCAAATTGGTGTAGTCTGACATGAAAAATATGTGTGTTTCTACAGTTAGAGGGCTAATTCAAATATGGCCCGTAAAATCAAACTCATTGATGCGTTGAAGTCACCTCCATGTACACATTTAGGGGCACTATTCACCGGTAATCAATCGATTGAGTCACTGCCCGGTGTCCCAAGACATGACTGATTTACAACAACTCTAAATTCGACCTGTTTCTGATGAATAAGATCCGTTACACTTGTGTGGGGGTGTGTGTGTTTTAAATTCAATTTAAAAGGGCACCAGCAAAATGAAAATCCCGGGATCGACATGTAAAACTGTTTAAACAGGGTTTGTTTCTTCCTATTTCAGAGAATACTGTCAGACGAAACGAAGAGGTCCATTCCATTAATATGGATCTGATTCACGCGGAAGTGAAGCTGCTACAGGCATTCAAGTTGAGTATGGAAGCGAGAGAGTATCTCTCGCGAATGAATGAGGCCCGCAATCACACGGAAGGTAAACTTATTGATGCGTTTGAAGAGGTCATAATGGAATCCGAATCTCGTCATCTAATTTATGCTGAACAAGAGAAAAAGAAAGCCGAGGCCAAGTGTGTGAAAGCTGAGAAGAAACACACGGAGGTAGAGATGGGATATTTGAAGATTAGAGATTCACGGAGGGATGCATTTGAAGACTATGAGGGTGTTATCCGCAAACGCCATAATCTGAAAGTAAAAGAACTTCTAGATCTAGAAGGGCCTTCTCCAAAGTTACCCCACAAGTCTCCGCAATCTACCCCAACATCTACTCCCAAATCAAAAGCAAAGAAGGATAAAGGGGCTATAAGTCCGAAAGTATCAGCGAAGGATAAAATTGCCACAAATTCCCCTAAAACACGTGGAGGTCTATCAACAGTGACGGAAACTCGTACACCCCCGACTAAACCACGTATGTCATCGACGGATAAAGTTAAAAGTTCACCGAAAACACGTGGAAGCCCGTTAGTGACGCCGAGAACGGTTACACAAAGATCGCCCAAACCACGTACGTCAGCGACGGATACAGCCACAAATTGACCTAAAACACGAGGAGGCTTCGGTGTGTGACGCCGACAAATATTAGCCTTCAACTCGCCTAAATCACACAATATGTGTGCGATGGATAAGTTACGACAACATCGTGTACGTAAACTACGTAGGATGCAGTGACAGAAAAGTAGAGCAAAATCGCCAACTATAGCATGACTAGTAAACCACGTATGCCATAAAGTTAACGATAACGCTCGCTTAATCTACGCCTATACTCAGTGGCGTAGCCGGAGGAGGGGCGGGGCAAGGGGACAATTACCCCCTCCCCTGATATTCGAGTCCGTCGTAGGTTCGTACAATAGGGATTCGATTTGCACGACGGACGCTTTTACGACGTTAAAACACAAAACGTTGCCGTCGTCACCACGACGGTTGTTAGGCCCTTTACGTGTTGTAGCATTTAGAGGAATGACGGATGACAAAGTTGACGCATGCGCACATGACTCAAAGTGTTATTCAACCGTCCTAGATTCATCCGTCGTGCAAATCGAAAGCTCCCTAATGTCGGTTGAGATGGGTACGAACTGTCGGTCATTTGACAAGGTCATTATAGTGTATAACAAAATGTGTTGCCAGTTTCTATGCCGAGTAACCTCGTGTGAATAACCTCGTTTACTACTGCATGTGTATCAGTGACGGATAATGTTGACGTCAAATTTGATAAATTACGTATCAACGACGGAGTAAAGTTATACGCTAATTGAAATCTGCGTATCGCGACGGATGAAGATTACGACACGACATTCGCCTAAACTGCGTAGTGACGGACAACACATTTGCTTGAACTGCGTAGGCCTTCATTTCGCGGGGCGACGGATAAAGTCACAAATTCACTGCTTAAACCACATATCTACGATGGATACTCGTAGGCATATTATGTGGCAATGACAGACAAATATGATCGGCAATGACATGATTTATTGAACTGTTCCTAAAACGCCCTCTATGTAAATATGGTTCGCGGTATGTATCACGCGTGCTGCAGGGGGACACTCTCTGACGTAAGATGCTGATCGGGCTCGGACTTTTTTTTTCGCCACCGAAGTAGGCGACAAGGTTTTGGGGGGGGGGGGGGGGGCGGTGGCAAAGTTGTTTTTTTAGGTTTTACTGTTTTCCTTTACATTGAGTTGAGTGAGTCATCTTCTTTTTTTTTTACTTGGCAATGGGTCATCTTCTTTTTTTCCTGCTTGGTGGGCAATTTTTTTCTTCTCCTGGATAGTGGGCAAAGTGTTTTTTTATTAAACTTCCATGCCCTCCCCCCCCCCCCGCCCCCCCCTTAGTATCTAATGGTGCGTCCCTAACAAGAGGTGTTAATTTCGTTAGGGCAATGTAAATATTTGTAATTGTATAAGTCTTTGGGAATATCGTTATATAGGCTATTATATATGTGTAATTGTCAAAAAGAATGTGTTTTTGAATGACTACCATGAGGACATGACTATAAGAGGTTTTAATTCGTTACATGTATTTGTCCATAATATGGAACTTGGTATGCTTAAACATTATGAATATCATTGTTGTCATTAATATCCCGTTATAAAGTACATGAGGTAATATTCGTTGAAAGTTAAAAATTGGGTTGACTGGTTATCGGTCGGGGTTAACCTTTATACCGATAACTATTTCTACATCTAATAACTCTCATTGAATCGAAATTAGAATATTTAGTTCGTCATGTTATAATTATGTAAAGAACAACTCAAATAATGTACATTTATCTCTGGTCACTGGACTCAACTTAAAAATAGGCCTATATTATTATTAATCGCTTCATAATTTCGTTAAAGAACTACCCGTCATAATATTTGGACATCTTTTATTATAATCAAGTAAAGAACAACCCAATCATTATCTTTTTTTCTTTCATTATAAAGAACGACCCATCATTTGGGCATTGAAATTCATTATATAAAAATGGCCAAAAAGAAGCCGATTTATTAATAAATGCTTGCCTTTAGATAGTATGTAATGTATTAGTATGATTTGATTCGTGCATGATTAGTGTGTCTTCCGGAGCCCTGCGGGGCTCTATATAAACATCTTCCACTCTGCGAGGTTACGCGAAAGAGGGTCCCCTGCACCTCGGACCGTATTCAAAGAACGACCCATCATTGGGCATTATTTCTTTTGCCGCTTTTAAAGAACGACCCATCATAATATTTGGACATCTTTTATTATAATCAAGTAAAGAACAACCCAATTATGATCTTTGATCATAAAGAACGACCCATCATTTTGTCTTTGATTATAAAGAACGACCCATTATTTGGGCATTGAAATTCAGTATATAAAAGCGGCCAAAAAGAAGCCGATTTATTAATAAATGCTTGCCTGTATATAGTATGTAACGTATTAGTATGATTTTGATTATTATGTCATCCGGAGCCCTGCGGGGCTCTATACAAACATCCTCCACTCTGGGAGATTACGCGTAAGAGCGCGTCCCCTGCACCTCGAACCGCATTCAAAGAACGACCCATCATTGGGCATAATTTCTTTTGCCGCTTTTAAAGAACGACCCATCATAATATTTGGACATCTTTTATTATATATGATCAAGTAAAGAACAACCCAATCATGATATTTTGTCTTTGATTATAAAGAACGACCAATCATTTGGGGCCATCTTTGGGCACGCATCTTTGGGCATTGAAATTCATTATATAAAAGTGGTCAAAAAGAATCCGATTTAATAAATGCTTGCCTTTAAATAGTATGTAACGTATTAATAATAAGATTTTGATTAGTGTGTCTTCCGGAACCCTGCGGGGCTCTATATAAACATGCTCCACTCTGGGAGGTTACGCATAAGAGGGTCCCCTGCACCTCGGACCGCATTCAAAGAACGAGCCATCATTGGGCATCTCTGGTTACTGGACTAAAAGTATATTTTTCGCATCATAATTTCTTTTGCCGCTTTTAGAGAACGACCCATCATAATATTTGGACATCTTTGATTATGATCAAGTAAATAACAACCCAATCATGATTTGTCTTTGATTACTGTAACTAAAAGTAGGCCTATATAAAGTGGCCAAAAAGAAGCCGATTATAAAACATTCTGTGACGTATTAGTATGATTTTGGTTTTCATATCGCATCATAATTTCTTTTGCCGCTTTTAAAGAACGACCGATTATAATATTTGGACAAAAATCGACCATCATTAGTCCAAGAAAATCTTGAAATGTCATGTAAATTTCGATCTATCGTACCAATCATAAAATCTATCCCAATGCGAACTTGTTGGTCGGGAAAATACCCCTGGAAAATATATTTTATGTGTAAACAATGTCTGGTTCCTGTATGTTACTTTTCCCATGTTACGTCGCGCCGTAAAATTGGTATCACCAATTTGAGATCGCACGTGTTCTGACATGGATGACGTAATGCATCCTAGGTTGATGAAATCAATAATTGACTAAGACTATGCCGCCCTCTACATTTTGTCATCACTGTAACGTACGGTAATATTTACGATGGACTGGAAGCTACTGGGGGATGTAGACCAAGTCAAAAACTTCCTTAAGTCCCCCTTAAATCCCTTGGAGAGGGGTTTGGCTTCGCGTTCCCGCTTTCAGGCTTTGTTAATAACAATGTTAGCCACGTATGGCAAATTAGGTTCCCATAGAGCCATTTGAGATATTGGGACAAGCTCTTCCGCTACCCAGGTTCTAAAGGGTTCAACAAAAGAAAGTATACCACTTTGTTGATGTCATTTTGAGTAACATTCAATTTTGTTTTGACCAAACAGGCTAAATAGGCATTTAGACGAATCTTTTAGGCATAATTTGATACCAAATTTGCCCCCTAACAACAAAAATAAACCATGATTAGCAACATTTAAAGAAAAAATTCCTTTTTTCAAAAGTCTCATTTCCAATACACAGCACGAGAAAAGGACCAATTTGTTAACACATGTCGTACGACCCAACGCATATTGCACTGTGCGATCGATAGCCCCGGCAATCCTGGCTATACAAACACACAGAGAGACCCCAATTGGTCCTTTCTTCTCGTGCTGTGTATTGGAAATGAGACTTTTGAAAATAGGAATTTTTTCTTTAAATGGTGCTAATCATGGTTTATCTTTGTTGTTAGGAGGCAAATTTGGTATCAAATTATGCCTAAAAAAATCATCTAAATGGCCTGTTTGGTCAAAAAATAATTGAATGTTACTCAAAATGACATAAACAAAGTGGTATACTTTCTTTTGTTGAACCCTTTATATTGTCCAATTGGCTCATGAATGTTTATTGTGAATACCATTGCGGTGTGAAAAAATATGCTCGGTCGATAACTTCCACAAGGTAATATCTGAGAAGGTTTCGGCTAGTCAATCATCCACCTCCCTGGTTAAATTTAATCGTCCAATAGTTTAATTAAATTTGATGTCAATCAATGAAGTTTACATTTGTTCATTGGCGGACAACAATTGAACAGAATGAACAAATATGATCGGGTTTACACAACACCCAATTCTATGTGTCGCTATGAACTGTACAATTATAGACACAATAGAATGGTGTGTGGAATTGTCCAAATCTTGAAGTACATTTAAAATGTGCTAATATGTGTCAACAAAATTTAAATCTATAGACACAATTGAATAGAGTGACCATCAAGGTCAGCTTATCCTCTAATTATACTAATTATACAAATGTCATGAATTACATTTGAAATATAAAATTTAATGTGCATACCTATAAACTCCTTTGTCAGGAGTGAGGTTTGGTTTAGTGATGATAATTTTAAATGCACTTCTGGTATGTGCTAGCAGATTACGCTCCACATGACTCTTTGCGTTTGCGTCTTGATCGTGTAACCCTGGTGTCTGGCAGCAATGTATTGCCTGTATTTTATACCATTCCCACAATTTAGCAAAACAAATGTTGCTGATTCAGTTTTCTTTTGTAATTTGACAAATTCTTTCAATATTCCCGAAAATATTAAAAAGTTAAATGTCTTCAATTAATACATTGTGATATTGCACGTTGCACCTCCCTCTATTGTTAAAAATTGGTCAGGCTGGTGGATCAGTGGCAGGACTGTCTAAGCCGGGTAAGCCATGAAATGAATAGATGCCATACATTTTTAATTAAATGTTATGAATATAATAATAATGTACAAATCGTTTTAATATTTGCTAAATGGAAGTCTTTACTCATGGAAACGGCTGGTAATAGTATGCAATATTTTTGTAATTCAGTGTCCGTCCACGTCTAACCTCGCATTTTTTCAAACCATTCCACTAAATGTCCAGGGTCTTTTCAACTGGCCGTTAACATGAGGCTGTATACGGTTGTATTATCATCCCGACTATACAAATCAGCCTTCTAATGTGTGTGCCTTTCACAGATGGTCTTGCGCCGGTGAAGCTAGGACAAATTAGACCCAGGCTCAGATATTTGTTTTTGCCGAAGAAGCCCTGCCTATAAATGGGCAGGCGGCGCAATAACAGCATACTTTTTAGTCCTAGTCAAGATGGACATCGGTTATGGACATCGGTAGCCGGATATATAATGATAAGGTAGTGCTGCACGGAACTCTTCTGATTTAAATTCCGATCTTGATTCACCTACTTTATCCTTCTTACTCGGATTTTCTACCGCTACCATCATTCCTCCTTGCTAGACTAGATCCTTATCATCCGTAAAGGGTTCAACTTTGTTATCATCCCTGCAATCCACAATACACATACGATATAGTTGTAATGATATCACCATTACATTCTTGCACGTAAAGAACAACATCATCTGGTTGATGATGTTAAAGTGTATGATCAGATACAATCTCATTGCTAAGAAGGGACCGTCCTGCATCAAAAGCGTGATCCACAATGACCAGATTTCATTAGCGCAACATCCGCCGCAATATAATAATACTCTGTCTTTTGGTGCTGCTACTGATGTCAAAACGAGAGAAAATTGTAGGAGACTGACAGACCAGATGGTTAAGGTTAGAATGATCAGCAACAGGTCGCATATAACCACTGGTTCTTTGAGGCCTTCAACGGAAAATTCCAAGATATCGGCTGCCATACCAATGTATACCAAGAGTAACTGCGAGAGCTGGTCGCGAGTAAGGCTGCCTTTAGGTAAGAGCCATCGACCAACTATAACGATGCACAGCATTATCTGCTCCAGACCTAAGACCCAATTGTCGTCACGCAAAGCTAAAGGAATGGAAACCTATGAATGAGAAGGTGTAAATATGGTTAATGGAATGGTAGAAATAAACTAATAATGTTGGAATATAGTGTACAATTGTATAGCATACTCGATTGTAAACTATACTTCATATAATATGTAACTCAACTCTCATCTGAACATTCCCTCAATATTACATTGCCCGCCGCTGTCTCGAACATTGAACACATACCTATAACTTTATTTGTTGGTGTATGCTCCGATCACCTTTTTTTTGCTATATATTTATTTTTTCACATCAAGATATTTTTATATCAGAAGAATCCCTATATTTTTCGCATTATGTCTGTAAAATCTTAGGGGTCAGAAATGTTCCACTTAGAAATTGTAGGCTAATATGTGGTGAATTACTGCCAAAGGTGGTTAACCACCCGCCAGTTTGTGTACTACTCAATGGGCAAATGTCGTGTGACCTTGTGCTTCTAAAATATGAACCATTGGAGTTATGGAACTCAAACTTTGGAATGTGACAATTTTACGAATGACCTTTCATGTAAAATAGAAAACATCAAGTTTAAAATCGGGCCAGCAATCAGAACATCTACCGTTTAACTTTAAGGCATCTTCCTGCGTCTTCGATTTTTTTCTTCTTATTGGCTGAATGGATAATTAATCGTATGAAGAGACCTTCAATGTTGGGATTAGCGGCCATCTTAGAGGTAACATCGCTAAACTCTTGGCTAGAATGCACGTAGTTTTTCAAGTCATCTTACAATGTCAAGTAAAGGTTGTACCAAGTTTGAGGTCATTCACCAAGTTTGTATTGCATGAGGAGGGTTGTGGGTCCGAAGCGTGTTGCAAACAATTGTGATGGCACCTAATCCAAATCAATTTTGAAAACACGGAAGGGCTCTAGACTCTAGCTATAATTTAACCCGGTAATATAATTTAATCAAGACATTACACATAGGCTACATGTAAATATAACAAACGAAATAGATAGATAGTGAAATATTTTGAAATCGGACAATACATGAAAAGTCTTTTTACAAAGTGGTGTTCTCGTCATCATCGAGCTTAAGCACCTAACCAACAAGTCACAACAAGACATTATGATAATGTTGAAAATCGTTTCCATGCATGGACACCTAAAAATAGAGAACTATTTCGAATTTCAATAACTTACCCCTTGAACTTCAATGAGTCCTGTTTCATTAAATATCTCGTTGGCACACTCTTCCCAGCCATTAGCCTCCCTGGTGCTTTCTCTCTGATGATACAGATTAAATTGTAACAACCATAGACCAGGCACAACAGCCATCAAGTAAAGAAACACACTTGGACAAAACCTGTAGATTTAAAATAAAATTTGGACCGAAATGTTTAGATTGAAATGAAAGTAAAAGAACAAACAAATTCTTTGAGAGATTGTAAGATGGTGGAGTCAGTGGACATGCTATGATGTGCAGAGTTGAGGAGGTTGGGGAACCGGACGATCTCCTGATTCCGCTAGACCTAGAGGATAGACATGATGGATGGGCATGATGGAAGGGCAGAAATTTAACCCTGTAATATAATTAAGTATTATTATCTATATAATTATGTGCCTTCCAAACGGTACAATAAAAGTGTGTATTGAATATTGTGCACCAAGTTCCCGATTGTCCGTCCAATATTCAACAAATATTGCCGTCCAATATTTTTGTGCGGCGCAGAAGATGTGCCCGTGAGAATATATGCGCACAGAAGGGCAGTTCGGGCTAACTTATTTAGTTTTTATCAAAACCTTTCAATATTATATAAATATACATATCAAACGTAGATAGTGATTTTGAAAACGGACAAAACATGTACAGTCAAGCCCCTGGGAAGTGGGGGTGCTGACCGGGTGCTGCAGCACCCCCGTGGTTTTTTTCAAGGGGTGCGCAGCGCCCCCTAACATTTCAATATTTGTGTTAAAATGTACAGTGTGTGTCCAATAATAAGTTTAAGAGCCGGTGCCTGAGGGTATAGGGAAGGGTGCAAGCTTACTAATTTATATTGTACTAGCGGGCACCAGCGCTTCGCGCTGGACCCGCTAGAAAATTTCACGGGGAATAAGTAAACAAAGCGTAAGAAAATTTGATACAACAATATCAAGAACATGTCCTATACATAATCCAGACGGGGCCCTAAATAATCCGAATATCGCAGGTGCTTTTGATAATCCATGTTATACATTGCCTTAATCTAGGTAGGCCTACGTTTGTGTTTCCAGATACCTATGTAGGCCTCCCATGAGACCTGAAATGCAGGTACCCGTTGTCCCATTATATCCAGGGACCCCCATAGGCCTAAGCCCAACCCCCTAATCCAGTTACCCCAGGTGCCCTTAATAATGCACTGGATACCACATAATCAAGGTAGGCCCACTGCAGTGTGCCGTTATCTCGAGATACCCAGGTGCCCTTACTTTATCATAGTCAAGTAAATTAAACGCGGGTGCCGAAGATAGCGGACAGTAAAAGTCACAATAGGCAGAGGTCAGTAATATCAAAGCGTTATAAATGTTTATATAAATATCAATCAAGAGTATGTCCTTAAATAATTCAGGTACTAAGGTGCCCTTGATATAATGTAAGTGACATGGTGCCCTTAATACACCATGAGCCTAGGCCCAATGTGCTCTTAAATAATACAGATACCCAAGATCTTAATCCGAGTAGGCCTACTCCATCAACGTGTTCTTAATACCCCCAGTTATACTCCTGTCAGCGCATGTCTCTACCTATTTTGTACCCCCAAATAATAAAAAGTTGAATTTTAATGTCAAAATTGAAAGTTACATAAAATTAGCTTTTAAATGTCTCCCCCGATTCTGTTATTGCCCTGCCACCCCGTTTTACTCCTTTAAAGGTATATTATGTGATCTTTCCATGGAACGCCCTCAACATCGAAAAAAATTGAAAGCAGATTTTCTTGCAGATTTACATTTCTGATCATAAATCGTACATACATTCCAAGTTACAGGGCGATACGATTCTTAATTACTTCAAAATCATGGTTTTAGAGTGAAAATAAACTGTCGGATATATCCGACAACTTATTTTATTCTAGTCTAAATTCACTCTAAAACCATGATTTTGAGGTAATTAGGAATCGTATCGCTCTGTAACTTGGAATATATGTACGATTTATGATCAGAAATGTAAATCTGCAAGAAAATCTACTCTCTAAAAAAAATCACCAATAGAGGGCGCTCTCTGGAAAAGATCACATAATATGCCTTTAACATATGGTGCTGGTGCAAGTGTCGCCACTGCCCATATGCACATACTGTATCCAGGTAATTCAGTAGGCCTACGTTCTGAGCGTTATAGTTTTATAGTCGGTCGTTTAGTTTTATGGTCGGCGGAGTCTCATCAAGATCACTTGTACCATTCCACGCTTGTACTTGAGCACAATGTGTGCCATCCGGGTTTTGTTTGGCCTATTTACATTAAATACATTATTCCTCCAATAGGCATGTGGGGCCTTAACGTATTATAGTATATGTAGTCCCTTTATCATGTTTGCTGTGTTCTATAAAGCCTCCCGAGATACTACCTGAGTGTACACCCTTAAAATCCAGTTATCACATGTGGCCCACCTGCGCATAGTATATCCAGGTAATTTGAGACTCGTTTTATAGTGAACCCCATAATCCAGATACCACGGATGCCCTGAATAATCCAGACACTCTATAATAATCATGATAATGTACCACACGTTCCGTTTATCCAGATGCCCCATGTGCCCTTATATCCAGACTAAGGGAAGTGCGGAGAGGAGGAGGTGGCTTTAGGGTACACTATTAGAAAAAGGGTGCTTCAGAGGGGTTCTTGGCTGTCCCGTATAATGGTTTAAAGGTTCTTTGATTTTAAAGGCCCCAAAAGGTTCTGTAGAGAACCTTTAGAGGTTCGAAAGACCAATGTTTGCCCATATTTTGCCTATTTTGAACCTTAAAATGGTTCTTTTTTGAACCTTTTAAGGTGATATAAAGGGTTCCATACGGGACAGCCAAGAACCCCTGAAGCCTGAAGCATCCTTTTTCTAAGAGTGTAAGGACTGCCTGCTTTCACTCTGCTCCGTTACAATGTGCACGGTTTGCGCCACAAACGCGTACACTTTTTGTCTGCGTCATTACGTGTGCGCCGAACCGCGTGCGCCATGTTAAACGCGGTCGCGCAGCACAACATAGAAACGGTTGACATGGTACTGCCAGTTTCTTTATCGTTAGCAAACGTCGCATTCATCTATGTTACTAATGTGAAAGTGTCACTTTAAGATCTGTGTAAGAGTTTTTGTTTACATTTAGAAAATGTCGTGAAATATTTTTATTTGTCGGACGTATAAATGCTTGTTACTATGCGATCTTTAAGAATAACAAACAGCCGCATATACAGAAATGTAGCTATATCCCTGAAGAAAATATTTTGGGTGAAGACCATATGTCATCACTCATTCCGAAAACCACAATTTGTGTCCGAAAGTAGCTACCCGAGTAAAAGAAATTCAACATTTCGGATTTTCACATGTGATCCTTTCTGCGCATGTCTGAAAACGGTAAAAAACGGGCATTGAACTATCTAATTAGCTCGTGTATTAGAGGCGCAATTACCACGCTTTTTCAGTTGAGGAGGGACGCGAGTGTAAAATTATATTGAACTATCTAATAAAGCCATGTTCCGAAAATTAGTATATAGATTATCAAAAGGGTATTGCACTACACAACAATTTAATATGACTAAGTAGAAATCGAATTGAACATGTACTGCAAAATTAGTTTCAATTGTCTAATTATTCAAGCTTAACAAAATGGCTAAATAAAGTTTTCGGGACCATATTAGTTTAAAAAAACTTGATTTTTTTTTTGCGCGTTTCGCGCGCGCGTATTAGTTTCAATGCTAATTATTCAAGCACAACAAGATGGTTTCAGGAACGTTTTTTGAACCATGTATAGTTAAAAAAAATGGATTTTTTGCGCGCTTCGCGCGTATTGGTTTTGATGTTAATTATTCAAGCATAACAAGATGGCTTCAGGAACGTTTTTGGGACCATTTTAGTAAAAACAACTGGATTTTTTGCGCGCTTTAAGCATATTAGTTTCGATGTTTAATTAAGCATAACAAGATGGCTTCATGAATGTTTTCTGGACCATTTTAGTTTAAAACACTGGAAATTTTTGCGCGCTTTTCGAATAATTATGTTCAATATTTCATTATTCAAGCATAACAAGATGGCTTTATAGGGACGTTTTCTGGACCATTCTAGTTTAAAAAGTGGACATGTTTGCGCGCTTCGCACGTATTAGTTTTAATGTTTAATTATTCAAGCATAACAAGATGACTTCAGAAACGTTTTCTGGGCCATTTAGTTTAAAAAATGGTACTTTTTGCGCGCTTCGTGCGTAATTATGTTCGATATTCTATTTTTCAAGCATAAAAAGATGGCTTCAGGAAAGTTTTCTGGACCATTTTAGTTTAAAAAACTGGTTATTTGCGGCCCTTCCCGCATAATTAGGTTCAATATTTCATGAAAACCCAACAGCTTCAGGGGGCGGTCACGTCATCATCGAGAATGAAACGTTACGCGTAAATTGTATAAGCTTATTATACTTTACACCATGGATTTGTCAGAAGAAAAATCACCCTTTCTACTATTTATTTGACAAATCCTGATGAATCTACACCAACTTATTCGTAGATCCATTGTAAATATGAATTCTTGTGGTCCAAACTTGACAAATGTCTTACTCTTGGGGTTAGGCCTACCTGCACTAGACCGCTGAACCCAAATGAAAAGAACAGTATCGCCAGTCACTTACCATTTCCATTCGCCTGTTTCAGTACATATCAATGTGATAATAAATTCTAATATAAGTAGAGGAATCGGTGTCAACATAACATAATAGATTGGTTCGTTGTAGACATCAGTTACTCTCCAGATGACCATAGTACAATGTACACAGAATATCAAGCGAGCTATCAGCCCCTTGCCGATCGCGAAAGATACCAATCCCATAGCGCCTCCCATAGTGGATAGCTCTTCCTCTCGTTTAGATAGCTGAAGTCAACAACTAGTAGTCCTTGATCTCAAATTCCGTAATGCAAACCAATACATAGGCATTATATTGAAAGTTCCGCAGGATGTATCCGTTTAGAAACCAGTCAACTTAAAAGTATTAAAGGCATCTCAAGACAATGAAAATATGAAGGATTTTGATTCTCCATCTACTGATGATATAATATGCCAAATATGATACCGGATGCATGCAGTTTTGAGTTTGACTATCTAAACAAGCAATCAACAATTAACAAACAAATAATTGAAACCTGTTGGAGCGATTTTGAGAAGAGTGATGTGAATGAGGTTGAGGGGTTGTTATAACAGTAATAACAACTCTCTGGTTATTTACCATGGTTATATACCAACAAAAGATCACGTGACTTTTATGATTATCTATTGACGTTCAATGTTTCGATTATCGAGGGAGACCTTATCAGAGATTGTTGCCTATCTTTTGTTTATATACATCGCGCCATGACAACAACTAGACTATGGCAAATGCTTAGTTTTCACTTTTTGTTCTCCCCGTCGTGGGGGAACATGCATGTTTCCAAAAGATGGCAAATACATACCGATAGCAAATTCAACTTATCCCACGACCCTTTAAAAGTAATTCCATCCAAAAGTTTGAATAACAATTCCCTAAAAAAGGAGGGCTCACGTAGTACCATTCTTGTTTCTTGTAATAATGTGTCCTGTTGATAAGTGCACCTAGTTATGAAAATCAATGATGAAGGGTTGATTTGGATGGTTTTCCAAACCGCAGCACCCGGGGTTTTTTGCCCGCGATGCAGGAGTTAAAGTTAGCCGAAATCGCGCGGCAAAACCGTGGCGTCAGAAACACTGAGAGCCCCTCAATAAAGTCATACAAAGTAAATAGTGATCACCTGCCACTTATAACTCACAAGGTATACTCCATTATTTTTAAAGGATTGAGCATGATTGTATTTAAGAACATACTGTTTTATTGTAATCGACATGTAAGGCACACTTTATTTAATACAATTGTCAGATACTGTTAAAATGTATCGTCATTCAATAAATATAATATAATAAAAATAATAACACTAATAATAATAATAATAACGTATTTATATAGCGCACAAAACGTGAATCCCTGGGCGCTTAACAAGCAAAAGGCCCTATCCAAAAGGTTTTAAAAAACGACATTAAAAAGAAAACTATCAATTAACTATCAATACACTTAATAATACATGCCTTAAAATTAAAAACTACGCTTTGGCAAAATCAAGCAAACTACCATGAAAAACCAAATGTAAAATATTAAAGAACAATAATATTAGTAGCAGGACAAATAAACAATTATAAAATGTCAGTAAATATATGCAGAGCAAACAGTAAATAAAGATAAATTAGACTAAAATAATATAATATAGATACAAATAGTACAATGCAATATTTACAAAGTCTTGAAAATTACGTAACATTGTTAAAACGGTGTTCCACCAAACATTAATATTTTTGCCATATCAAGTTTGACCCCGACTCATTTTATCTTAATTATAATTGTGACACCCATAGTATATATTAAAACGTATAATTAAAAAACATAACCTATATGAAAAGAGCCGAAAGTGAGGCAAATATTGAAAGAATAAGATAACAAAATACCCCGTGGGCCTATTTGTATATTATTTTGTCTATATCTTGACACCATTCCCACAATTTACCGAAAATGTTGCTTATTCAGAATTCTTCTGTAATTTGACAAATTCTTCCAATATCCCCCGAAAATTAAGTAAAATGCCTGAATTGATACATTTTGATATTGCTCCGCCCTCTATTGTTAAAAATTGGTACTAGCCGGCGGTATCAGTGGCAGATTGTCTAAGCCCTATAAGAAATAAATAAATGCCCTAACTTTAAAATTAATGTTATGAATATAATAATAATGTACAATGAGAATTGTTGTAATATTTGGTAAATGGAAGTCGTTTCTCATGGAAACGGCTAGTAACAGTATGCAATAGTTTTTGTAATTCAGTGTCCGGTCGCTTCCAGCTTCGCATTTTTACAAACCGTTCTACAAAAGTCCAGGGTCTTTTCAATTGGCCGTTAACATCGGGCTGCATAGATGGGGTGACTGCAATGTTCATCAACAAACGCAACGGTCGAATGGACTGGACTGTCGATACATGCTTGAGGGAACAGCATATGACCACAACACTCTCCACTATGCCTTATTGCCCTTTATATTGCTTTGGCGCGAGTTTTAAAAGCACGGATTCTAAACAAAAAGCATGCGCGCGGCGCAAACCGCCTGGCAAAACAATGACAACTGCCGACCAAATGCCCGGTGTGACGTCACCTGTCACCCCATCTGACTATACACTGCTGCTGCGTGCCTTTCACATACAGCGTGTTTTTACTGAAGAAAAAAAGCAGGCATATGACTGCTAACGGATTAAAATCTGTTGTCTTTTAATCCGTTAGCAGTCATATGCCTGTTTTTTTTCTTCAGTAAAAACACGCTGATAGTCTTACACCGGTGAAGCTAGGACAAATTCGTCAGGCTCAGAAAAGTTTCTCTTTCAATGCATGGACATGCGCCGTGACAGCAAGCCTCGTTAGTCCTAAACTCTTAGTTTAACACTTCTCCCTATATCACCAGAGGTGAACCGCGGAGACTGCGGAGAGTACTAGTCTAAGTTTATATTGTGGACCGCGCCAACCCCGCTCTAGAGGTAAACCTACAGGCTTAATACTTAACAAAACAGTATGCGTGCGCAAACCGCAGGGCAAAGAACAATGACAACTGCCGACCAAATGGCCGGTGTGACGTCACATGTCACCACCTGACTATACAAATCAGCCTTCTGCTGCGTGCCTTTCACAGATAGTCTTACGCCGGTGAAGCTAGGACAAATTAGTCTCAGGCTCAGATTTCTCTTTGTCGAAGAAGCGCTGCTTATGCACGGACATGCTCCGTAACAGCAAGCCTCGTAAGTCCTTAACCCTTAATACATGTATATAGTTTAACATAGCCTATCACCAGAGGTGAACCGCGGAGACTGCGGAGACTGCGGAGAGTACTATTATACAGGGTGTATATAAAAAAAAATTGTCGAGTTATGTACCCTCAACACTTTCCATGCGGCAGGCGGCTGCAGACGACATTCCAAGTTTCACAAAATGTTTCAAAAATGTCAACATTATTAAATTTCATTACCATATTTGAGATCACCATGGAAAATGCATTGAAATTAGTACAAGCATGCCTAGTATTGGGCAAGTAATCCTTGAGATAGACTTTGTAAATTGGAAAGGGTTTCTGAAAAATCTGTTTTGTGTATGGTAAAACTGATAGCCGCATGGAAAGTGTTTAAGGAGTTCACATCTCTGAAAAGTAGATACTATGCTATGCCTTGGCTATCACATTCTCAAATTACAGCTATATCGACAATCAATACGCTGATGTATTGCGGGTATAAGTAAACGACCTAAAAACACAATTTACATCGTTCGTACTTCCTGTAGATGATTTTCTTGTCAGGTAAAGAAGCTTTAATTACTAATTTCCTTTAAATATCTGGAATCGCACTCATCATTCTGAAAAGTGAATGCCAGTGTTAAAAACATATCTTGGTTATTTCATTATCAAAATTGAGCAAATCTGGCAATAAATTGGATGATAATTATGACGCAGCTTGAAAATCCAAATTAAAATAGTTTGTATGCAAATCCTCTATTCTCCTTTTTAATTTAATAATACATTTCAGTATTGCACATTATTCAAAAAAATGAAGTAGTAAAGTGAAGGTAGAAATTGTCCTTCATTAATCATTCATTGTTAGTGTGTTCTGAAGGTGACATGGTGCTACTACTCGACCCTGAAAATCCTGTCCTTGTTTGAACATGTGACGCACTGTATTACGTGACATTCGAGTACGCCTTATTCCCTAGTAACTGCGTTGATGATGCGGTTCCTCAGATCTCTAAGACTAGTTGACGGTGTCTGGATGGAAGACTTGAGCTTAAACATAACCGCTCAAAAGAAAAAGGTCTAAGGGTCTTGGGAGCGAGCAGGCCGCTCTGACAGTAACATATCGGATTAGTCTTTGTCAAACCTCGCAAGATTACCTATCGAGCGCCGAGCTATAAAGCGAGGCGTATGCCGACCTATCGACCGCCGAAGGTGGGAGGCCGAAGGCGCTCAAACTGTTTTAAAAGTGGTAACATACCACCTCCACAAAGCCTTGATGAAAGGCTAATGTCGGACAAGAAAACTTCAGGGTTGCAGGATGAACGATGTAATTTGTGTTTCAATCTATGTTTGATCTGTAAAATCTCATCGACTTTATGGTCGATATCGCTGTAATTGAATGTGGTAGCCAAGACATAGCTCTAAAGTCTAACAGGATATCTACTTTGCAGAGCGATAAGTGATTCGCTGTAAGGGCAGGCCCGTAAGAAGGGGGGGGGGGGGGGGGGGGGGGGGGGGGGGGCGATGGTGGCGATCGCCCCCCCCCCTTTGAAAATCTCCCCCGGAAAATTTGTACACAGATGAAAAAAATTCGCGCGCTACGCGCGCATTTGTCTTCCCAAAATGCAATATTCTTTGCTACAAGCTTGTTTAGAGCCAAAATGTACCTCGATCGTGCACAAAATAGGTGCAAATTCGAAAATTTTCGCGCACTACGCGCGCATATTTGACTTTTTTGGGGGGAAAACGCCCCCCCCCCTTTGAAAAAAGTGTCTTACGGCCCTGAAGGGTACATACCGGGGTACATGACTCGACAAAAGGTGTTGCGGGGTTTTTTTTATACACCCTATATACATGATATACACACATGTACATTGTACATGTACTGCTGTTCACAATGTTATCAAAACTGATCAAGTTCCGTTGAAATGAAAAATACAATCATCTGAATCTGAATGTCGAAACTTGTTCGACTTTAGTGTCAGTGAAGCAATGGCGCGCGCATCTCCCGGTCCGACTTCCCTTGTCACGATCAGACATCGGTAAATATGGACAGTGGTAGCCAGATATATATCATTAGGTGGTGTTTCTGCACGGAACTATTCAATGATTTAAATTCATCTTGATTCACATACTTTTATCCTTCTTACTCGGACTTTCTACCGCTACCATCATTCCTCCTTGTTCTAGATCATCCTTATCATCCGTAAAGGGTTCAACTTTGTTATCATCCATGCAACACACAATACACATACGATATAGTTGTAACGTTATCACAATTATATTCTTGCATACAAAGAACAACATCATCTGGTTGAGGATGTTAAATTTTAATATCAAATACAATCTCATTGTTAAGAAGGGAGCGTCCTGCATCAACAGCGTGATCCACAATGACCAGATTTCATTAGCGCAACATCCACCGCAAAATAATTTGTGTTGTTTGGCCGCAAAGTTTCTGCCTTTTGGTGCTGCGACTGATGTCAAAACGAGAGAGAATTGTAGGAGACTGACAGACCAGATGGTTAAGGTTATTATGATCAGCAACAGGTCGCATATAACCACTGGTTCTTTGAGGCCTTCAATGGAAAATTCCAAGATATCGGCTGCCATACCAATGTATACCAAGAGTAACTGCGAGAGCTGGTCGCGAGTAAGGCTGCCTTTAGGTAAGAGCCATCGACCAACTATAACGATGAACAGCATTATCTGCTCCAGACCTAAAACCCATTTGTCGTCACCCAAAGCTAAAGGAATGGAAACCTGTGGATGAGGAGGCGTAAATATGGTTAATGGGAGAAATTAAATAATAAAATGGGTACATATTATTTTGGTAGCAAATTCTTTTGTATATATATATATGAAGAGTTTATTTCCAAAAGGCCATAAAAAACTCCATAAAAATGAAATAGGAGAAAAGCAACGTTTTTTCATATGAGGATGATGCACTTCTTTGATTAAGTTTATTTTCTGCCCAATGAAACATACCACACGTGGAAGATTAAAAACGTGTTTGAATTAAATTTTGTATTTCCACTGTATTTCCTATGTCTTTCTTTATTTTCGGAAACGAGTGGAGTTAGCGCCCTTTGGAACAAAAATGTCTAGACCAATTTTTAGAAACCACTTTTCCAAAAAATCTTTACTTAGAAATAAAGTGCACCTGAAAGACATTGTCAAATAACATTGAAAACAGAAAACCGCATTCAAATACCTCTTAAATTTTTTGAATTGTGATATTTTGTAATTTCTTGAGAAAACTGTAATTTTTGACAATTTTGCACATATTTTGAAACAACAACAATTTTGTTCGTATGCCATTTTCAAAACAAAAATCCCAATAATCTTACGTTTTTTCAATGAATTTTATTAAGGAGATTCATATCAATGTTCTACCACCATAAAAAAAATATATTTCTACAATTTTGGCTATAAAATAGTGAATTATATTCAAATTTCCGGGAATTTCCGGAAATGTTCGCAAATTTTCGGAAATTGCCGAGGGTCATAACTTTGGACCCGAACATGCTACAGACTAAAGGTTAAAAGTTGTATTTTTGTTACTCTCTTTCATATTCTGCACCTTTTTTAAAAGTGGATTTAGCGCCTTTTGGAAATGAGCTCTTCATATAATATAGGCTACTTCACACATGTAACTCAAGGCTCATATTCATTTGATTCCCTCAATATTACATTATACTGCATGTTTAGATGTTTTGTCTTAGTGGCCCACTGAAGTATTAATCGTTTAAAGAGACCTTCACCTCATTCAGACTGTTAGGGAGAAATCGGTAAAAAGTTTCAATCGAATATTCATCGAATTATTAAACTAGACGGGTTCTCGTGTTTTTCGGTTCTTGGATTTTCGTGGGTTTTTTTGGGTTCCACAGCTCTTGGGTTTCGCGGTGTGTACGTCTTTCGATTTGAGGCGTGAGTGGTTCATGTTTGGGTATGTTATGGATCCGACCGGAACCATGAGTCGCCGCATGAGCACAAACGTATCAGTACCTTGAAATGTTTAGACTGTTATTATTAAATTTTTATTTTAATTTCTATTTTACTATTTCCATTTTTACTCCTCATTCAAGATTATATAATTCAATAGTTTTAAATTTCGTATCGCGACCCGAGATTTCGCGGTATAAATCTCTTACTGGAAATTTAGGGCCGCGATACGAAACACGCGTACGAAATTTCGTATCGCGTGTATACAGGGTGAGTCAAAATAGTCCGGTCCCGTTTTCAAAAAATCAAGAAAAATACTTCTTGTACAAAATTGGTAATTGTTTTCATTGTTTAGGAGAGTAGACATACTTCTTCATACCTGGTGATGTTTTCAAGACAATATCATATTCCACGCCAGATTTACAACATTTTTACAAAAAGACGCGTAATCCAAAGTGTTCCAAGTTTGGTGGTGGATGTTAATTCTACTGTAATATTAGTTTTATTGAATAGATTCATCAGGATCGGTAGACATAACTGATAAGATAAGGTTCTTATACTGATCCAAATAGTATACTCACAACTGTGGACGCTTCATGGAAAACCTAGAACAGCAAGCGATCGCCACGGCACCTCTGGATTGTAAACCGAAGTTATGGCTGCGATATGTCGATGATGTGTTGGAGGTGATACACAAAGATGCTGTGGAACAGCTTACGGACCACATCAACAAAATAGATAAATCTGACTCCATCAAATTCACCTTTGAAAAAGAGACTGGTGGAAAAATACCTTTCCTAGACACCCTTATCGTCAAGAAAGAAGATGGATCAGTGAAGCTGTTGGTCTACAGAAAGCCTACCCACACAGATCAATACTTAAATTACCAATCACATCACCCTCTACACCAGAAATTGGGCGTCATAAGAACATTGTACGATCGGAAAGACAGAGTGATCACGGAGGAAGCGGACAAAAAAGAGGAGGAAAAGCATGTGCAAGAAGCCTTACTTCAATGTGGATACCCTAAGTGGACTTTTGACAGAGTCAAGAAACAGATGTCAACAAAGAAGACCAAACCAAAGAAGGACCCCAAACACCAGGAGGAAAATAAAAACAAAGGCTTTGTTGTCATACCATATGTCAAAGGGATTTCCGAAAGAGTATCGCGGGTAATGAAGAACTACAACATATCAACAGCTATGAGACCGCACTGTACCATCCGGAATCAACTTGTCCACCCGAAAGATAAACGTGATCAACTCAACACCACGCATGCTGTATACAACATCCCGTGCAAAAACTGCAACTTAAGTTATGTCGGTGAAACGGGCAGAAAATTCGGCACTCGTCTGGAGGAGCACAAGACTGAAGCAGAGAAATTCAGCAAGAACGTTGCCACCCGGGCCAGCCGTAAGTCGTCACAATCGACTATACATAAGTCGGCCATTACGGATCATGTTGTGGACAGTAACCATGTGATTGGATGGAAAGAGGCTAAGGTCATAGGCACGGAACAAGATCGCTACAAGAGATGGATTAAAGAGGCAGTGGAGATAAGAAAGAAAGGGGGCACCACCATGAACCGAGACGAAGGGCAGTATCACCTTTCACACGTTTTTGACGAACTTTTGCTGTCTGGAGTCAAGAAACGAACTGGCAACTCCAAAACCGCCGCTGAGAAAACTCCCTCTAGCGTCGGTGACAGTAAATAACTCACCACAATCTACCAAGTGTTGAGAAAGGCAACAGTGTTGCCGAAACGTCCACAGTTGTGAGTATACTATTTGGATCAGTATAAGAACCTTATCTTATCTGTAATATTAGTTATTCATACAACACAACACACTGTGTAACTGTTGCAATTTATACCAAAATATCATGTTTTATTTGTTGAATCTCTGATAAATTGAACGATATTGCATGCAAAGTATTTAAATATATTATAATATAACTCAGTATTGCACAAATATATTCATAAAATGGACTATGCACTTTGCCTGGTATGTTGGCAAATCACAAACTGTTTAAAGATATAAGATCTGTTTTCTCTCAGACTTCTCTCATATCAGTTCGATTAAAATAACAAGTTTCAAAATATTTTGGTCAATATTTTGTTAAAACTCAATAATGTTTGTTATAGGCTATCTCTGATTGCACGAAAACTATTGAAAACATAACCGCAAAGACAATAGAATCTCTTTTCCTATTGTAATTGCTGTGAATACCAACACGCCTTCGATTGACTTATTCAAAAGGCGCGCGTTAAACGTTAACATCCATAGGGATCCCTTAGATAAGTTGGAACAGATTTTATTTCACAGAATTTAGAAAAATTATCATATCTCCCGTTTCGAATAACAAATGTTAATGAAATAAAATTTAGGTTATAGCTAGTAATGCCACCTTGCTAGGCAAGTCATTAAATATATTCATTTTAACATTTTAACTGGTTTAAAAAATCGGTGAAATCGGGACCGGACTATTTTGACTCACCCTGTAGAGTGTGTACACCACGAATGCACTAAAAGTTTATCACACTAGAGTTCCTTTTTGCTGTAAAAATTGCGAGATTTTGTCAGACTTTTTAAACATTATATCTATTAGTTTTGGGACAGAGGTTGCTTCAATGTAATCCCAGCATGCAGTAGAAAAGCACTGTGTACTGTGATGATGGAGACAGTTCAATACCTGATTTGCGTAGAAATGTACAGAAACATCATGGTCCATTAGAGAAACTAATCATTGAGACTTTCCAACTTGCTTGGTATCATTGTATTGAGAAATAGAATCCCAATTCATATATTGATACAGATATGAACAGTCTCCATTATTGATTATTAGTTCCTCTAATGGACCAGGATATTTCTGTACATTTCAATGGAAATCAGGTGCTGAATTATCATAGTGCACAGTGCTTTTCTACTGCATGCTGGGATTACATTGAAGCAACCTCTGGTTTTGGGTATTACACATTTTTATGAGTGTGCACAGTAAAAATATCAAAACAAAATCGCACTAGTTTGAACATTTTAAAGTTTTAAACGACTGAATTCGGCGTAAGGTCCGTCCTGGGTTTTGGGGCGTAAATAAAGGACCGAAATCACTACATCAAATTCATCGCGAAATATTGTAAAATCTTGTCAGACACTTGTGGGTATACTTTTGATATGTTTTGGGGACAACCATTTGGGAATAATTTCTTTAAAGGTCCACCGAAATGCATCGTTTATTACATATCAAAATAAAGACAAAATCACAAGGATTTTGAAAATAAACATTTTATGAGCGATCCATTAAAGGGAAAGAAGAAATTTACAAAAAGCATAAATGCGCCCAAAATCAGTGTTAAAAACGATCTTCGTATTTTGAAAAAAACCGCTCTACCAGGCCACACAGAGGAGAAATCACAGTTAGCCAACAATGCACTGTAACATTGTAACAAACCTAGGGTATAATATGTCTTCACACACTCTTTACAATATTAGCCCTTTCCCATCATCATGCCTTGCTGAACAATTGAATAACCGCGCGAACTTTAAACATGTGTATCCATGCTGTGTGCATTCAAAACCATACAATCACACGTGGATTAGCCGTATTATCACATTCAGTGAATGAATAGATCGAGGTCATGATACTGTTTGTAAGGGAACCTGTACAACTTGATTCACATGTTATTTTGAGACCATATTTTGAGACCGTGGTGCATTGTTTGCTGACTACAAATTCTCCTCTTAGACAACACGGAAACTGTGACGTCAGTCCGGGAATCTGACCGTATTGACACTTCAGTTCCTCCCGGAGTGACGTCACCAGCAAAGTCGCCCAAACCACTTCATGGTTCATTGCGTTTCTGGCGAAGGGCTTGGATTTGGTATACGGCCAAACGTATTTTATCATTTTTTAAATATATTTATTCACATTTTATAAAAAATTACATGTGAAATGTTCTAACTAATATATTGTATAACTTTTTAAAATAAGTTTCATGAGATAAATCAATAGAACCGATTGTTTGACCCCTACTTTGCACGTAGCGTCTATTGGGAGTGCATTGGTGGTGTATACCCTTGAAGCTGCGGGCTCCAACTGGGTACTAAAAGACGTTAGGGATCAACAAAATTCTCAATGAAATCTCATACACATGATGATCCACACGCGGGGCAATGTTAAGTTAGGCCTACATTGTTATAATCCTTTCAAAAATCGTTTTTAATTTTACAATTTCGTATTGCTGATTTGCGCACTCGCATCGCGTATCGCGTCCCGAAATCTCGTATTGAGACCCCGAAGTCTCGTATCGCTATCCCAAAATCTCGTGTGGCAGCCAGCATAGGTTTTACACCTTTATATTAGACTGTTAGTATTTGACAACCAAAAAGACCCAACAGGACAACGAGAAACGGGGCGTCACGTTACGTGTTTCTCGCATCACTGTCAGGCCGTGTTCCCACATAGAACAAAACCCCGAGTAGTAGTCAAGACTAGGTCGCACCTGGTTCATAACATAGAAAATACAGGAAACCGTTATATTAATGAAAAATTATATTAGCCAAGTCCCTAAGTCCACTCAACACCTAACCAACAAGTCACAACAAGACATATGAAAATGTTGACAAATCGTTTCAATGCATGGATGGACACCTATAGAACTATTTCGAATTTCAATAACTTACCCCTTGAATTTCACTGAGTCCTGTTGCGTTAAATATCTCGTTGGCACATTCTTCCCAGCCATTGGCCTCCCTAGTGCTTTCTCTCTGATTATACAGATCAAATTGTAACAGCCATAGACCAGGCACAACAGCCATCAGGTAAAGCAACACACTTGGACAAAACCTGTAGATTTAAAATAAAGTTGCATCAAACATTATTAAAAATATGAATATACGAAATGAATTAATGAATGGAAGAAGAATGGATGTTGAATATTTAGAACATGTGTGTGTCTGTTGTCTATATTGTTTTTGATAAGATATGAAGTCAAAGATGTGGAATGATATGAAGACGCAATTAAAATTGTTTGTATTACATGAATTTAAAGCTTTGTATTGTCTGTCTGTATACTTATCAAACGTCCAAATGCAATTGGTAGTTAATAATAAGCACGAATGGAAGTGTGGTGCAATCTGAAGAAAAAAATGTTTAGTACGATCTGACTTTGAGATGGACCGAAATATTTAGGTTAAAATGAAAGAGAAAGGACAACCAACTTCTTTGAGAGGTTGGAAGACGGTCGACATGCTAGGATGTGCGGGGTTGAGGAGGTTGGGAAACCTGGACGATCTCCTGGTTCCGCTAGACCGCTAGAGGATGGACATGATGAATGGGCAGAAATACTGGGGAGTGATGGTTGGGTCAGAACGATACTTGGGGGGGGGGCTGGAAAATTAAATTTTGGTACATCAACATTTTTTGACAAGTGCTATGCCTATTTTGTTGCCCCGCCACTTTTTCTTAACACTCTCCACGCAGCTATTAGTTTTACCATACGGTATATGCACAAAACCTTTAGGGGTTTTCAACACTTTTTTGACCGCCGCCCCCCCCCCCCTTTTTGGAGCTTTTTGACCGCCCCCCCCCCTAAATGTTCCAGCCCCCCCCCCCCCCCCTCCTCCCCCACCAAAGTATTTATGAACGATCCCTCAGTACTAGACAGGGCAGAGATAAACCAGCTATTATCATGATTATGGTTCGAATCTAAAATGTTGTAATCATCAATGCATGCATTCGTGGATCCAATTATTGTTGGTCCATCCAAACTTGACAAATGTCTTAATCTTGGGGTTACCACTAGACCACTGGACCCAAAAGAAAACGTTCTGTGGTGGTCGCCAGTCACTTACCATTTCCATTCGCCTGTTTCAGTATATTTCAATGTGACAATAAGTTCTATTAGAAGTAGAGGAATCGGTGCCAACATAACATAATAGATTGGTTCGTTGTAGACCGTAGTTACTCTCCAGATGACCATAGTACAATGTACACAGAATATCAAGCGAGCTATCAGCCCCTTGACGAAAGATACCAATCCCATAGCGCCTCCCATAGTTGATAGCTCTTCCTCTCGTTTAGATAGCTGAAGTCAGCAACAAGAAGTCCTTGATCTCAAATTCCGTAATGCAAATCAATACAGGCCTATGTTGAAAGTTCCGCAGGTTAGAAACCAGTCAACTTAAAATTATTAAAGGCATCTCAAGACAAATTAATATAATATGAACGATTTTAATTCTTCATCAGTTCTTGTACTGATGATATAATGGTATGCCAAATATGATACCGAATGCATGCAGTTTTGATTTTGATTTTTGATATTTACTATCTCAACAAGAAATCAACAACGAAAAAAATTTGAAACCTGTTGGAGCGATTTTGAGAAGAGTGGTGTGAATGAGGTTGAAGGGTATACGTAGTTAATACTCCATGGTTATACCAACAAAAGATCACGTGACTTTTATGATTATCTATTGATGTCCAATGTTTCGATTATCGAGAGGAGGCCACATCAGAGATTGTAGCCTATCTTTTGTTTATATACAGGGTGTCCCAAAAAAATGTTAACACTCCGGGCACATAAGATATCTTATAAGGACAGGAACAAACGGGTCTAATCTTGATGTATTATGAAAGCTGATTAAATAAGCTTTCATTTGCATTTTATTGCGTTCCAATTGGTTATTTAGAACGGGAGATATGCTTCAGCAAACATGAGGAAGCAAAATCGGCTTGGTCCAATCCTCTCAGTATGAAAGTAAAGCTTTTATAATGCTCGAAACAAGAAGCAACATGATTAAGTCACACACACACCCCCACACATCAGTTAATCTCTTCTTTGTTCTTTTCAATGCATTCTTTCGATTCTTAAATTGATTTATGGTTAATTTCAGTGCAATACTAGTTTTATTTAATTGGATGGACCATTTCAACAAAGAACATGAAATGTTTCAATTTCAATTTAAATGACTGCTTTACTGACAGCTACCCATTGCACATGGAAAAAGAGTATAGAACTTGAACTCATGACAAAATACCTGTATAATTGATGTGGAATATATTTATTTATGTCTTTTAAGCTTGAAAAGAATCGAAAGAATGCGTCGAAAAGAACAAAGAAGAGATTAACTGATGTGTGTGTGTGACTTAATCATGTTGCTTCTTGCTTCTTCGTGCATTTTAAAAGCTCATACTGAGAGGATTGGACCAAGCCGATTTTGCTTCCTCATGTTTGCAGAAGCATATCTCCCGTTCTAAATAACCAATTGGAACGCAATAAAATGCAAATGAAAGCTTATTTACTCAGCTTTCAGTATACATCAAGAATAGACCCGTGTGTTCCTGTCCGTTTAAGATATCTCATGTGCCCGGAGTGTTAACATTTTTTTGGGACACCCTGTACATATACATGATAATGTATATACAGCTACAGCGCGCCTAGTCCGGGATAAGTGCCGTTAATCAGAATCTCTGGCGTTCTGTGGATCTGAAAGGGATGTGTGTCTTTTTTCTGTCTTTTTTATTGCACTTCAACTACACTGTTAGAAATTTCCGTAAATTACGGACTCTATAAATGAATAGTATTCCGTATCCCCCCCCCCCAAAAAAAAAACCCCACCCCCAATGAAATCGTTCCGTAAAGCTAATTAATAGCGTTATATCAACTAACCCACCACACCCAACCCAACAACCCTTTCGGATACACACTAGGAAATAAAGAAATACTTAAAAAAACATTCAATTTATTTTTCTCTATCTCAAAAATTGATCAACCAAATGTAATCACGTTTGGTATCATTTTAAAGCTTGAAATGTCTTTTACAACTTGAAGCAATCTCAAAGGTCAAAGGTTTAAATTGAAGCCCTAAATTTAATTCGGATCCGGAAGGGTCATGACGAGTACACTTTCCGGGGAAATATACTATTGTAATTGACTAATTTGCCGCATAACCCTATAGGAATACGCGAGGGCTTCTTTTTCTGTTTTAGTTATCCGGAAAAAATTGGGGGACATTTACTCCGAAATCAACCGCATTTAGCATATCTATTATTTGTTAAAAATTTTGCATAGCTATTTTCTCAAATGTATGTGAGACAGACCTTGTGGGGTCTCGAAGGATGACAAGGAGGTATGTTGCCATGTCAGGTAGGCCTATTACAATTGAATTGATGACGTTGGGCATTGACGTCTGTGTCTAAAACCGGATTGTAAACTAATAATAGATCCAAGTCATACGTGTTAATTTGATTTTTAAAAATCACTTTTACAAAATAGTACATGGGGTTAATTCGATTTTCAATGATTCTTTTGGAATTAAATCTATAGCAAAGTTTATGACTTTGGAATGTCAGTCGATACGATATCGAATTCTGCAAAATGTGTACATGCTTTTACAGAGGTTGATAAAGGATTCTGAAAAGGTGAGTTCAACCATGAATTTGTTTCTTCCTTGAGTGTTATCGACTTACACAAATTAGATACGAAATAACATGGCAGGTGATAAGGCCAAACAAACAAAAAAAAGTTTGTCTCAAAGCTTGCGAAGGCTTCAAAATCGGGCGACGCGCGCTGTTTTTTGTCTTCCATATTTTTTTTTTACATTTTTTTTTATTTGTGTGGCAATTTTTACTCTTACTATTTGCAACCGTTGACACTTTCTGATATTTGTTTTTTCTATTTGAAATGAATATTGTGATGTAGTTGTGTATAAGAACAATTGTGCAGCGTTTTTTGAAGACCTGAGTCATGTAAAAGTTTGAGAAAAGGAAAATCTGCCGATATTTTTAATAAAAACTCGAAATAAAAATTTGTAGGGAAAAAAAAAATTGATTTGACAATTTTCTGCATTTCAGACGCGGTATTTTGGCATTTCAAAACCAATGCGCGCGCAAGCTTTGAGACGAACCATTTATTTTGTTTGGCCTAAGAGGGGGAGTAACCAAAGAGTTTAACCCCCTGAGAACTACCGGCCGATTGGTCAGAAAGATGGATAGGCCTACATCATTTATTGCACCAATGAGAGACATTGTTAAAATAATTGTATCCCTGATAACGATGGTAGTGAAACATTTTGAAAGCTGCATTTGAATTGGCTATTCATATGAGTACATCTTGTAATAAACCAATCAGAACCGCTGTAAGATAGACAGGTAGACCCCAGTGGGTTAATAACAACTCTCTGGAATCACCTAAAGACACACTACAACAACTTGCAATAGGCCTACATTGTCGAAAAAAACGGGTCATTATAAAAAGCACTGTTGGAAGGGATGGGGGTGAAGGTGAGTTGGACTCGTTTCGGGACTATGCTGTTTTCACACAGACCACAGTCTTATTTCATAGTCTGTGTTTCTCCCACTAGAGAGTTTCTTTTCACATATATAACAACTCTGTGGAATAACCTAAATACATACAACAACTTGCAATACATTTCAGAAAAAACGGGTAATTATCAAAAGCAAAAGTACTATAATCAGGGATACTATTAATTTTGGGATAGGAAAGTCCTATACTAACGTACGTAGCGAAAACGGTCCCTTTTGCATATTTACATAAATTATAGTAATCATCGGAATGTGTCGGTGACCGGCGTTTAACGCGTTTAACAATGTTTAACCAGGTTTAAGGGTGCACACAACTATTAGAGTCACCGTCAAAGCTTCCGGCCATCGCCATCACCCAGCTAGTCCCTAAATAACGGAAAGAATGATTCATATTGACATTATTTGAGAAAAGATGATTGAATTTGGTCTCATTTGTTCACCCGATATATTCTGAATGAAAAGAGGATACATAACGTTTTATTTAAAAATATTGGCGGAAGGATACACACTGAACACAAATAAATACTCAGAATGTTACTTCATTGTTACTTTATTAACAGGTGGAGTATTTAGGCCAAATATATATTTTAGCGTCTTACTACTTATGGAATAAAAATTCCATTAAAATGGAAAGTTGGCGGTCAAAAGGAAATTGCGATATAAGGCAAAAAGAAAGAGCAAAAATAGCAACATTTGTAAATACGGCTTTTAGTTGCTAAAATGATGTGGCAGAAGAAGCAAGCGCATAGATGATAATTGTGCAAGATTCTTGCATGGCTAGAAAGCAATATAAATTACAGCCATAGTTTAGTGATAAACACGGTTTTAACATTCAATTTAAGTTTTAAATATATGTCATATGTATTCAATTTATTTGATCAATACATAAATAAATGTAGAAATAAATAAATGAGTATTTTTTTTTAAAATACTTTTAAATAAATAGTTGAATCATTTTGTTAATAAATAATAATATAAATCGAAAATTAAATTTTTAATCGAAAATAAATGAATCAATAAACTAATGAATCAATACATAAATACACGCATATTAAAAATTAAAATATTAAAAATTACTTATAAAATAAAGAAATTAAAACAAATAAACATGAGAAAACATTAATAAATAAAAAATGATTAAATAAATAAATGAATAATTATGTAGGTAATTAATAATATAAAAAGTAAATAAGTAAATATAGAAATATACAAATGAATAAATTTTACATTCAATTTAAGTTTTAAATATGTCATATTCAATTAATTTGATTAGAATTATATTCAATTTAATATGGCCAATATTCGTTAGTAAAACTATGGTTGAAGTAGAATTTATTTGTTTATTATAGAAAAAATTCCATTGAAATGGAATGGGGGCGATCCAAGAGAAAGAATCATGTTTTGTAACCATTTTCTGAAGCATCTGTTCATTCTGTTGCATACCAAAATACCAGGGATATGGTGTATGTATCTTTCAAACAAACAAAAACACCACAAATCAAAACACAACAGTCTAAAAATAGTACAGGAAACCAATAAAGTTGATGTTTGTGCATGAAGGGGGGAGGTACCATCTGAAGAACAATCTAGGTATATATGACATCCGCAACTCATTAAAGCCCCAACTAAAAAAATCCTCGGTTTCCCATGGAAATGGAGTGATCACCAGAACATGATGTGTACAGAGTAATTTGTAGTGACAGTTCACCATATCATTATGTAATGCAGTGCTACCCAACAAGGACACATGTAGGTTTATTCTAAAGCAAGCACTATTTTTTCAGAAGAACCCACATTTTTCATCATGAAATGTTTACAAATGTACACCTTTCTAATAATGTCTAATAAGAATACTAAAAGCTTGTGAGCATGACAATTTCACCAATCCTAGCCAGTCGCGAAATTTTTCATACACATAGATATTTCATGCAAACCTTGACCATGTTTTAGGACACAGTTGATACTCTGAGCTTTTCAGTGGTATCTGAGACCACAATTGTAATGTGTATAACATCTGGACAGTTGGGAGATTTCTCTTTAGTCAAACAAGATAAGCTAGTATGTCTCTCTGTTGGGAGTCTAATAACATCTCTCTGATTGAATCATCAAGGCTAAACCAATATAGCTTTGACTCCATCACAGACTGCAGGACTGTTAAAATAAACTGCATAGGTACATGTAATTTACAAAGACTACAAAGTAATTTAGACAATTTTCCTTATACTAAAAACAAAATGGCAGCCTCCATGTATATGTAGAAAGACCTAAATGTCCAAGAATATGCAATCTGATGCTATAAGGTTGGCGGGCTTGGCCCGCCAACCAAAAAGGCACTCAAGTTATTCCCTTGGCCTATGTAATCATGTAGGTTTACTAAAATCATGTTTTAGGTGATTGAAATTAAACATCATGTTGCATGCAAAGCACAACAAAACTTTCAACATCAATGACATTCAAAATGTATTCAATAAGGCATTGGGATAAGTGTCCAGTCAGACTGGAAACGTGTAGGCCTATGTCGGCACGTCAGGGAAATTGAAAATTCGTATTGGGAAAAAGATCACCTGAGCTGTGATATTGTCATTCCCCAAATTATCATCAAATCATTTGAGGATTCAGACCATTCATCGGACTCGAGTGATGTCGAAGATAACTGTACGTATTTGGAAATTGATGTTAAGCATAAATAACTACATATTTAATATTGTAGGCCTAGGCCAAATTTAAAATGCGCGAGTGTAACCATACATGATACGTACGGTGTACAGTCAACAAAAAAGGACCTATACAAGTAATATGGGCTAAATATATGTATCCTTGAACAAATATTAATTTATAAAGTTGTGAGAAATTTATCTTCTTTATGAGGAAGTGACACTCCAAAATGTAACGTGAAGTCCGATTTTCATTTTCACATTTGTCTTTTCTACACGCGGACCAAACTACGGGTACATTATCGATTACCGGTAGTGCAATTTGGGATGCATGCGCATGTTGATTAGTCGGCGGTATTGCTCCGATGGATCAATACGCCACACACACGCTACCTGTCATACTCTCCCACGTGTTTAAAAGTAAAATGTGAAAATTGTGACTTTTGACCTTACATTTCGGAGTCGAGTGTAGCCTAACTTTTTCAATATTCAACCGATCTTAGCGTGCAATATCTCATATTAAAGAAGATAAAATATGTTTCAATATGTAGGATATATATTTTTAGAGTAAATCCATTTATTACCTGTATAATAGGCCTAGTTACTTTTTGATGACTGAATAGTTTCCTTTCTGGCCTGTTTCAGGATCTAAGTTATATTGATTTATTCGGAAACAGTTTACTACCTCCCGAAGTGTGGACAGGTCCAAAACTTTTTAATGAGGTGACACATTTGCTGAAACCGATTATAGTTTGGAAGGGGTGGGGGTGAAGGCGAGATGGACTCGCTTCGGGACTATCCCGTTTTCACACAGACTATACAGTCTATTTCATAGTCTGCAGCGTTTCTACCACCAGAGAGTTTCTTTTCACATAACAACTCTCTATAATAGGGGAGAGCGGGGCTAGTCCGCCCTCTAATTTTCAGGCTTGCCTAGCGGACTCATTTTACAAGTTAGAAAGCTATCCTACTTCCAAATGAAAGCTACGTTTCTTAGCTACATAGTTTCAGCACTCTAGAACTTTTAGTAAGTGCAGAAGTAAGTAAAATAACCAACAGGGTGGACTTACTCCACTCACACCGGGGAAGGTTCGCCCTCATGCTGGGCAAGCCCGTCCGGCTTCATAGGCAAGTTTGCAGAAACTATCAGTTATTCCATGTAAAGATTGATTAAAACTCAATTAGACACAACTATGCCGGACAAATTAGGCCATGTGGCCCCAACATATAAATGCACACATCATGTGTCATGCGGGACTATCCCGTTTTCATACAGATCTATTTCATAGTCTGTGTTTCTCCCACAAGTTTATTTTCACACAGAATACCCTGACTGAAAATATGGTAATTTACACTCTTTTTCTTGATGAAAGTGGCAAAAATGGAAAGAGAATGCAGCCAGCTTTGCACATTCTATGATCAGAGTCCATGTTGCAGATGCATAGTCATTTTAGAAATATAGCGTAGTCTGTATATGTCGATAACCATCCCATACTAATTATGCCAAAGTGTGTCCAGGTTATTTAGAAAATGGTAATACACAGTATGTAGATAACAGTTAGGTCGTGCTAAGGGTTGAAAATAGATTGTTCGCCTTTTCACTCTATGTTCACTCTTAAAATCATGATTTTGAAGTAGGCCCTACTAGTAGGAATCGTATTGCTCTGCTGTAACTCAGAATATTCATGATTTATGATCAGAAATGTTAATTTGCAAGAAAATCTACTTTAAAAAAAATCAAGCATAGAGGGTGCCCCCTGAAAAAGATCACATAATATGCCTTTAAACTGAATACTGATTGGCCATCAAACTAGGCCAGTGGTTCCCAACCTTTTACTGGTGTAGCCTACCCCATAAACCAGCATCAGAGCGCGACCCCTCACAGAACAGAGTCACATGTGTTTACTATGATACAACATAGAATTTGGTTAAATTAGGCTAGCCCGCGACCCCACAAAAAGTGCATCGCGACCCAGAGGTTGGGAATCTCAGGTTAAAACGTCAAGTAGATTAAAACACCTTCCTGGATCATTAAAGGTATAAAAGGTGCGGCTATACAAGGGTATACCAGACGTTATTTGTATTTGGCGATTTCATGTCAAAGAGGGAGACATACTCGATGTCTGCGCCGATAAATATCCCAGTGAGCATTTTTTTAAAAAGACGTTGGATCGACGTTGTACGTTGCAACTCCTTTTTGACGTTGGTACAACGTCAAAACGACGTAATTTAAAAAAAAATTGCCCACTGGGATACAATCTCGTACTTTTACAGCAACAAATGAACTGTGAACTTCTACATTTTCCTAGAAAGTGTCGGTTTACCAGCAAACATTTCATTTCAAGTGGACGTAGTTTATACGTTCTAATTTATTTCACGAATGTAATAAGGTCAACTATTGAACAGCTCAGAAGTATGAAGAATTTTTATGATTTGTGCAAAGTTCACCACATTGAAAAACTACATCACTCGGCTACATAACAAGCCTCGTTTTCGGAGCACTTTTGCTCGGAGCAGGGAGGTGCCCTGCTCTGAGCATTCTCAGTTAGCACGGCCCACTTTGACGTAAGTGCGCCAATTACGATAACATCGGACTTTATCCAGAAATTGTAAACAATTGGCAGCGTTACCATGTTTTAATTTGTTGCGAAACCGTATACAATTTAACAACAAAACGTCAATAAAGAATATGGCTGACACTTTATAGATGATTGACATTCTGTTATTGTTAGGGACTATAAAAGTTATTGTTCCGGCATTTTCATCTCCATAAACAATTGATTTACGTCAAGATAAAAATACATTTTGTTATTAGATGAAATGAATCCATTGATTCTCTATTGAAAGTTATAATGGATGGTCTCTTTGTGGGATCTTCAGATTAAGTGCCATACATTTTATTGAACTCTAAGATTAAGAATACTCGGTATACTGAATATCAGCGGCGCGAAGAAAACGCCAAAGGGAGCCAAAATAATTTATAGCAGCAACGACGTTTTATGAGTAAAAGTGATAAAATAAAATAGGCATGAGAATGATTGAAATAGGCTACACTTAAACATGTTGACAGATTGAGTAAAAACGCCGAAAAACGAAAACACGAAGAAGAAAAAAAGACCCGCATTTTGTTTATTTGCTTGTATGCTTGTTTGACGATGTGCTTGTTCGTTGGAAGAAAATAACCCCGACAACAACAAACAAACACACAAACAAAGTACAAACAAATATGGGTTGACCTTTCCATAAAGTAGGTTTTCTATTAACTTTTTCCGATGATCCGACTTCGATCGATACAACAATCCCTACCATATCAATCAATCAATAATGAATGGGTCATCTAAAACTGCTACATTACACTTTCAACATTGCATAGACAGCTAGATGGAGAATTGGTGGCAGTATAATTTCCATTAAATTTAGAGTCAAATAGGCCGCCGTCATCGGATTGTCAAGCTTTCGTCGGGTGACTTCTTCATGACCAAACTAATCATAAGAAAAGCAAGGAGAATGGCACTCCTCTAGGCCTATATGTTCATGGGCCGGCTGCCCCTTGCCCGATGATTTGAGAGTAGATCCCCTTCCTATATACTTGCAAACTTGGTGGATCTGAAAAAGAACTTATATATAGGTTGATTTATACAAATATTTATTCACATGATTTTATTTTCAATATTTGAAGAGAAAATTCAGGAAAATGCTGTAAACATTTGTTAACCAAAACAGATAAGTTATTTCACTGTATATTTTTCTTCTTAGGCTACAGCGTGTCCCAGAAAACCGTCAACTTGTTTAATAGACAAAAAGTCCCAATTACTACCATTGATTTGAATCATATCTGTACTTTCTGGAAAACTTATCTTTATATTGTAGTTGCGAAATAAAAATGACGACTGGTAAATTTGATATTAATGCGCATTTAAAAGAGAGGTATGTCGAAAAAGCCCGGCGAAAACACATACACATTCTGGAGGCCTTAGAATCTAGCCAATTCAATTGCGGGGGAAAAAAACACTTGTTAACCCCCTGAGAACTACCGGCCGATTGGTCAGAAAGATGGATACATCATTTATTGCATCAATCAAAGACATTGTTAAAATAATTGTATCCCTGATAAAGATCTGGGTGAAATAGTTTAAAAGCTGTATCGTAATTGGTTATTCAAATGAATATATCTTGTAATTAGCCAATCAGAAGCGCTGTTAGATAGACAGGTAGACCCCAGGGGTTAAATCTGTTTTGCAATTAGGCCTACGAGTGATCCACGAGAGGTATGTCGAAAACCTATTCAACCGATTTGACGGAAAACTCACTTTGCTTTGTCCAACGTTTCTTACAAATTTCCCCAATCAAAGTTTATTAACAACCTCAAAAGTACCGATAAATGTTGACTGTCACTTTATTTTTCATCGACTCCTCTTATAGAGAACATACAGCTCGGCTAAGTTAGCATGAAAACACTATTTTTTTTATAAATTACAACTGATACTGTGTCCAATACTGTTATTTTACACATGATACTCATGTGACTGAGATGACTGCATGTGAAAGCCATATCCGTTACGCGGGCCGTTACGGTGTCCGGTCACCTCCGTCATGTGAGGAGAAGACGGAAATGTGACGGAAATGACCGAAATGTGACGGAAATGACGTGATGGAAATAACCCGATCTTAATAAGTGCGACCGGTGGTTAGGGGGGGGGGGGGGGGGGGGGCGGTACCGCGCCATTTTGTCCCGAAGCAATGGTTATGACGTCATATTTTTGTCGATTTTCAGAACTCTTGTATTGGATTTACGTGCAAAAAATATGCCCTTGGCATCATACTTTCCCAGGTGTGCAGTTCATTTTAAATTTCAGATGTTCTAAAATGGATGGTTTTCTAAAGAATTCGAGAAAGAAAATCGAACTGCACACCTCAGAATTGCAAAAAAAGCATAAACAAATCAACTTTTTTGTGCCTTTGAACAGAGTGGCGGCCGGGAAGCGTGGGAACGAGAATTTAACACAGTGCATTAACCCATGACCCATGATATAAATAAATTATTTGCAAAGATTTTCTTCAATTAGCACGGTAAGTGTAGTGGATAGAACGTCGTCTTGGGAGCGAAAGGTTGTGGGTTCGCGCCCCCATTAGGAACACTTTTGTTTTATATGCTGGATTTGCTTAGCCTGCCGGCATCATGTGTATGCTTGCCCACGCGGACATCACTGCTGGCGTTTACCGTGTAAATTACGCCATTTTTTTCTCTCGAAAATGTCAACAAAAATGTACCGTTCTTTTAAAAATAAGGAGTATAATCACATTACAAACACATTTTGTGCGAGAGAAACACACACATTTGGCAAAAATGGCACAATAAAAATCCGTTCGTCATAAATAAATCGATATGGTCAAATAATGAAACTATCACATTTATAGTCGTGGATATCTGTGGCGTGCATAGGTTGGCCATGTCGTTGGCAATCGGAAATCACGGGTTCGATTTTCGAATATTCCTTGTTATCCTTTTATTTTTTTATTTTTTAAACTTGATGGTAGATTAATGTAACATCATTGTTATGTCAATTTTTATCAATTATAAAGGCCGCCCATGCGTTTATAGTTTTCTTTTTATTAATTTAGCTATCATAAATGTATCCTTGATTTATTTAACTTTGTATCTAAACAATAAATGCGTAAACAATTATATTATTGCTCGATAAATAAGTGATTTAACTTGAGTTCAGTTTGATTAATGATAGCAAAACTTGTTGTAAAACCATTTTACCAGTACAGTGTGCCCAACAATTTCTCCTTTGCACACTTTGTTTATACATTCAGAGTGGTCACTTTTAATAGCTTGTTATAGCATGGACTTGGTTATAGCAGGGAGGTGTAATAACATCTCTCTGGTTATAGCTAGGCTCAATTAAAAGCAAGTTTGCGACCGGGTTTGCGACCTCTTTGATTTTAGGCTGGTAACACAATCCCACAGTGCATTTCGTTAAAACAGTGTAAATTATTTTTCAACGATTTTACGCATCACGTGATAACCGGATAACCACGATCGTTTTCGCAAAATATCGCAAAATGGCGCGGTACCGCCCCCCCCCCCCCCCCTAGCCGGTGGTATAGCTTCGCCGGAGAAGTATGTCTAGCGGTCTACTTTGGGGATTTCGTTTTGGTCATTACTCTTTTTTATCAATCCTAAAAATCCAATGAATATATTTTCAATTGATTCAATTGCGTTAAGAGCTTGTTCGGAGACACTTAATAAACATACGCACATACCGTCAATGTTTCGGGAAAATTACTGATTTTTGATGTATTGCTATTTTATTAATAGCGCGCACCAAACCATGCTATTTATAATTAAAGGGGCACTAAGAGATGTGTTGGAGGCTGCGCCCTCAATTATGATAAAAACTGAGATTAGTATATTTTTATAATTGTATTACATGTATGCTGCCCCACCACGACAGAAGGAAGTATGGGACAATTTGAATTTGTTGATATTTGGTGAAATAACTATTTTTGTGGATTTTTCATATTTTTTCAAATAATTAATAACGTTGGTTTAATAGTAAAACAAATGTAATTAAAGGCATATTATGTGATCTTTTCCAGAGGGCGCCCTCTATTCATGATTTTTTTTAGAAAGTAGATTTTCTTGCAGATTTACATTTCCGATCATAAATCATACATACATTCCAAGTTACAGAGCGATACGATTCCTAATTACCTCAAAATCATGGTTTTAGAGTGAATTTAGAGTGAAAAATATAAACTGTCGGAATTCCGACAGTTTATTTTCACTCTAAAACCATGATTTTGAAGTAATTAAGAATCGTATCGCCCTGTAACTTGGAATGTATGCATGATTTATGATCAGAAATGTAAATCTGCAAGAAAATCTGCTTTCTATTTTTTTTTCGATGTTGAGGGCGTTCCCTGGAAAGATCACATAATATACCTTTAATTGTTTGAAAAAATGTGAAAAATCCACAAAAATAGTTATGAAACAGTGCTGTAGTATAATCATGGAATTGTAATCAAGTTGATTTTATATAATATATTTCATCATATATCAACAAATTCAAATTGTCCCATACTTCCTTCTGTCGTGGTGGGGCAGTATGAACTTACACCTAGTAAGGATTAAGAAAAATCAGCTCTCTTTGTACAAGTAAACGTCGATTCAAAAATGCTCGTATACAACCGGGACGAGCATTTTACGTCCGACAGTATCCCACTGCTGACTGCAGCAGTACGCGTGAGTAACGCGGACCATATTTGCATAGAGGGTGTTTTACAATAAATAGCGATGATATTGTTTTAATCAAGTTTGCTGTGTTTTTGTTAGTAGAAACAACAACAATTCTGAAGTAAATTTTTAAACATTTAAAATTTTCAATATTTAATCAGAGAGATGTTAATACTGATTTAATAACCTCACGTGTGTTATGTGCGGCAAAATGGTTGAAGCAGTGTTTCTATTCTCCTATTACCAGGAATACGACTGATATGGCGCGGCGCTGCGCATGGTCTGTGACGGAGATTGCGCAAAACCTCGGGACAGAAATGTCCCGACAAAAACTGGTAAATTAAGCTCCAATAGAATGCCACATTTGGATGGATGAAATATGTTTAAATCGTAAATAACTAGCGTTTATGAGTTTTTCAAAATCCCCTCCACCAAATAGCAAGCGGAAATTGTACGTGTAACCAGGGAGGTGTAAATAGCATCTCTCTGGTGTAACCATATCGGGACATATCCCAGATAGCAAGACTACGTTGTATCAACGTTGGCAATGGTCGGCAAGGTCGCGGTCGGAAAGCCATCGTCTAGCCAACGTCTAGCCAACGTTGAGTGTTAACAGGATTTTCTGTCGGGTATTAGTTGGCAAATGAACGTCAACATGACGTTGGTAAATGGTCGGTAGGCAAACGGTCGGCGGGCCAGCGTTGGCCCGACGATTTCATTACGACCATACTTCGAATATTTGTCCTTGAGCTCGAGAGTTCAGGAGCTTGCTTTCGTACAATTTGGAACCCGGTGTTATATTATAGTGCAATAAATCGTATTAAAAACTGGAAACCATCACATGACCAGGCTGCCGTTAATAGGTGAATGTCGGACAACTCGGCCAAGACAACTCGGCCTTTGAGACAACTCGGCCTACGAGACAACTCGGCATCCGAGATTCTGCCTCCCACACAACTCGGCCATTAGACAATCTATAAGCTTATAAATTAATTTTAAGTTAACATGTCAAACTTCAGAATATATTTGAATTCTTTTTGGCAGTTCCTCATCACTGATTGAAATGAATTTCAACATTAATGACATTATTACATGATTTGTATGAATTCTTTTTATGAGATCTTGTCACTGTGATCCCATTCACTCTTAAACTAGTCGCAGTCTTTATTTTCATTAAAAGATTGATTTAAAATATAATAATTGTGTGGGTTTCGTTTTGTTTGGTGGCATTTAAAATTGCCGCGCAAATACTGTGGCCGATATGGGCTTATATGGGCTATGATTCACACCCACCACTAATGCAGGATCAATACATTTTCCTAGTTATATTAATATTATTAATATTAATAATATTTGCGAGTGCAATAATAAGTTAACAATTAACAAAATGCTAAGAGTAAAAGCAAGATATACCAACAGGGTGTGGGCAAACAGGTAATAACAAGGCCAGGGAGAATAACGCGATAAAAAAAACCCAAAAAAACCCAATAACACACGGAAATGCACTGGGACAAGCAATACAAATTGCTGTGCAATGAAACAACAAAGATATATGGTAACAATAAAGACTGACGTTTCAAGTGGATATACCACCCTTCATCAGGGACAAAATATAAAAACAAAAGTGTTAAGAACTATAAATAAGATAATGAACTAGACAAGTCCACCACTGTAATTATAGCACAATGTCAGTAATAGATGTTGCCTACTAGACATCCAGGTTAACACTGCCCAGACTAATACAAGTACAAATCCATGTTGCTAGGCAAACTAACAAACATGTACAAAAAAATCAATAGACAACACATCATGCATATGCATGAGTGATAAGTGACAATAATAGACAGGAAATGGTGGAACAATGGGAAAATAAATGCCACAGAAATAGTAAATTAACTAAGCCTAATATGAATGAACTGCGTGGAAGGGGGTGGGGGCATAAATAATAATAATAAATAATAAATAAACGGAAGAAAAAACCCAAATTAATCAAAAATTACTACATAAATTAATGAGGAAATAAATAAATCATATTAAGCAAATGGAGAGAAAGAGAGATTTTTTTTTTTTGGTAAATAATAATAATAAAATAGAATAAATCATGAGGAAGAATTGCTGCAATGAGAGCAGACTCACAAGAATAAAAAGGGGGGGGGGGTGGGGGGACACAGGAAACTTAAGCCCCAGACAGGGCACTCAAGTTATAAGAAACAAATAGGCCTATGGATGTATGGACTGTAAAATACAGGCATGTTGACAAAAAATTAATGTGTGCGAGATGTCTCGTTGTCAATTTTAGTGGCCGAGTTGTTTTATTGGCCGAGTTGTGTGGGCAGAATCTCGAAGGCCGAGTTATCTCGAAGGCCGAGTTGTCTTGGCCGAGTTGTCTAGAAGGCCGAGTTGTCCTGACACCGTGCACCGTGAATGAAATACTGGCGATACAAATTGTTACATGTAGGCCTACCACATTATTACAGAAATAAATAGTCGAATTGAAGTCGGGACTCACCCGGGATTTATAGAGGTAAGTCATGAAGTTCATAATTATTTGTAGGCCCTATTTTTAAATGGCAAGTATTGTGAAAATCAAGAACAAAAACATATTATTATCGGAGGTAGGGAAACTGCCGAATTCGTAGCCTCTCTCTCCGTATGCACTTGACTTGTCTTATCAACTGATGTCCCGGCCGCGATTTTTTTTTTACTAATGTAGTAAACATTTGTAAAATTTATTTATTTCGTTTTAACACGGAATAAAGCAAAAAAACAAAAAAAAAGTCAACTGATTTTACATGTGAGCCCATTCAAATGTTTACTAGTAAAAAAAAAATCGCGTCCCGGCCGCGATCTTTATTACCGTAAACAACTTTTGATCATTGACGGAGTAAAGTGCATAGTAATGTACATTGTACAGCAATACATATACAGTGAGTGAGTACGGTTAATAAAATCGCGTCCCGGCCGGTCCCGGCCCCTGGGAGATTTGGCCGGGGAATGTCATTTTGAAATTTACATTTTACATGCAAGTCCTGGCCATCCCCGGGTACCCAGGGGCCGGGACATCAGTTGATAAGTGCATAAACAGTGACAGCGATGCTGCCAGTGAGGTCGACAGGCTCAGTCAGGGGTGTGCCAGGGATACTATTAATTTTGGGATAGGAAAGTCCTATACTAACACACGTAGCGAAAACGGTGCCGTTTGCATAAATTACATAAATCATGGTAATCATCGGAATGTGTCGGTGACCGGTGTTGAACGTGTTTAACCAGGTTTAACGTAATATTTGGTCAGCATAGGTTTGAGGGCGTTGTGGATTTACACAGACGACGGTGGCCACGCGAAACCTAAATGTTGAATACGTAATGAATAAGGTGAATAACACGTAATCGCGAATGTTAATCTTATCATTTTGACAAATTCATCATAATTAGAAGAATTGTCATCGTTAACCGGGCGATGACTGTTAAAAATAATTCAAAATAGTGCACTCCCGTTGACATTATTGGGTAGTCTGAGAGACGCGTGGCCAGCGTCGTGTCGTCTGCTACAATCACGCCTGATCTGAGCGCCACCAGTTCTATGCTGACCAAATTTTAATTTAAAAGTGGACCGATCGGCAAGCTCACTGGCACACCCCTGGGTGTGCCACTGAGCTTGCCGATCGGAGGCCACTTTTAAATTATAATTTGGTCGGCATAGAACTGGTGGCGCAATACCGATCAGGCGTGATTGTAGCAGACGACACGACGCTGGCCACGCATCTCGCAGACGCCCCAAATATGTCAACGGGGTTAGGCATGTTCATAAAATTTTGAAAATAAAATTATCTCTTTGAAAATGGAATACATGGAAACATAGTACTTTACAATAAAAAATGATGGTTCAACCTTGTCTGCAGGCTGAATAATAAAAAAGTTATAACCAAAAGTAGTTTGCCTCATATTGCTGAAAACTGGGCAAGTCATGCACATTTTAAATCATTTTAGGTAAAAAAGGGTTTACTTTCATGATGTCTAGTTGCTTGTGTGGGGTTATTTAGACATCAGTGAATACACCCAGCTTGTTTCATACTTTTCCGCTGGATTTAAAAGAGGTAAACATGAAGTTTTCTACATATTTTTGAAAAAGAAATTTAAAAAAAATGTCGCCCTCTATAGTCAATGATATGAACATCCCTATACAACGGGGGTGCACTATTTTGAATTATTTTTAACAGTCATCGCCCGGTTAACGATGACAATTCTTCTAATTATGATAAATTTGTCAAAATGATAAGATTAACATTTGCGATTACGTGTTAAATTCATTACGTATTCAACATTTAGGTTTTGCGTGGCCACCGTCGTCTGTGTAAATAAATCCACAGCGCCCTCAAACCTATGCCGACCAAATATTACGTTAAACCAGGTTAAACATTGTTAAACGCGTTAAACGCCGGTCACCGACACATTCCGATAATTACCATAATTAATGTAATATGCAAAAGGGACCGTTTTCGCTACGTGCGTTAGTATAGGACTTTCCTATCCCAAAATTAATAGTATCCCTGGCAGTGGCGTAGCTAGGATTTTTTCCAATCGTGAATTTCACGTAAGTGTGGGGGGGGGGGGGGGGAGGGATTCCCCCCCCCCCCCCCCCCCTGAGGTACGCCACTGATCCCTGGCTCAGTCTCATGCCTATCATGGAGATCCAGGAGGATGCATGTGGAATTGAAAGTGTGTGTGTGCTTTCAAAGGTTGGGGCAATGTACTGAAGTGAGGCATACAAATAAATGGTAGGGTATTCTAGACTAAAGCTTACCCTCCTAGTCTTCTTGATTGTGATGAGCTGTATCTCCAAGCATTTATTGATGGGTTGCCTTTATTCAAGAGAAAAGGCTCACAGTTTTGGCCCATACTAGGCAGAATTGAGGACAAAGACTGTACTTTTTCAACAACACCATTTACAATTGGGCTTTTTTTAGGGGATTCAAATCCAGCAGTGCTAATAATTTTTTACAAGTATTTGTGGATGAGTTGAAATCTATTTTTGAGCAATGGAGTTAAGGTTGTTCCTATGGCTAATTTTTTAGCTTGATCGGAGGTACGGTTTTCTAGATTTATTTTGTCAAAGAAACATGTTATGTCATTTTGAATTCAAGAATATGAGCTGTGTACAAAGACTTTTAAAATAGTGTGCAAAAACTGGTGTTTTTTCGATATTTTCTGTCTGGAGCCAACTTTAGACGCTTGCCAACTATTTATTAAATGAGTCAGGGCTCTATTATTGCTTGTGGGTAACAACATGTGACTGTACAATACAAATATGCAATATGAAGCTTTTTTATGACTATCAACCATGATTGTGGGGGGTCTTAAAATGGAAATTAATTTGTTCGACAGACTAAATTGGTGTTTTGAGCTGGCTGTCGAGAGAAAGGGGGATAAGATACACTTGTTTTGAGGCCATTTCTGGGTCATTTGGGTTACAGTCACCCTAAGTACCAATTTCCAGCTTTGCATCTTATTCCAAAGGTCCTCTAATAGACAATTATAAACACAATATATTCAATGACGCGAATCGCGTCACTTGAAAGGGCGGTAACCTCCCAACTTTGAAGGGCCATAATTCCGAAACGACTTGGATTTGGAATTTTATATTTTGCATGTGTTCATTATACCTATAAATGTATATTAGAAATGAATTTCAGCCAAATCTGAGAGGTGACCTGTACCACCATTGGTTGATTTGACACGGAATGACCCTTATGACAAATATTTGTTTATTTATCTTTATAGAAATCCCTAACCCCGGTTTAGGGTTTCAAACCGGGATCACAATTTTCGAGGAAAAAACACCAACTAAATCTCAAGGGAAACCTGCCGGGATTTGATCGGGGGATCCTCTGTTCCACCCACTAAGCCACGGTCCTCAGCTACTCATTCGCGCAGTCTGCGCTTACTATTATAGGCTCCGTTGACTACGTCATCAAAAACCGGCGGCACAGGCACTTGGAGAGGGACTTAAGATTGGCATTATTTAACATTCAGGGGGTAAGGGTTAACATAAAAGATGTATTCTCATTTTGCACATACTTTGAGCATCACAGTTCCTCAGTAGTTTTAATGATTTACTGTCTGTCTTATTTTTTTAGGTGCCTCGAGAAAGGTATGGAAGAGCTCCGACGATACCTCTGCAGGCAACTACATCAAAAGCTGGTTGAAGTATGCAGCAGATAGATCGGGAGGAAGGAAAGACAGAGAGAAAAGGAAAGTCGCTGCCAAACAAGGTAATTATTTTGGGTTTTTTATAAAACAATTGGAACAGAATACTAAATGTGTAAACATTCTATTCCACACCCATGATAAACAAATTTCAAGTTAATTAAAAAGATGTGATATTTCAGAATTAAAAATTTGTCTGTGGTATCATAACAAAATTAAATTAAAAAAGTCATATACAATCTGATTAAGAACTTGAGACCACTCCCTGTCCTACTGCATGCTGTATTCTTCCTTCTATTCAGCTTCAAACCTTATATTGATCCTATTCTTGTGAAATTGAAAATAGAACTCATGTTTGAAATATCTGTTTGAAACATGTGGTACACTACCTGATGGTAAATTCTGATTATCTGATCACTTGTACTGAATAAGCATGTTTCTCATCAAGTTGCGATGTTTGGCGATTCCCCATATTTTATCCAACGCAATACAACAATAGATGGTTGAAGAGCTTCCAGATGTAGAGCTAAGAAAGTTGAGCATATCTAGACCTCGAAATGAGGATTCAGATAAGTTGGTGAGACCAGTGCCTCTTTTGTTAGAGTGTCCATTGGACCTGAAAACTATATTCAAATTAATTATACATATCAATTTGATACAGTTATTATTATATTTGTGTTTTACTTTACTCAGCTGACAGTGCAGATGAAAATGCAGAGGCAGACATGGAAAATGCAGAGGCTATGTCTGCGATGAATGATGATGAGACCGACCAATCCAATGGAAGCCTTCCGCCCCTAAACTGAATATTCAAAGCGGATAGGTGAATGAAGGTGGATCAAGAAAGTATCCATATTTTTGAGGCACCCAAGTAGAACATAATGTTGTGCACAAAGGTGGCTAATGTTATTGCTGCATGCTTGCAGAACAATTGTGGTAACCTCGCACAAGTCAGCATCATCACCATTATTCACATTGGTTCAGTGAAACATTGTGCTGTTCTAAAGAGACTAGTTACATTAGTCCTGATGAAGTCAGACATCTGATAAAATGTTGACTATCTATTTCAGTCTTACAATATACAGTGTACTGTGTTCTTGTTGATAGCGACTAATTTAACAGTTGAGTAGATTATAACAAACCTCGGTTAGTGCTCATCTCTGTATTCAGGCAAAATATAACCTTTAAGGAAGTTAAGATTCAGAAGCCAAGACAAGAAAATGTTTCATTTTAGTAGGTCTCATAGAGTAATTTGATGTGTGTATTTTATGAAAGTGTTATTACAACTGCCCACTGGTTTGACTGCTAGACTAAAAAGGAGGTGGAGAGCCACAAGGGTAGATATCTCCACAGTGGAGCGATATCAGTTTTGACTTAATACAGAGATGATTTAAACCACATTGAATGATTTGATGAAACAATTTTCATCCGTTATTGTTTGTATCCTGAAGTACATCATTGAACTAATATGCAAAAATTTCTGCATAATATGTTGTAATAAAACAAAATCTGTCTGAACCAAGAAGAGAAGGGGGGTTTATTTTTAGACATATTGGAACAAAAGAAAGACAGACGATATGTTTTTGCAAATATCTTGCCTTTCGGGAGGTTATCACACATCAAACAATCTCAGCAGTTGCGTTAAAATGCTGTGTGTTCATTGTGGTCAAACAAGATCGATATCAGACAGCGTCAACTGGGAACTTCTCAGAAAATTATTGTTATGAAAACGTGGCAAAACATACATTCTCAACCGTTCATCGGTTGATCACTGTTTGCAAGTTTTCAATATCTTTTTCCATGCCTTTGGTCATGGTTGTAATGAGGAGACATAATTTTGGGGTTCGCTGCCTCACATAATGTCATCCTCAATTGAAATACAATACAAGTGAAATACAGGTTTTCACCTATTTTAAATACATGTAATATGATGCCATATTCATTTGGATGATAAAGATATGTTGATAAAATTGACATAACATAAGTAAGAAACATGTTCACCTTAATATTCTATTTATTACACTTAGAAAGCAATGCTGTTTTTAAATATTTATTATTTCTTAAAACCGGGTATACATGTACATCATTTTGGACACCCTGTATTTTCCAATGGCTTATTTTGGTAAAGTTTATTTTACAGGAGATTTTTGTTTAAAGCTACAAATGGAACCAACAAAATTGAATTTGACATGATTGTAAAATGTTGTTTTAACATAAGGGGTCGTCCAAAATGCAAAATGTTCCCCATTTTTAAAACATGAGGAGAATTGGGTCCACATCATTTTGTGTACAATTTTTTTTGATATTTATTCGATTTACTCTTTGTGGTGGTAATCCAATCAGAAAGCAGGAATTTCAAAATCTGCGGAGTGCATTTAACGTGTCTAAAGCAATCTGCGTGTATGCCGTTCAATGCGTGCAACACACGCCTTGTTTTGATGAAATGCTTGCTGCCGGTGTTAGCAGACTTGTTGACATTTTTTTATTTGTTATAACGTAGATCAAAATTATTCTAAAATTGTGAATTTTGATTTGTATAGTGTTGTGTATGAAGTAGGTCAATGTAAAATATGAAAAATGAATGCACTTGAGCTGGTGTTGATTTGCTCACAATGCCACCGTATGTAACATATTTACATTGCATCGTTTAACGCAGGATGTAATATTTTGCCGACAAAAGTCTCAAAGCTCTTCAGTTTTTCAAAACCTAATGCGGAATGCGGGGTTTTTTTAAGGTTTTTTTTTAAATATAAAATATTGAAATCCTTGTAAAAGTGACCTTTTCTATTTAAAATGATGTGATCAATGAAAAATCGGTGTAATTTTAAGATTTTTAATTTTTTAAAATATATATATATATTTTTCCCTTCCAACGCGCATCAATTAACTAACGCGCATCAATTAACTAACGCGCGCGGGAGCTTTGAGACAAATTATTTTTTTAATATTATAGCCAATGTGTTTGTTAAGAAAATACTGCCTGGTTTCCATGTTTTCATTCACTGATTTCTGTGTAATCTAACCGTTGGAACATAACAAGTTACATTTTCAGTTAGTGGTGATTGACATTTTATGGAAATATTTTTCAACATTGATTATTATGTTATATGTAAACAGTTACTTGGGTGATGTTATTTTTCATAGCAATTTGATAAATATTTACACACGCTTTAATCTTTTATATCCTGAAATACAGGGTGACTCAGAAAATGTTGAACCCAAAAATCATAAACTTAAAATAAAAAAAAATGAAAATAAATAAATATGGCATTCTGTTTTCAACAATTATGTAAACAATTGATTCAGCTTTCTGGAGAACTTGTAAGATCATGTTAATTGGCCTTACCAAACTTAAGATACACTTGATTGTGTGACAGGCGGTGTTTTCTCCCTTTTGTACAAGTGAAAGAATTGTAACTTGGTTCAGATATGAACTTAATTCTGTTCTAAGTACGGTGAGTTAAGTAATCTTTTCTTTTGATCTGTATTTATTAAGTTAACATTTTCAAATGAAGTCAAGGGGACTTACGTTTTTGTTTTCAAAGTCTCTTATAAAATGATAATATTGATTTACATAATAAATGAATATTGATGAGATACTGTGCAGAAATGGTTTCAAACAAACAGGTACTTGTTCTGCTTATGTATCATGAAACCATTTTTGTTGCACTTCACTTACACTACAAAACAACACTTCCCTCAAAATTACATGTATTTTAAGTTTCGTGTGGCCTATTTTTATGATCTAAAATGTTTCAGAAAGTTAAATGTTTGGTGCACATAGCTGGTGAACGAGTTATGCAATATTTTGTTATTTTAATGGTAACAAAATATATTGAATTTTTTGATTTTTGGGTTCAACATTTCCTGGGTCACCCTGTATGCTTCACTGGACCAGTTGCCCCATCCTCCCCTATTAAACCCTAATACATTTAACCCTAATAACCATTTTAGTCGCACCGTTTTGGGCAGGAACAGGTTGTAGCTAGGTTCTTTCGTGTGTATTGTAACTATATTACAGATTATTCATGATACCAATAAAACAGAAGATTTCAAATAAATTGTTACCAATGAATTTGTGTGTTTTATCTACAGTGTTATGTGTTCTTTCAAAGGTTGGGCAAACGCTGAAGTAACATACATTAGTTTACAAGACAAAATCCGGCAAAACGTTGGCCCAACAGACAAATATATTGCACTAACGTTGTGCCAATGTTGTTTAACATTGAAACGTTAGGGCAATGTTGGACCAACGTTGGCTGAATACATAAATCTACATGGCATTAAAGTAGTGCCAACGCTGCTGTTGAAATGTTGGGCCAACGTTGAGCCAACGTTGAGCCAACGTTGAGCCAACGTAGTGCCAACGCTGTTGTTGAGACGTTGGGCCAATGTAGTGCCAACGCTGTTGTTTATACGTTGGGCTAACATTGGGCCAACGTTGTGCCAACGCTGTTGTTGAAATGTTGGACCAACGTTGAGCCAACGTTGTGCCAACGCTGTTGTTGAAACGTTGGGCCAAAGTTGGGCCAACATTGTGCCAACGTCAAACAACTGATGTTGAGCCAACGTTGTTTAGCCGGACAAAATTACGTTGGCCCAATGTCATATTTTGACGTTGCCCCAACGTAAGTGATTACGTTGTCCCAACCTTGGCCCAACGTTGTATTGCTATCTGGGGGGGTTCTGTAGGGTAATGGCATCAAACATTGGAACGATGATATAAAAAATAATTCTTCAGCGACTTCGGCAACTTCAAACTTGTTTGCCCGCCCCCTAACCTCCCATCCTTATTTTGCCCAGCCCCCTATATCAAAGTATTTCAGAACACTCCCTTTTTTATGAGCCACAATTAAGTGCTTATGAGCTAATATTATCAAGAAAACCATGGCAGGTAACCTGTCACTAGAGAAAACTAAGGATATTTTAGGGTGATAAAAAGATCTGACGCTTGAGCATGAATAGAATCTGAGTAGGCATAGTCTCAAACCATGGACTTATCTGTCTGATAAGTCCATGCTCAACCAACTGTGCGGTGTCCATAAAAAAGACAAGGTTGTTGTCATGGAGCGGTGTATAAACAAAACGATACATCTCTGATGTGGTCTCTTCTCGATAGATCAATACATGGAATACATCAATAAATAATCATAAAAGTCACGTCATTTTTTGTTGGTATAACAATACCCTCAATCGACTTTACCACTTAACGTTTCGGTCATCCACATCATCACCCTTCTCACAATCGGCCGACAGGTTTCAATCATTTGTTTATTGTTGATAGCTTGTAAAACTGCATGCATCCGGTCCCGGTATCAATATCATATAATTATTGCATTCCATTATCATCAGTAGATGAAGAAATCCTTCATATTTTCATTTGTCTTGAGATGTCTTTAATACTTTTAAGTTGACCGGTTTCAAAACGGATACATTCTGCGGAATTGTCAACACAGGCCTATGTATTGATTTGCAATACGGAATTTTATATCAAGGACTACTTGTTGTTGACTTCAGCTACCGAGAGGAAAAGCAGGAAAGTTACATCAAATAGCTATCAACTATGGGGTGTATATCTTTCGTCAAGGGGCTGGTAGCCCGCTTGCTATTCTGTGTACATTGTACTATGATCATCTGGAGAGTAACTGATGTCTACAACGAACCAATCTATTATGTTATGTTGGCACCGATTCCTCTACTTTTAATAGAACTTATTGTCACATTGAAATGTACTGAAACCGGCGAATGGAAATGGTAAGTGACTGACTGGCGACCATCACAGAGCGTTTTCTTTTGAGTCCAGCGATCTAGTGGTAACCCCTAGATCAAGACATTTGTCAAGTTTGGACCACAAGATTTTATATTTACAATGGATACGAATGCATTGATGATTACAACATTTCAGATTTCGTAAAAATATCGGGGAAAAAATGCCACCATCATGATAATACTAATACTAATATAGCTGGTTTATCTCTGCCACGTAGTATAAATAATAATTAATAGTAAAGTATCTCTCTGACCCGGGATTTTTGCCTATTGCCCATCATATCCACCCCATAGTCTAGTCGAATCAGAAGATCGTTCGGTTTCCCAACCGCCTCAACCCTGCACATCCTATAGCATCACCATCTTCCAACCTCTCAAAGAAGTGTTTTGTCCTTTCTCTTTCATTTCAACGTACATACTACATGTATATATTTAGATCGTACAAAACATGCTTTCTTCCAGATTGCACCACTTCCATCCGTGCTAATGGGCTAATTTAAAATGTTTTGACCACTGACGTTTACGTTTACGTTGGTACACTCAGCAGAATCCAAAAGACTGGACGTAATGCTATACGTGGTTGATTGATGCTCTGAAGTTTAGACATTATATATAGGTGCCTGAAGATGAAAAACATAACATATAATCCCGGGCATATAATAGTGCAGATCCACTAATGTGCGAGTAAAAACGAAGCAGCTACTTAAAGACTGTTGGATACTTTTCCTTTGAATGCCTCCACAGATGGGGCAGTCAGGGCTGATGATGAAAGGGAGTTCCATAGCTGGACAGTTCTTGGAAAGAAGGAGTACTGGTAGAGCTGTGTGCAGCTGGTGATGATTTGGTATTTGTTAGGATGGTATGACCTTGTGCTACTTGGAATCATGGGAGACATGTAATCGGCAGGATTGATGGCGACAATGTTGTTGCTGATCTTATACATCATGGCCAGACTGGCTGCTTGCCTTCTCCATTCCAGAGAGTTCCATCCGAACATACTCCAAAAGAAATACTTTTATGATGATTCGTATCTTGTCTACAAGAATAAATTGTCCTGCTCTTATGATTCTCTTGCGAATTCATGTGACTGGCAATACCTATATATTCACATAGACCAATGACATAAAACAAACTGGTGATAGGGGTAGGACCGTAGGGGTAGTATTATTATGGCCATACAAAGTTGAAATAAATGTTAAAGTATGTACATCATATCTAAGGGAAACTGCTTCACAAGTTGAGACAGTTATTTATAGTCTCGTAATGTCAATGTTACAGGTAACATAGCTAATAGAACATTGGAAAAGGTCAGAAAAGTGTCAAATATGCTTATTTTTTCAATTGTTCCATAACAAATTAGGACCGATATCAATGACATCAAAATAGAAAAAGGTGTCAAGTAGTTCTTTCTTTAAATTCATAAACATGATGTTATGTAGTGAGTATGTTCGGGGTTCAGGGGTCAATACAAATTTGAGGCCTGTGGCTCCTACTGTCTACTAATTGTCCATCTTATCCACCCTCTAGCTGAATCAGATCGTTCGGTTTCCCAACCTCCTCAATCATTCGGACGTTTGATGAATATACACTTAATTTATTTATTTATTTATTTAATCTTTCTTTATTGAGGGTAAACAGCTTCAGTGTCAAGCACTGCTTTCCAAGCAGGCCCTCGTTTCACAGAGAAAAATACATAATTATTTACAATATATATACATGGAATATAACAACTATTTACATAAATATATACAGAACCATCAGATAAATTCTGCAAGGAAATGCAGAATTGTAATATACTTTAGAACACAAAATTTAAATTCCATGGATCTTTGTTTTAAATTGTTGCACTGACATATTCTCAAGTTCGGTTCTGATTGTTGATGGCAAGTTGTTCCAGGCATATGCTGCCCTAACATGAAACGTTCGCATACCTGAGTTCGACTTAAATTTCGGTACAACCAAAGTATTACTTGTGTGATTTCTTGTTACATGACAATGGTTATTATGAACAAATTCAAACTGCATCGATAAGTATGATGGACTTATATTTCTTAAACATTTATACACAATTAGTAAAAGGTGATTATGCCATCTTTTATCAAGTTTAACCCATTGAAGTGCATCCATTAAATCATTTGTTGGTGTTCTTATATCAGCTGAAAGTATTATCCTGGCTAAATTATTATGAAGAACCTGTAATTTTCTATGACATTCGGCAGAAAAGTTTGACCAAACTGTGCTTCCATAATCAAAGTGAGGAATAACAAGAGCATTTGATAACATTACAATAGTTTGATTTGGAAGAAAATGTTTCATACGTTTGATAATACCTGTTCTTTTAGAGACATTCTTACACATATAATCAACATGAGCTGACCAAGACAAATTGCTATCTAATTTTACGCCCAAGTATTTAAATTCATCTACCTTTTCAATGATGTTATTATTGTAGGTTAATTGTACATCTTGAAACCTCTCACGCATCTTATTACTACCAAATATCATGAATTTAGTCTTATCAACATTCAGGGTAAGCTTGTTTGCTTTGAACCAATTAGCTACTGTGCTTAAACATGATTCTAATTGATTTTGGAGATCAACAATATTTTTAGCTTTACACATTAATGAAGTATCATCAGCATACATTACTGTCTTACATTTATCTACAGCATTTGGTAAACAATTTACAAACATGATGAAAAGTAAAGGTCCTAATATAGAACCTTGAGGAATTCCTATGTTGATAGGTTGAAAATCAGACAAGGTTGAATTTACATTGACAGTCTGGAACCTGTTGCTTAGATATGACTTAAACCATAAAAGTTCGCTACTATCAATACCATAATTTTTAAGTTTCCTAAGAAGAATGTCATGGTTTACAGTGTCAAAGGCTTTTTTTAAGTCAATAAATATAACACCAGTAACATACCCATTATCCATATTTTTCAAAATATAATCTTGAACATCAAGTAAAGTTGTTGAAGTGGAATGGTTGGGTCGAAAACCAGATTGAGCATTAGATAATAAGCCTGCGTTAGTTAAATAGACATATAGTTGATCATGAACAGCCCTTTCAATAATTTTAGAGATAATTGGCAACACTGAGATGGGTCTATAATTACCTACATCTGTTTTATCACCAAATTTAAATATTGGTGTTACCTTAGCTTTCTTCCATTCATCAGGGAAAGTAGATTCATTCAGGGACAGGTTGCAGATATGAGAAAGGCAATTTGAAATGATGGGTCCAGCCAATTTCAACAACCTGACATTGAATTGATCTAATCCTGGTGATTTACTATTATTCATATTACATATTTGTTTTAAAACAAACTCAGCTGATATTGTACTAAAATTAAACTTATTTTCCATAATACAGTTGTGACTAGAGCATACACTATTACAAGGACATTCAACATGATTATGTTCATTAAATTTACTACCAAGTTTATTACCAATAGATGTAAAGTACTTATTAAATTCATCTGCCATAACTTTACTATTTTCTGAACATTTGCCATCTTTGTTGGAAATTGATGTTGGTACACTTACAGTTTTGCTAGGTACAATTTTCTTAATTGTTTTCCAAAGATTTTTACTATCATGCATATTATTAACTACAGCTTCATTACAATAGTTCTTTTTCAGGTAAAACCTCATATTGTTTACTTTATTTCTGAGTGATTTAGCTTTATTCCAATCTTCTTGATATTTGTCTTATGTGCCTTAGCAAAATAATAGTCCCTATCTTTACTTAGTCTTATGAAGTCCCCATTCATCCATTCAGGTAGACAACCTTTAATTTTTTTCTCTTTAAAAGGTGCATGCTTATCACATGCTTCAGTGAATAGAATTTGCCATTGATGAAGTGCGTCATTAACATTATCAATAGAGCAAATTTTATCCCAATCAATATTATTTATAGTATCAATAAAGTCAAGCTCATTGAAGTTTTTAAAACATCTAGATTTTACAATCTTTGGAGGAAGTTTAAGTTGATTACATTTTCTTACAACATATGTTAATGAGTGGTCACTGAGTCCCAAACTGTGTACACCACTCGATATTACAAGTTCAGGCTTAGATACAAAGATTAAATCTATTTTAGTTTTACTAGTTTCTGTTATCCTTGTATAATCTTTAATGATTTGTTTCATGTGCGAATTATTAGCCAAATGTGTTACTTTCCTTAAATTACATGTTTTTGCTTGATCTAAGTTGAAATCTCCTAAAATATACACATCTTCATACAAGTTATTACACTTTTGGAACATATCATCAAGTTTATCTAAGAAGTCTACAGTACAGTCTGGTGGACGATAAATACTACTAATAAGAATAGGCTTAGTTTTTGGCAAGTTAACTTCAATAAAAATAGCTTCCATGTCAGTTTCATATAAATCAACATTCTGCTTTGAAGGAATATTATCTTTAACATAACATAAAACACCACCACGAATTTTGCCATTTTGTCTATCAAGTCTGTAAACACTATAGCCATCAATATTCAATTCTGAGTCACCAACATCACTTTTTAACCAGGTTTCATTAATACACAATACATCAATACAATTGTCATTCAAAAGAAGATTAACTTGATCAATTTTGTAAATTAGGCCCTGGATATTTAAATGAGCTATTTTTAATCCCTTTTGAATCTTACATTGGAAGTCAATAAAGTCCTCACTAAAAGGAAGTTCAAAATTAGCAACCTTATGGAAACAACTATTGCAATACCAAATGTTACATTTGTCTACATCTGAAATATCACTACATTTTACATGATAATCAAGAGTACAATGATTACAAGTTACATACAAATCTTTTTTTACTATTTTTCTTACACATTTAGCACAAAAGTTGCTGCAAGTTAACTTGCTACATGTTTTTACATGTTTTATATTCGGTGAATTTAGAGTTCTTTTATGAGTTCTATTTGAACATTCACCACCATATATAAATAAAAAATAATAGTGAAAATTGATAAAGCGCGCAAATCCGCAAGACGGTTTATGACGCATAAGAGCAACAAAACCAGCAAAGGATCAAGAGAGCAAATATTAAACAACATCCATACATAAATATCTACAATACTCGTAGACATGAATAATATGTGGCATAAATCTTTCATACAACCTAATCCTGTTCATATATAAGCAATTTTGAGAGAAAAAAAGTGTGTCTTACTTGAAGGGCAACTGCGCGACCCCTATAAAGACAATGCATGATTTAGGTTTCAGTATAAGAGTGCAAGATGGATTGTAGAATTCAATAAGTTCACTGATATATAGTGATATGGAGGTGCAAGTCCGTTTAGACAAACAAACAAAAGCATTCATTTAAAACAAAACAAAACAGTCCCCTACCAGATTGGTTGCCTCAAAAAGCTTGATTAGGTCCAGAGAAGAGCCAGAGAAGTTTGTAAAGAGTCTGCGAAACGAACCATATGGCGAGAGGTTGAAGACCCTAAATCTCTATCCGTTAGAAGTAAGAAGAACAAGAGGAGACCTAATTGAAGTTTTCAAAATCCTCAATGGACTAGAAGACATCAACCTAGAGGAGCTTTTCACCGTGTCGCATAACTACGGAACAAGAGGTCACAACTTCAAACTCTTCAAGAAGCAACTGACGAAAGACTTGGAATTGCGGAAGCATTTCCTCGAGATCTCACAGCATGTCGTAGATGTATGGAATATTAATAAACTCCTTCCTTCAGTTGTGAAAGCCAAATCTACAAATCAATTCAAGAATCAACCTGACAAATTAATTTGGTCCGAAAATGGATATGGGGATCTAAAAGGCTCACGCCTATAAATTTTACTCATCAAATCTTAAGTGTATGTTAGTGTAAATATAGACAACAGACAAAAACATGTTCTAAATATTCAACATCCATTCATTCATATTGTATATATACACATGTAATTCATATTTTAAATGTTTGATACAACTTTATTTTAAATCTACAGGTTTTGTCCAAGCGTGTTTCTTTACTTGATGGCTGTTGTGCCAGGTCTATGGCTGTTACAATTTAATCTGTATCATCAGAGAGAAAGCACCAGGAAGGCCAATGGCTGGGAAGAGTGTACCAACGTGATATTTAATGAAACAGGACTCAGTGAAATTCAAGGGGTGAGTTATTGAAAATACGATTTGTTTTGTACGACTGTATACTTACATACCGAATGGGAATGATTTTCAACAATTTTCATATGTCTTGTTTAACAGTTGGATACGTGCTAACAATGACATGCTGACGGTTATATGTTGATACAAATTAACAAAAATAGTTAAACTATAACTCCTGCCCTGCATTGAAAATGTTAAATGGTTGGATTCATAAGAATGTATATTATCTGTAAAGAAAAGTTACTGTGCTGATAAAACTCTTGCTTGGAGGAAGAAAAAGAAGAAAAAAGAAAAGAAAACATGGTGAAGGTCGATGATACGTGAACACAACTTTGTGAAAAGCCGAAATGATTGAAAAGACATACAAACATACATACTATATCAGCACATGTATTGTCCGATTTCAAAATATTTCCGTATCCACGTTTTATATACACATGGAAAAAAGTATCGCACCACTTGTTGAAAAGTGCAAATGTGGCCTCGAATTTTGCCACCATGGTGTGATATTAAGGATCATTTGTTTGCGAAAACTGTCCAGCAAAATGTTATGCAATAAAAGGGCCACATTTGAGTTTGTGACGTAATCGATGTAATGTTTTCAAGGCCAATGGGAAAATGCATAAAACAAGTTTGGATATAACGCGATATTGAGAGGCCCAATGATTAATCTCTATAGTTGTAATCCCTGGTAACACATTCCAGCCTTCCAAGGTCAAAGGTCATCTGGAGTCAAATTTCAAAAGTTGCCCGATTGTCCTCAAATATGAAAAAACACCCTTTTTCGTACACCCAACGGTTATGGGGTCAAAGGTCAAAATAAGTCAAATTTTAAATAAGTTCAAATGACAAAAACAATATTGCGGAAGTGTTGACCGAGGTCAAATAATAATACAAAAATCAACGGTGACCTCATCGTATTACTGAATTTATGAGCAACAAAAAAAATGGCATGTTTGGACTCATTCACTGCATTGTAGCCTATAATGTCTAAATGGAACATTTCTTGCACCAAATACAGAACTAATATAATGACAATTTTAAGTTTTTAAAGTCTATTCAATATCGAGTTATACCCAAACTTGTTTTATGCATGTTTTTGGACAAAAGCATGCATTTTCCCCTTGGCCTTGAAAAACATTACATCGATTACGTCACAAACTAAAATGTGGCCCTTTTATTGCATAGCATTTTGTAGGACAGCTTACGCAAACAAATGATCCTTAATATCACACCATGGTGGCAAAATTAGAGGCCACATTTGCACTTTTCAACAACAAAAAAGTGGTGCGATACTTTTTTCCATGTGTATATATTAAACTAAACTGCTCACAAAAAGTATCGAAACACTTAGAAATGATCCAATATATAACGGCTCGAAAAGGTATGCATTAATTGAGGCAAATAACCAAGTGCATAATTTTGTTCTGCGTATTTTGACACCTCGATCGTTGAGATACGATGTTGTGTTGCGGAGCGGAGTTATTGTCATTTCAATGATCGTGGGTCCAGTTTCAAAAGTGACACTCATCCCTATTGAAAATCACGAATCTGATAATTCTAAACAGTAATGCAAACCTCTTTCTATAGGATGATTGTCACTTTTGAAACTGGACCCACGACCATTGAAATGACAATAACTCCGCTCCGCAACATCGTATCTCAATGATCGAGGTGTCAAAATACGCAGAACAAAATTATGCACTTGGTTATTTGCTTCGATTAATGCAGACCCTTTCGAGCCGTTATATATTGGATCATTTCTAAGTGTTTCGATACTTTTTGTGAGCAGTTTATACGGTATGCTAGCCTACCTGGTTACATTATAGATAGAGTCTGGAGACCTTTCCGTGTTTTGGATAAGCCGCCCACACAATTGTTTACAACACGGTTTGGACCCACAGCCCTCCACATTCAATACAACCTGGTGCATGACCTCAAACTTGGTATAACCTTCCCTCCCTTGAACTGTTAAGATGACTTGAACTTCTATCTAGCCAATAGTTTAACGATGTTCCCTCCAAGATGGCCGCCAATCCCAACATTGAAGGTCTCTTTAAACGATTGATTATCCATTCGGGCAATAAGACAAAACATCTAAACATGCAGTAAGATGCCTAAAACGTTAATTCTAAAGTAACACATTGTTTATATTATATATTATTTATTGTTTATATAAGATAACAAATAAAGCTTGTTTATAAAAGGTAACAAATAAAGCTATACGTATGTGTTCAATGTTCGAGATTGGAATGTTGGCTAATCCAGCAAAAAAATGCACCCCTAGTATATATAATGTAGAGGAATTCGGAATTCCAAACTTTTTTTCAATAGTCGAGGCCTGGAATTCCAGATTTTGTTTGTCTCGCAATAATTCAGCCACCCCGGCCCATAGAGGAAATCGAAATTCCAGACTTTTGTCTAAGCAAAGCCTGAAATTCATCAAATTTCCCAGAATTTCGAACAAATTGTCATTAAAGTTCCCGGAATTCCAAACAATCATCATAATCACTATTCCTCATACCCAAATTCCATACCCTTAACTAACCCCTGGAATTCCAGTTTTATTTTGAAATAATATTTTGTTGGGTGCAATTTGTTTTCTGGAATAGCCAAATGTTGTCTGTTTGAATAGGACTCTCATTTGTTTCCGATTCAGGGCCATTTTTTAGGATCGTGGTTCACTGAAACGGAAACGGGTTCACTCCAAAATCAGAACGAACAGTAACATGTGAGGGACAGTGGCGGGCAATGTAATATTGAGGGAATGTTCAGATTAGTGTTGAGTTGCATATTATATCAAGTATAGACTAGTTTACAACAGAGTAGGCATATGCTATATAATTGTACACTATATTGCCACTTATCTAATTTCTACCATTAACCATATTTACGCCTTGTGGTCCACAGGTTTCCATTCCTTTAGCTTTGAGTGACGACAACTGGGTCTTAGGTCTGGAGCAGATAATGCTGTGCATCGTTATAGTTGGTCGATGGCTCTTACCTAAAGGCAGCCTTACTCGCGACCAGCTCTCGCAGTTACTCTTGGTATACATTGGTATGGCAGCCGATATCTTGGAATTTTCCATTGAAGGCCTCAAAGAACCAGTGGTTATATGCAACATGTTGCTGATCATGATAACCTTAACCATCTGGTCTGTCAGTCTCCTACAATTCTCTCTCGTTTTGACATCAGTAGCAGCACCGAAAAGCAGAAATTTTAAGACCAAACGGCAAAAATCATTTTGCGGCGGATGTTGCGCTAATGAAATCTGGTCATTGTGGATCACGCTGTTGATGCAGGACGGTCCCTTCTTAGCAATGAGATTGTATCTGATGTTGAACTTTAACATCATCAACCAGATGATGTTGTTCTTTACGTGCAAGAATATAATGGTGATATCATTACAACTATATCGTATGTGTATTGTGTGTTGCTTGGATAACAAAGTTGAGCCTGTATCGGATGATAAGGATCTAGAACAAGGAGGAATGATGGTAGCGGTAGAAAGTCCGAGTCAGAGTAAGGTGGATACAAGTAGTAAAACCAGCCTGACCAAGTATTAACAATAGAGAGGGGTGCAATATCAAAATGTATTAAATACCGTCATATGTGACAGGCTCTGGACCTACACCTAGCACATAAAGTCCCTGACCACTGGTGCTCTAAGGTTGGCTAATTCAAAATAGTGTTCATGTTTTGGAGTACAATGTACGTCAAGTGACTATATGAATTTTGTTTATTATTGGCTGCTGTATGTATATAAAACACATTTTTACTTTTCTAATAAGAATCATGTAAACATGCATGCTAATTTACCTACATGTCAGCTTGCATGTCTTGCTTTGCTGGCCTTCCACGTGTCTCACTATACCACCATTGCCCTAAAAATGGTTATGAACTCCTACTTTTAATAATTTGTATGTACACTGTATACCAAAACCAAACACTTCCTTCAATCCAACACCTTTCTATTTCTTAATCATTTGCTCGTCTACTTATACAAAAACACCAGTCCGATATACCCCTTTAAGACTACTGTTATTATTCATTTGAGCGCCCTTTTCTTTTTAAAGGAATTTGTATTATTTCAAAATGGCTGTCACAGTTATAATTAAGATAAATGATTTGGGGTCAAAATTAATATGGTAAACATATATACATTTTTGATGGAACAACACCATTTTAACAATATTACGTCATTTTCGATATGTAAATATTGCATTGTGCTATTTTTTAATATATAGGCCTATAGGGACGCACCATTAGATTTCCAGGGTGGGGGTAGGAAGTTTTTGGAGAAAAGAAATTCCCCCTCTATGCAGGCCAACCCTCAACCTCCCCCCCCCCCCCCCCCCCCCGTGATGAGTTTTAAAAAACCTCTACCCCACCCCAACTCAAATATGAATGAATACATTTTTTTTTAAATCCCCCCTTACGGCGGCCAAAATAAAAAATACCCCCCCCCCCCCCGAACCCAACTTCCTACCCCCCCCCCCCCCTGGAAATCTAATGGTGCGTCCCTTATATAATTTTAAATGGCTTTGAGGGTGATACAAGAATATAATTTTTATATCGATTGTAATAGTATTCTTGGATCACCCGAAAATAAGACATTCAATATTATTATTATTATTTACTAAGTATGTAACAGGACTGTTTGGATAAAGACTAAATAAGTAATCCCAAACTGACATATATTATGGCACATACTCACGCGCACCACCCTTCTGCGCCGCACACAAAATATTGCCGCCAACATTTTTTGAATATTGGACGCACATCCGGGAACTTAATTGGTGCACAATATTCAATACGAACTTTTATTTTACCGTTTGGAAGGCCCATATAAATATTATTATTATTAATACCATGCGTACAATAAGACAAGGGCGTCAATCCATATTTAAACTGAATAGTTGTATGAATGTGCAAAGCAATTAGGACGCTCTATGATTAAATTCAATTATATATATCCTGGGTGCGAAGCACTACCGCGTTCCGCGCTAGCGCGGACATGGGGGGGGGGGGGGGGGTGGGGGTGGGTCTGGTGGGGGGTGTGCCCCCTGGCCCTGAACGTTTGAATTTTTTTCTTCAATTTTCGAACCCATTTGGTGTGATTTGGTGGGCACTTTGACCGATATTTTATTGAAATGTTCGTTGTTGAATGTTGATACAAATGAATATTTGGTGTAAATCGAGACCCATTTTATAATGGAGAAACCTATAGAGGAAAATTTGTGAGTTCACATTTATTTGTGCTATGATTGAGGTACATGTTTTGCTTCAAACAAGCTTCTAGACCAGGCTAAAAGTGAGCTAGGTATCACTTGGAGGCGTTCTTTATCTCATGTGGTTTTTCTAGACAAGAATTTCATGAGGAATAAGAATATCTTTGGTAATCAGCCCAAATCCTGAACGCGCCCCCAGGAGACAGCAAAATCCAAAATGGCCGCCATACAGGGGCCCCAAAATTCAAATGGCTTCAATTAAGTTAAAAAACATACCAAATGGCTCGGCTGAGCACAAGGATTCCAAAAATGTATAGTTTGTCCCACTTCCGATGTTTGGTTAACGAGTTGGCCTACTTTTGACCATAATAATTCCATGATTCCTCTTGTCAAACTAACGGACTATATTAGGTGTTTCTAAAATGTTCTATTTCGATCACATGCAAACTCAAACAGGGGGGGGGGGGGGAAATTTGATATTATGTCCACCCACCTCCAAATATGGGGGTGGGGGTGGGGGGGGGGGTGGGACATGTCCCCCTCGTCCATACAGGATTGACGCCCCTGCAATAAGACTGTGTATTAAATAATGTTCAACCAAAGTACCCGGATGCGTCCAATATTCTAAAAATATTGCCTTCCAAATTATATTTTTGGTTTGGCGCAGAAGATGTTCGCGTGATAATTCAATTCAATTCAATTTATTATAAAATAAAATCGTGGCCAAAGGCCAAATTGCGCATTTTTTACAATATAAAAAACATATAATTTGTGCGCATGGGCACATTTTTGAGATCGGCGTTTCAATCTCGCAGAGATTAAGGTCAGTTTGGGTTTATTTATTTATTTTTAACAAACCGTCTGTTAGTGGTAGGCCTATATAAACAATACTAATAATATCGAATGTCTTATTTTCGGGTGATACAAGAATAAATTGCACTTGGATGAACTTATTGCACTCGTCTCCGACTCGTGCAATACTGTTATAGCTCGTGCAATATATTCTTGTATCATCCTCAAAGCCAATATCATATTAATTGAATGACATATATAAACATCTTACAGTATTGACAATTGTAATAAAGTGTGCCTTTCATGTCGATTTCAATAAAACAGTATGTTCTTAAATACAATCATGGTATCCAAAATATTTTTGTTAAGATCAGAAATGTAAGGTTATTTTCAGTTACCGGGTTCCAATCCCAACACAATCTTTTCTGTGCCTTCCTGTGTGCCGAACACAATCAATTGGACTATTGCCACTTCGTCCATTGCCATTTAGTCCAATACTGCTAGTTCGTCCATCCATACCCATTTCGTCCAATCATATTTACCTAAACATATTAATTATAGAACTTATTAATATGCAAATGGAAACGAGCCTAAATCCTACGTACGTTTGAAGCTCTCCAAGTGCACTACCCATGTACCAAGTCACATCGCCATAGCTCATCTAATCTATCCACACACTTTACTTTGCATATTTCATGCATACATAATTATACATAAGTTGGACATTACCTGGCAACTGGAATTAAAGAAGAGAAATAAAATTAAATTAAAGTTGCCAAAGTTGTTGGTTTTATGCCCCTTTGACCTAACATATCTCGGCAACCGAATATCCGATTGAAATAAAAAAATGTAAGTTCCAGAATCTTCAGTCCTAGGGCTAAAATATATTTTATTTTAAAGCGTACCTGTGGGTCTTTGTCAGGGAGGGGAAAATGGTATTTGTTGACCCTACCCTAAATGGACATTCGGTTTTCACTGCATCGATTTACTATGTAACTTGAGACCGATTTACTATGTAATTTGTAGCTGAGATTCAAAGCTACAATCGTGTAATATTTTCATAAGGCTGGCTTATATAAATTACGAGGTAGGAGGTAGAACTTATTGAATGACCCTCGTAAATACCAGGAAGGTTGGGTTCTTTTCTAAACCTTCGTTATGTATACTGAAAAATTGATTTTAAATATGATTCAGAATAAATAATCAATTGAATTAACTAGTCATTTAATTAATCGATTTGAATTCATTTAATGAATAGAATTAGTTCTAAATAATAAATAAATGTACAAAACAAATTGGGCTCGGCCTTTAAATGATATTTGATAATTCCAATTTGCTAAGCGTTTATTAAATTTGAATTTTCAAATAATTATAAGCATGTATCGTGAGTCAAAAAGAAGCTGTACGGAAATGACTACCCCCCCCCCCCCCCCAAAAAGATGATCAAATCATATAAAAAATCATATAAAATCAAATCAAATCAAACGAATTTGACAAACAAATGAAGCACTTATTTAAAGGTATATCATGTGATCTTTCAAGGGAACCCCCTCATCGAAAAAAAAATTGAAAGTAGATTTTCTTGCAGATTTACATTTCTGATCATAAATCGTACATACATTCCAAGTTACAGGGCGATACGATTCTTAATTACTTCAAAATCATGGTTTTAGAGTGAAAATAAACTGTCGTGATAACACGACAGTTTATATATTTCACTCTAAGTTCACTCTAAAACCTTGATTTTGAGGTAATTAGGAATCGTATCGCTCTGTCACTTGGAATGTATGTACGATTTATGATCAGAAATGTAAATCTGCAAGAAAATCTACTTTCTAAAAAGAAATCATGAATTGAGGGCGCTCTCTGGAAAAGATCACATAATATGCCTTTAATTTATATACATTTTCATGAAGAAAAGGGTCCAATGAAACCAACCATGAACATAAAATGGACCATTTTGAAAAAAGGGTGGTTTTTTTATCCATATTAGGTTTTGCAAAGATAACTCAAAATATGTTTTGTCAAATTTTGTCATACTAGTTTTATTATAATCCAAATACAATTCCCTAGGAACCTTTTTTTATTTTTTTAAATCTTTATTATTTTTGGAATTATTGAACAAAGAGTGCCAAAAATGTGATTTTCTTGATTTTTGAGGTAACAAAATCACTTTTTTGGCACTGGGCATGGCCTGCTGGGGCCACCTGTTTACGAATGCCGTTATAAACTCAAATTCCATGCAGGTATTATAGTTTCTCACGATTTGGCGATTTGTAGCATCCATTAGCCTGATCCATACACAAACACCCTCCCTGCGCCCGCCAGTGATGTTTGTCCAGAATCCATGGGAAATCGATCAACTCATGACGGCGCTATTCTATTTTGTGTGTGGTGTGGTCAGACGATGGTGGCCACGGGATTTTAATTTGGTAAACCCTGGTTACATGTACCTATCGTACATATTAACAAACCGGGAACATTAAGGTACCTGGTTCAAATCTCGGTGTGGCAGAAAGGTTTGGGCAACAAATTGTTTTCATATTTTTTTCGAAGTTGAAAAATGTGTAGGGAACCGTTCATTATTTCCACCGGAGGAGGGGGGGGGGGGGGGGGGGGGGGGGGCTGGGGGGGGGGGGGGGGGGGGGGGGGTGTCACACAGTTTTGACTTGACAAAAAGGGGGTCATACAATAGAAATGATATTAATCATAAAAGTCATTGGAATGGATTTATGTATTTAAACCTTCGAATATTAATTTGACAAGGGGGAATCATGGAATTATGACAGGCAAATTTAGTACATAGCAAACTGTTTGCGCCGGCTACACGCGTATGTGCCCACAATTCAAGTTATTTTAGAAACTCGTCTAGAGCCAAAATATTTTAATCATTGCAATTTAAGTGAAAAAGTGCAAATGTTAACGCACCCTTTGTTCGCACCCTTTCTGCATCTATCTACGACAGTGTAGATCCAGTTTCCGGAGCCCCGCCAGTATTAAAGGTATATTATGTGATCTTTCCAGGAAACGCCCTCAACATCGAAAAAAAAATTGAAAGAAGATTTTCTTGCAGATTTACATTTCTGATCATAAATCGTACATACATTCCAAGTTACAGGGCGATACGATTCTTAATTACTTCAAAATCATGATTTTAGAGTGAAAATAAACTGTCGGATAACTCCGACAGTTTATATTTTTACTCTAAATTCACTCTAAAACCATGATTTTGAGGTAATTAGGAATCGTATCGCTCTGTAACTTGGAATGTATGTATGATTTATGATCAGAAATGTAAATCTGCAAGAAAATCTACTTTCTAAAACAAATAATGAATAGAGGGCGCTATCTTGAAAAGATCACATAATATGCCTTTAAAGTCCTCGGACCCCATGCCACAACCCGGTCTCTAGACCCCATGCCACAACACTTGGGCTTATAATCAGAGCACTTTCGATCAATTTGCCCGGCAATTACGCGTGCATCTGTCTGTCAGTCACGACCCTGGCCCGTTTTGCAGTGGCGTATATGAGTGGGGGTACCCCACTCATATTCTGGGGAATTGAATCTACTTTGGGAATTTAAAGGCGTCAGTGGGGGAATCGAAACCAAATCATATAGTATTTAAATAGCAATTTTTTTGCGCGTTACACACGCATATATATGGTTAGGAATAACATTTTAGAAACCCATTTAATATCAAAATGTATAATATGGCCACAGATTCGAGTATATGAACACTTTTTCACGCGCAACATTATTATGACAATATGTCGGTGTATGGAAAACTGCCACCCCCCCCCCCCCCACAGGGAAATCCTACCCACACCATTGCCCATTCTTCCTCCCCCTCAGTCATTTCAAGCTGTACCACATTTTGTCCCCCAAGCAATAAAAATTGACTTTTAAAGGCATATTATGTGATCTTTTCCAGAGAGCGCCCTCAATTCATGAATTTTTTAGAAAGTAGATTTTCTTGCAGATTTACATTTTTGATCATAAATCGTACATACATTCCAAGTGACAGAGCGATACGATTCCTAATTACCTTAAAATCAAGGTTTTAGAGTGAATTTAGAGTGAAAATATAAACTGTCGTGTTATCAAGGCAGTTTATTTTCACTCTCAAACCATGATTTTGAAGTAATTAAGAATCGTATCGCCCTGTAATTTGGAATGTATGTACGATTTATGATCAGAAATGTAAATCTGCAAGAAAATCTACTTTCAATTTTATTTTCGATGTTAAGGGCGTTCCCTTGAAAGATCACATAATATACCTTTAATTCAACATTAGCTATGTCAACACCAGCTCAAATGGGCTTGAAATTAGTCTGAAGTCTAATTTCAGACACCAATTTAAGCTAATTTCAGGCCATTTTGACAATAAAAGCCAATTAACCCCCAAGTGTGTTTCTTTTCACCCTGTTTGCCCTCCCAAAACGTTGACTATGCTGGCGATGCCATTGCGTAATTTGCTTGTTGTCGCACATTCAAAAAAAATCGCACAGTAAATGCACTAGATGTACAATTTTGCCTTGTATTTGGCTAATAAGCTCGGTTTTTTTTCTCAATTTTTTCCTATTTACTTTTTTTCTCACCCCTTTTTTTTATTTTAGGGGGATGGGGGGCACAAATTGGTTTTTTTCGTCGGGGGGGGGGGGGGGGGGGGGGGCATTTTCCCCCCTGCCCCCCCCCCCCCCGAGCTACGCCACTGTGCTAATTGCTCTGAGCATGCTCAGTTGGTTTAAATCGAGCCCTAGATTCGACGGAAATAGTAAGTACTTTCTTCAGTAGATAGCAAGTCTATCAGAGTAAGTTGATATCTTCAGTAGATAGCAAGTCTATTAGAGTAAGTTGCTATCTTCAGTAGATAGCAAGTCTATCAGAGTAAATTGCTATCTTCGGTAGATAGCAAGTCTCTCAGAGTAAATTGTTTAACTTCAGTAGATAGCAATTCTATAAGAGTTAGTTGCCATCTTAAGTAGATAGCAAGTCTATTAGAGAAAGTTGCTATATTCAGTAGATAGCAAGTATATCAGTGTTAGTTGCTATCTTCAGTAGATAGCAAGTCTATCAGAGTAAGTTGCTATCTTCAGTAGACACCAAGTATATCAGAATAAGTTGCTATCTTCAGTAGATAGCAAGTATATCAGAGTTAGTTGTCATCTTAAGTAGATAGCAAGTATATTAGCAAGTCTATCAGAGTAAGTTGCCATCTTCAGTAGATAGCAAGTCTATCAGAGTAAGTTGCTATCTTCAGTAGATAACAAGTCTATAAGAGTAAGTTGCTATCTCAGTCAGTAAAAACCAAGTATATCAGAGTAAGTTCCTATCTTCAGTAGAGAGCAAGTCTATCAGAGTAAATTGCTAACTTCGGTAGATAGCAAGTCTATCACAGTAAGTTGCTATCTTCAGTAGATAGCAAGTCTATCAGAGTTAGTTGACATCTTAAGTAGATAGCAAGTATATTAGCAAGTATGTCAGAGTAAGTTGCTATCTTCAGTAGATAGCATAGATAGCAAATCTATTAGAGTATTTTGCTATCTTCAGTAGATAGCAAGTATCTCAGAGTAAGCTGCTATCTTCAGTAGACACCAAATATGTCAGAGTAAGTTGCCATCTTCAGTAGATAGCAAGTATATCAGAGTAAGTTGCTATCTTCAGTATATAGCAAGTCTATCAGAGTTAGTTGACATCTTAAGTAGATAGCAAGTATATTAGCAAGTATGTCAGAGTAAGTTGCTATCTTCAGTAGATAGCATAGATAGCAAATCTATTAGAGTATTTTGCTATCTTCAGTAGATAGCAAGTATCTCAGAGTAAGCTGCTATCTTCAGTAGACACCAAATATGTCAGAGTAAGTTGCCATCTTCAGTAGATAGCAAGTATATCAGAGTAAGTTGCTATCTTCAGTATATAGCAAGTCTATCAGAGTTAGTTGACATCTTAAGTAGATAGCAAGTATATTAGCAAGTATGTCAGAGTAAGTTGCTATCTTCAGTAGATAGTATAGATAGCAAATATATTAGAGTATTTTGCTATCTTCAGTAGATAGCAAGTATCTCAGAGTAAGCTGCTATCTTCAGTAGACACCAAATATGTCAGAGTAAGTTGCTATCTTCAGTAGACACCAAGTATATCAGAGTAAGTTGCTATCAGTTGCTATATTCAGTAGATAGCAAGTCTATTCGAGTAAGTTGCCATCTTCAGTAGACACCAAGTATATCAGAGTAGGTCGCTATATTCAGGAGATAGCAAGTCTATCAGAGTAAGTTGCCATCTTCAGTAGGTAGCAAGTCTATCAGAGTAAGTTGCTATATTCAGTAGATAGCAAGTCTATCAGAGTAAATTGCTATCTTCAGTAGATAACAAGGCTATCAGAGTAAATTGCTATCTTCGGTAGATAGCAAGTCTCTCGGAGTAAATTGTTATCTTCGGTAGATAGCAAGTAGTTAGTTACCATCTTAAGTATATAGCAAGTTTATTAGAGAAAGTTGCTATCTTCAGTAGATAGCAAGTCTATTAGAGTATTTTGCTTTCTTCGGTAGATAGCAAGTATATCAGAGTAAGTTGCTATCTTCAGTAGATAGCAAGTCTATCAGAGTAAGTTGCCAACTTCAGTAGATAGCAAGTCTATTAGAGTAAATTGTTATCTTCAGTAGATAGCAAGTCTATCAGAGTTAGTTGTCATTTTAAGTAGAAAGTAGATTAGCAAGTCTATCAGAGTAAGTTGCCATCTTCAGTAGATAGCAAGTCTATCAGAGTAAGTTGCTATCTTCAGTAGATAGCAAGTCTATAAGAGTAAGTTGCTATCTCAGTCAGTAGACACCAAGTATATCAGAGTAAGTTGCTGTCTTCAGTAGATAGCAAGTATCTCAGAGTAAGCTGCTATCTTCAGTAGACACCAAGTCTATCGGAGTAAGTTGCTATCTTCAGTAGACACCAAGTATATCAGAGTAAGTTGCTATCTTCAGTACACACCAAGTTTATCAGAGTAAGTTGCTATCTTCAGTACACGCCAAGTATATCAGAGTAAGTTGCTATCTTCAGTAGACAACAAGTCTATCAGAGTAAGTTGCTATCTTCAGTAGATAGCATAGATAGCAAATCTATTAGAGTATTTTGCTATCTTCAGTAGATAGCAAGTATCTCAGAGTAAGTTGCCATCTTCAATAGATAGCAAGTAGATAGCAAATCTATCAGAGTAAGTTGCTATCTTCAGTAGATAGCAAGTCTATAAGAGTAAGTTGCTATCTCAGTCAGTAGACACCAAGTATATCATAGTAAGTTGCTATCTTCAGTAGATAGCAAGTATCTCAGAGTAAGCTGCTATCTTCAGTAGACACCAAGTATGTCAGAGTAAATTGCCATCTCCAATAGATGGCAAGTAGATAGCAAGTATATCAGAGTAAGTTGCTATCTTCAGTATATAGCAAGTCTATCAGAGTAAGTTAAGTGCTATCTTCAGTAGACACCAAGTCTCGGAAGTAAGTTGCTATCTTCAGTAGACACCAAGTATATCAGAGTAAGTTGCTATCTTCAGTACACACCAAGTATATCAGAGTAAGTTGCTATCTTCAGTACACACCAAGTATATCAGAGTAAGTTGCTATCTTCAGTAGATAACAAGTCTATCTGAGTAAGTTGCCATCTTCAGTAGATAGCAAGTCTATCAGAGTAGGTTCCTATAAGTCTATCAGAGTAAATTGCTATCTTCGGTAGATAGCAAGTCTATCAAAGTAAGTTGCTATCTTCAGTAGATAGCAAGTCTATAAGAGTAAGTTGCTATCTCAGTCAGTAGACACCAAGTATATCAGAGTAAGTTGCTGTCTTCAGTAGATAGCAAGTATCTCAGAGTAAGCTGCTATCTTCAGTAGACACCAAGTCTATCGGAGTAAGTTGCTATCTTCAGTAGACACCAAGTATATCAGAGTAAGTTGCTATCTTCAGTACACACCAAGTTTATCAGAGTAAGTTGCTATCTTCAGTACACGCCAAGTATATCAGAGTAAGTTGCTATCTTCAGTAGACAACAAGTCTATCAGAGTAAGTTGCTATCTTCAGTAGATAGCATAGATAGCAAATCTATTAGAGTATTTTGCTATCTTCAGTAGATAGCAAGTATCTCAGAGTAAGTTGCCATCTTCAATAGATAGCAAGTAGATAGCAAATCTATCAGAGTAAGTTGCTATCTTCAGTAGATAGCAAGTCTATAAGAGTAAGTTGCTATCTCAGTCAGTAGACACCAAGTATATCATAGTAAGTTGCTATCTTCAGTAGATAGCAAGTATCTCAGAGTAAGCTGCTATCTTCAGTAGACACCAAGTATGTCAGAGTAAATTGCCATCTCCAATAGATGGCAAGTAGATAGCAAGTATATCAGAGTAAGTTGCTATCTTCAGTATATAGCAAGTCTATCAGAGTAAGTTAAGTGCTATCTTCAGTAGACACCAAGTCTCGGAAGTAAGTTGCTATCTTCAGTAGACACCAAGTATATCAGAGTAAGTTGCTATCTTCAGTACACACCAAGTATATCAGAGTAAGTTGCTATCTTCAGTACACACCAAGTATATCAGAGTAAGTTGCTATCTTCAGTAGATAACAAGTCTATCTGAGTAAGTTGCCATCTTCAGTAGATAGCAAGTCTATCAGAGTAGGTTCCTATAAGTCTATCAGAGTAAATTGCTATCTTCAGTATATAGCAAGTCTATCAGAGTAAGTTAAGTGCTATCTTCAGTAGACACCAAGTCTCGGAAGTAAGTTGCTATCTTCAGTAGACACCAAGTATATCAGAGTAAGTTGCTATCTTCAGTACACACCAAGTATATCAGAGTAAGTTGCTATCTTCAGTACACACCAAGTATATCAGAGTAAGTTGCTATCTTCAGTACACACCAAGTATATCAGAGTAAGTTGCTATATTCAGTAGATAGCAAGTCTATCAAAGTAAGTTGCTATCTTCAGTAGATAGCAAGTCTATCAGAGTTAGTTGACATATTAAGTAGATAGCAAGTATATTAGCAAGTATGTCAGAGTAAGTTGCTATCTTCAGTAGATAGCATAGATAGCAAATCTATTAGAGTATTTTGCTATCTTCAGTAGATAGCAAGTATCTCAGAGTAAGCTGCTATCTTCTGTATACTTTAAGTATGTCAGATTAAGTTGCCATCTTCAGTAGATAGCAAAGTAGATAGCAAGTATATCAGAGTAAGTTGCTATCTTCAGTATATAGCAAGTCTATCAGAGTAAGTTAAGTGCTATCTTCAGTAGACACCAAGTCTATCGGAGTAAGTTGCTATCTTCAGTAGACACCAAGTCTCGGAAGTAAGTTGCTATCTTCAGTAGACACCAAGTATATCAGAGTAAGTTGCTATATTCAGTACACACCAAGTATATCAGAGTAAGTTGCTATCTTCAGTAGATAACAAGTCTATCTGAGTAAGTTGCCATCTTCAGTAGATAGCAAGTATATCAGAGTAAATTGCTATCTTCAGTAGATGACAAGGCTATCAGAGTAAGTTGCTTTATTCTCTATTGCGTTCCTTAAACGCGAATAAAGCATTTATAATTCCGCATTATCCTCTATTGACAAGCTGAAACAAAAGACATGAATGTTACACCTTAACATGGGGAGCACCGAGCTTTGATTGTGAGACACAGCAGTACGTAGTGGAGAGACAAGGAATCATTCAACTTACCCCTTCCTATTGACCTCTTACCATCCTACTTTCAGACCTGCGCACCTTTCCTCCACTAAACAAATCTCTCCAATCTTGACCGGATCCTCACACATTTCTTCCTGTCTCTATACAAAGTCTGGTTACCACCTCCAAGTCCTCCTAGATTCCGTAAATTTAGCTGCTGCTGTGCTGCTGATCAAACTCAGTCTGTGACACCCGTCTCTCCGTCATCCATCACTACACCTCGCCTTACGTAATTGTATCTGGAAAACACTCTTATCAGATCGATTACTTAGCTTACTATTATAAATATATTTATTCTCTATTGCGTTCCTTAAACGCGAATAAAGCATTTATAATTCCGCATTATCCTCTATTGACAAGCTGAAACAAAAGACATGAATGTTACACCTTAACATGGGGAGCACCGAGCTTTGATTGTGAGACACTCGCCTAATCTCCCCTTGTCTGCATAAAGAACGGGCAGTCAGAAAATAAATAAATTTCATCAGGCAATAATTTATTAATATCAAAAACAATACCGGTGGTATTGTGCACCCCATAATATCACATAAATATAATAATCATATAATATCAAGATTAAACTATGCATAATCACCATGGACAATATAACAGCCTTGTTGGAATTACAATCCCAAATTAAGGGATACAGCAAGTCTGTCCTTCATAGAATCTTTAATATAACCATCTTTAGCTGTCTCAGAACGCCAACGTCCATGTTTTTTGAACAATCTGTCCGGGACTCCAAAATTGGCTGCTGCTGAAGCACCGCCACTTCGGAGGCTATGTAAGCCAAAGCTCTTAGGGTCCAAACCTATGGAAGCCAAGGCCTTGCGAAGAATCTCTAAACATCTAGTATACGACATCTTGCGAGACAACAAAACATGAGAATTAGTGGACTTCATATAATTAAGGGGTCTAAATAAGAATCCTTCATCAGAATCAGAACTCAGCTTAGCAGCTGACAGGTACTTCCTTAAAGCTGCCAATGGACATGTAAAAGAATTAGTTGCACCAATTAAAACCCATGCACCTTGGCGATAAATATCAGTTTTGCTTTTAAGTATGAAAATACTCACATGGGAAATATGAATGTCTAAATCACACCGCCTAATACTGCTTAACTCGTCAAATCTTAGAAAACCTGCATAACAGATGAGTATCATAGCACACAAGCGAATGTCTATCAAACTAGATGAAGCACCGTATTTATGCATGAGTTCTCTAAGAATGTCCGGTGAGATTGGCTCCTTTTTTACTATCGGTTTCTGTAACAGTCTTTTAAGACCTTGTAATACATTACGCAGGAACTTAGACTCACAAGGATTGTAAATTACTTTGTACTGACAGTCATAGTGCCACTTAAGCGCATAAAAGAACGACTCCATCCTAGAGTAAGGAGCTTTCATTTGAAACATATACAGTAGAAACCTACTAATATCTTCCGCATCCGCGGGAACTTGATTTACTTGGTTCGTAAGGCACCACTCATTCCACCCAACTAACGCTCTCTTGTATTTGTATACAGTGTTGTTGGATCTGGACGCGTCGAGCACTTGCGTCAAGATGTCACCATATCCATCAGCTGACAAAATCCTGCAAAATATATAAATGAAAAAAGATTCTGTTTCTCTGACATACAAAAAACCAGTTAATTAAATCACCATACTATAAGCTATCCAGCTAGAGTAATAATTAGTCAATCAGAAAAGTATGGATGTTAAAAGCTATCCAGCTGCATCATACATAGAAAATCGAAAACTGTGTTCACATGCGTGTACCATAACACTGAATTCGCTCAGTCCCGACTAGCGTCAACCTATTGCTAGAATGTACACCATAATAAGCCATGCGGCTGTCATTCTTATCCCATAAGAATGCTTACGATCTGTGCCAAGTGGCAATCGTGAAATTCAACTGAATACCATACACTGGTTGAGTTCATGATAAATAAGCTATTCAGCTATCATATTCATTAACGGCTATCCTGGGTAGCTATGATTGCATTAAAAACCATTAAGCCTCACACACAAAACTGGGCTTTTGAAGTTAGGTCCGAAAATAGAGTGTGTATTATTACCCAGCTTGTAAATACCCTGCGCATCCTGAAATCTAATCACATGAGATACAGTACTATGAAACGCGCTATGTTTTGAAAATAGCAGTGGCCAAAAATAAGCTGAAGGCCAACAAGGAACCACCAAAGTTGCCATAGCAGAACAAATCCTGACATGATCTAGAACTTGACCGATCAGCCCAATAGGTGGGACTAACCAATTAGTATCACCTGTCCAATTGCTAGAGAAAGCGTCAACTTGCAAAGAATTAGGACACCAAAATTTAGAATTAAATCTAGGCAATTTAGTATTCTGATCATTAGCAAACCTATCAATGGAATGCGGGCCCCATAGGCCATCCATGAATAGAAAAAATTCATTGGAGACGCCCCAATCGTCAAAATCAATCATGCGACTAATTGAATCAGCTATTTGATTCTCATTTCTAGGTACCCAGTGTACTTGAAGTGAAATCTGCTTATCTCTGCAACATTGAAAAATTCTAAGGCTCATATCTTGTAAGTCTGAAACCATACTGCCTTTTGCCACTACTGACACAACCCCTTTGTTATCCGTAAACAATTTCACTACTTTACCAGACCATCTTGGCGCAAATGCCCGCACCGTTATCTCTACAGCTTTCAACTCTCTCCAAGTGGAGCTCTTCTGAGATTCTATAGGATTCCAATTCTGTTGGACTGTCATATTGTCGGATTCAGTAACCCAAGCTCCACAGCCCACACCACTAGCATCAGTGTACACTATTATCTGAGGAATAGAATATTCAAAAAGCATACGTTTATTAAGAGTATTGACATTGTTTTTCCAGAAAAACAACTCCTCCAAAAACTTACAATTACTGGACATAGTATATTTCTTGTCCCAATGACTCCTGGAAACCACTTCATGGTACATATATCTTGACTTTAACTGACAAATAGTTCCCACTACTGGGGCGAGTGAAATAATCTTACCCGCTAATGATGCAATTTGTCTAGCTGATACATACGGCAAACATACCTGAATATCATGAATCTTGTTCAGAATACCATCTACTCTCCTCTGAGTTACCTTAATAGATCCTTCCAAACCATTCCAGGTAAGACCCAGCCAATCTAGGCATTGTGTTGGTGACCAATGAGACTTTTCTATATTCGGTACCAGCCCTGCATCAAGCAGGTCTTGTTTGACTATCTTACTTACCACCTCGCAATCAACCCGGGAGCTAGAACGAACTAGTCCATCATCTAGATATAAAACTACAAAAATACCTTTGGTACGCCATCGCTGTACTAGAGGTCTGAGGCATTTGGTGAAAACATATGGGGCAGTAGAAAGCCCAAAAGGCAACACCTGAAATTTGAAAAATCTGATACCACTACCAAAGTCCCAACTAAAACCAAGGAACCTAGTGTGTTCACTAGAAATCTCAATATGATGATATCCAGATTTCAGGTCAAAGGAGAAGAGAAAATCACCTTTCTGAAAGTAATCGAGAGCTACCGACCAATCCTCAAAACGAATTTTCTCTTTCCATAAAAATTGGTTAACAAATCTCAGATCTAAGATTAATCTCATTTTCCCAGAACTCTGTATAGAAACTGATAATGGGTTGACAACATGAGGTGTAATGGCACACTCTAAAATAAGATCCTTACTCAGTAACTCATTAATAGCATCTGAAACGAACTCACTCTGTGATAAAGCAGATTTATTATTGGAAAATAAATGCTGCGGAGGCGTATTAATAAAAGGTAACTTATAACCGTTACTAATGATATCAAGAACAAAGGGAGAAGCATCAATGTTCTGCCAAAAACTAAAGGCAGCATGAAGCCTGCCCTTAATAAGGGGTTCTGTAGTACCTTTCTCATAATCAAAATAATTATTCAGATAAAAGTCATGATCAAAATCATCAGAGTCAATATTGTTCAAATACTGAATATTGGGATAACATGCGTACCCAGTATAAGCTTGATTTCCAACATCATTAATATCCGGATCAGGGAAAGAAGATTGTTGTTGACATGGTTGATGTAGAATAGATGTATCAGTACTATCACTACCTGTAATGAATCCTGGCAAAATACCCGCTGGCTTCGATTGAGCCTGATGTGAAGCTGTATAATGATAAAAATCAACGAAAACACATATCATATAAATTAATTGATGAAGCACTCGCTAACCAGTAGAATAAGCTTACAAAAATAGCCAAAACAAAAGTATTATTTATAATCTGCTATAAATCCATCTGATAGTAACAAAAAAGATCAGTTAATCATCATAATCATAACAAACAGTCACAGTGGTAATTGTACCGAATTTAACTGAAACTGTAAAAACACAATAGTCCTGGTGTAGAACTGCATACTTCACTGCCACAACTTATAACAAGTATGCCACTGTCTGTACTACAGTCTAGTATACCAATTATCATCAACATCATCGTCACGCACAACTTACTATACTATACTAGTCTAGTCTCCAAATGACATGTATTGTGATGTCATGTATACGCCCCAAAACCAAACGGAATGGACGGAGAAACAACAACAGTATACTATCATATATAATCAACATCATATCAATCAATAATCCCACTGAATCAGTGTCAATTACCTTTAGGTGCAAGAACATGAAATTTATTATCGCTGGCCATGGGCGCCGCCATCTTTGTTTGTTTGTTGACCGAAAACACCGGGACAATTTCTCCTCCAGTGACCCGCCTTTCCACACGAGAAACAGAGATCATTGGCATTGAATCTAGCGCCGCCAGCGGTGGATTTCCACTGGTGTTGTGGACCGTAGGCTCCAGTTGCGCCAAAATCATATCTGTTTCGAGAATCATATTGGTTCCGAAAAGAATTATTGGCAGGGTTATTGCCACTGTAACTAGCAGAACGCGAATCCATTCTTCCACGGCCATGTTTGGTGGGACGTGATTTAGACTGCTTTCTTTTGAGTCTAGATGCTCTAGCCTGTGCGGATCGTATGCGCTTCTCATCTTCTGAATCACTCGCCAAATCATCACTTAGATACTCCTCCACAGCGACCCAACCTATATTTAGGATCAAATTAATAATAGAAAGTCAAGCCAATATTAAACCCCGCAAAACAACGAAAACCACACCTGTAAAAACTACAAAACCAGGAAGCGTATCATCCCTCTTTCATCACCATGTTTACGCATCGTAACGTAACAGCGGATAATCATGAGCTATATAATAGGATGATGTACACAAGCATCAAAACAAAAAGGTTAACCATGCATAACCCTATACAATAAAGAAAAACGTACATGAACACGTAGTATCACTCCCGGTATACTCGGTATAATCAACATTTATGAAAATTAACCATAATTTACTGACCTGCGTCTGATTTATCAGCCAAACGAATATGTTTGTTGCGCTTTCTAAGATCTACCAAGGCGGCTTTAACCAACTCTCCTGCTCCTGTAAACTTTCCTTCTTCAAAAAGCGCCTCTCCTCTATCTAAGGTCTCAATCACGCCAGCATTAAACTCGTACTGAGTCTTGTTACCTTTATAACGAAAAGATACCCCCGACGCTTTCTTGAGTTGTTGCGACGCTTCCAATAACTTTCTCGCGTTTTCCTCCTTGAATTGCTCCAAGGAATTATCAAGATAGGATTTAAATGATCCAAAGGCTTCCTTAACTACCTCACCAACTGGTTTTGCAGATGGGTCTGGATTTGCAGAACGTCCTGCCGTATCCGTATCGTCGAACATCACTATACAGTATTAAATACTGCTACAGCGGAAAACGTAGTAGAAAATGTTATCAACCGCGCGATTCAAAATTTAGCTGCTGCTGTGCTGCTGATCAAACTCAGTCTGTGACACCCGTCTCTCCGTCATCCATCACTACACCTCGCCTTACGTAATTGTATCTGGAAAACACTCTTATCAGATCGATTACTTAGCTTACTATTATAAATATATATCTTCAATATATAGCAAGTCTATCAGAGTAAGTTGCTATCTTCAGTAGATAGCAACTTGTTCTGATAGAACTTGGTATCAATTGAAGATAGCAATTTACTCTGATAGACTTGCTTAGCACGGAACGTACAGAACTTCCAAACCTTGCCCACTGACTGTATTCGGACTTCTTGGGTTATCGACATCGTACATGAGCGCTAATCAAGATGGCGCGGCAACGTAGCATACGAGCTGCATTAGGCCTATCATGACACAGCATGTTGCAGTTATCTCCATGGGCAAAATCGTTTCGACCTTTGGAGCTATAAACCGGCTTAGTGTAGATAAACTAAAGTATAGAGAAAACTACCAGTACTTAACTTAAGATGATCAACAAAGCTTTGATAAAAATACAATATCAAAATCAATAATCAATAATCATCTTAGCACTGCCCAGCAACAGTGAACGTGTTAAACCGTGCTTACAAGGTATTCTAAACTGGATAGAGCAAAAAAACTGTCAGTCATTCAAAGGGGCGGTCCACATAGTTCCCGGGATCCAATAGGATTGCATTTTGGTGACACGTTAGAAGGGAAAATTACCCGTCGGTGACTGAATGAAACAGGTTCCTAGCTTAATTGGTTCGTGTGTGGCGCTCTTCTAAAAACACAGTGCACAAACAGGCTGAAGTTTGCAGAAATTGGTAATTGATATAACACGGCGGGAGAAAGAACGGCGCTTCAACCGACACTGTCATGAAAATACCCCCGGTCCACATAGCTATCATTATTATTTTTCAAGCTAAAAAAGATAGGTTAAAGAGTAGTAAATTCTGCAGAAGATGATCCATGAAACAAGTGTTTTGAACTTATACTTTTCACACAGGGTCCATAACTAGTTGATAGTGTATTCCTTCAACACGGAGCGTGATGCTAAGGTCACGGTCCAATTACACGGGTCTGTGTGGCGTGCATACGGAAAACGGACAATAACTGCAGTATGGACAGCTGGAAAAACTCGCAAAAAAGTTGTCAATAATCACGTCATCTCTAAATTATGTCGCAATTATCTAGTCAATAATCACATCATCTGTAAATGATCTCGTCATCTCGTCAATTATCACGTCATCTATAAATTATGTCGCAATTATCTAGTCAATAATCACATCATCTGTAAATGATCTCGTCATCTCGTCAATTATCACGTCATCTATAAATTATGTCGCAATTATCTAGTCAATAATCACTTCATCTGTAAATGATCTCGTCATCTTGTCAATTATCACGTCATCTGTAAATTATGTCGCAATTATCTAGTCAATAATCACATCATCTGTAAATTATCACACAATTATCTAGTCAATAATCACGTCATCTGTAAATTATGTCGCAATTATCTAGTCAATAATCACGTCATCTGTAAATGATCTCGCAATTATCTAGTCAATAATTACGTCATCTGTAAATTATCTCGTCATCTCATTAATAATCACATCATCTGTAAATTAAGTCGCAATTATCTAGTCAATAATCACGTCATCTGTAAATTATCTCGCAATTATCTAGTCAATAATTACGTCATCTGTAAATTATCTTGTCATCTTGTCAATTATCACGTCATCTGTAAATTATCTCGCAATTATCTAGTCAATAATCACGTCATCTGTAAATTATGACGCAATTATCTAGTCAATAATCACGTCATCTTGAAGTTATCTCGTTATCTTGTCAATTATCACGTCATCTGTAAATCATCTCGCAATTGTCTAGTCAATAATCACGTCTTCTGTAAATTATGTCGCAATTATCTAATAATCACATCATCTTGAAATGATCTAGTCATCTCGTCAATTATCACGTCATCTTGAAATTATCTCACCATTTATTGCGTCATCTTGAAATTATGTTGAAATTATCTCGTCATTTATCTCGTCATTTGTAAATTATTTTGTCATCTCATCAATTATCACGTCAGTGTAAATTATGTTGCAATTATCTAGTCAATAATTATGTCATCTGTGAATTATGTCTTAATTATCTAGTCAATAATCACTTCATCTGTAAATTATGTCGCAATTATCTAGGCAACAATTACGTTATGTGTAAATTATCTCGTCAATTATCATGTCATCTGTAAATTATCTCGCAATTAATTAGTCAATAATCACGTCATCTGTAAATTATGTCGCAATTATCTAGTCAATAATCCCGTCATCTGTAAATTATCACGTCATCTTGTCTCATTTATCTCATCATCTGGAAATTATGTTGAAATCATCTCGTCATTTATCTGGTCATCTTGAAATTATGCTGCAAATATCTAGTCATGTCATCATCTGGTTAACTCGTCATGACCCTTCAGGGCCACCGTAGATACTGGAACACTGACCTTTTCCCCATAAATCGTTACATTTCAATTCCGGGGGGGGGGGGGGGGGGGGGGTGGGGTACTCACGTATGTAAGGCATACGGGGACGTGCCGCTCCAGTGGGTCGTTTTTTCATGAGACATCCTTAGCCATGGGTAGGCTTTTCAACTGAAAAATCCTTAGACATGGGTCCTGTTATTGACACTAGCCCTTAGCAATAGGTCAGATTTGAGCACATCGTTGACGACGTTTTTTCCGGGCGTTTTTCAATATCAACCTGAATTCAATTCGATAAATTCAACCCCGGAATCGTGGAATTCAACCCATTTAACCATGAGATTAACAAAGTAGAATTCATGTTACTGTATCATGTACAATTTTGAATGAAGAACTAAAACAAACTGTACTAACTGTTATAATAAAATGTTAATCTTGCAAACGGCAAGCATATGGTAGGCCTAGGCCTACTTCAAATGTGTATTTTTGATTATTTTAAGTGAAATGTTGTGTTTAAAATCTCGGGTTAGAAACCCTTAGACATGGGTCTACATTTGAAGAAAAATCCTTAGACATGGGTACCCTTTCCGGCAAAATTACCCTTTTAAGGGAAGTGGGTATGGGTTTTGAGGCTGGAGCTGCACACCCCCGTCCAAAATAAATCCAAGTACCCCCCCCCCCCGGGATTTCAGTATTCCTACATACCTTATCTATTGAAACAATTACTTTTTCCACATTTCATTTTTCTTGGCAATCTCTCCGATGAGTTGAACAGCTTTGAACTAGAACTGGAATCGGTCGCTCAAGCCTTTCGGTTCACAGTATGAAGTACACTGGTTTCGCCCCCCCCCCCCCCCCCCCCCCCCCCCGCAGCTTTGAACTAGAACTGGAATCGGTCGCTCAAGCCTTTCGGTTCACAGTATGAAGTACACTGGTTTCGCCCCCCCCCCCCCCCCCCCCCCCCCCCCCCCCCCCCCCCCGTTCGCGTCTCCGACATCAGCGACCGATTTCAGTTCTAGGTACTCTGAACATGTAGTACGCCTATGGCAAGCTCAATGTATAATAACTCGATTTTTAAAACAGTGCATAGTTTATCACCGATTATCACCGATATAAACCCCGTGGGTGCGGGGGAGGGGGAGGGGCGTTCTTCTATCAAAATCATACGTGGATGAGCCTCCCAGACATCGGAATTCTGACTTTCAATATACCTGCCTAATGCAAAATTAACACCCATTGGTATACCGTATGTATTGACACCTCCCTCAGGGGCGGAAATCCCGGGGGGGGGATGGGGGGGATTTATCCCCCCCACTTTTTGACCTGGGGGGGATGGTCAATGTAATCATCCCCCCCTGATTTTTCACATCTACCAACAAAAAAAAGGAAAAAAGGGGGGGGGGGGGGAAGGAAAAAAAGAAAGAAAAAAAGGGGGAAAAGGAGGGGAAAAGAGAGGGAGGGAGGGACATAAGAACGTTTGGAGTTTATTGTACGTTGGTTAGGATACATACGCGTATGTACGTTAAGAATCCATCTTTTGGAGGTAACTAATTAACTTCTTTCTGGTATAGGCCTAATTGCCTATTTAAAAAGCCAATATTGATCAGAAATAAAGTGATTGCTTTTCAATAAAATATTGGTCAAAAGTATACCAGATCGCACGAAATGAGTTTGAAAATTGAAAACAATTCTACTTCTCAGGGGGGCATATCCCCCACCCTCAGACCCCCCTGTTGGAGCTTTTAAACCATCTATACTAAAATCAAGAATATATCAGTATAAAAAATGCTCAACTTCTTTTGTTCATTGATAAAAAACAAAATATTTATTGAAAATGAAGCGATGGCTTTTCAATACAATATTGGTCAAAAGTATACACCAGATCGCACCAAATGAGTTTGAAAATTGAATTTTTTTCTACTTCTGAGGGGGCCACATCCCCCCTCAGACTCCCCCCTGTCCGAGCATAGATCGGAGTGCTGTGCTGCGCACCGCCTGGATGGTACCAGCTCAATTAAATATTTTAGGGGCAAAACTTATCATCCCCCCCACACCTAACAAGAAATTTCCCCCCCTGGCCTGTCCCTGATGGTACGTAGGCCTATACCAAACTTGGTAAAATGTCTACCGATCAACCCCTTGTTATACATGTATATACAATAAGGTAGAAAATTGGGTTCTCAAAAGTGTATATTACCCAAAATTGGGTTCTAAAAACTTGTATTTTAAACATTTAACTATATATAGTGATAATCGGTGATAAACACTGTTTATCGAAATATTATACATTGAGCTTGCCATACTACTCCTCATCGCGGGAGAATACTCGGATATGGCGCGAAAAGTTGGTACCCTGTTCCAAATTTGATTCCAAATACATGTGTACAGTAATAGCAGCTGAATAGAGAACCGTGTACCAGCATATTGATTGATTTAGAGTGACGTCACTCTTTATTATGCTAAACAGTGAATCGCTTCTCCACGTGAATAATTCAACACTTCCAAAATCATAACAAACATTTCGCTGACTGAACACAGGGCGATCGTGAATAGCGACAATTACGCTGCACGGTGAGTCAGGAAGCTTTCACGATTCTCGTTTCCAATGGAATGTCATCAACGATTGAGGTAAGTCTCCATAAATTCTTCAATGTGATGTTGACATGCGATGGAGTATAATCTTAAGATTTGTAGACATACTTTAGATTTTAAATATTATATCGCTGAAACGTTTTGATTTGTGATCATGTTTTATACCGATGGATGATGTTGTGCTTGCGGAGTAGATCTCGTGTATCACCACCACGCCTTTCCCGTAGTAGTGGTGTAGTTTCGTGTAGTGTACCGTATGACAAGCGGTTGGTCCCCGCACGACTTCTCCTGTTTACTCCAACAGATTATGAGATTATATCGACTTAAAAGCAAATAGAGTAGTGCAATTAATTTGCATACAGCGGTCATGCTCACCTTTAGCCGTTATTGATTATTGATTGATCGAGGTATCATTCATGCAGTAAAGTGTCGGCATATTTATATTTGATCGTGTTTAGTTTATGTAGTAGATATTTGCCGGGGGGGGGGGGGGCGTATTTGTTGTTATTGTCTAATTTAATTGTAAACACCGTGGGTTGGTAAACTGCTTTTATTCATATTATAGGTGTATTTATTTATTTATTTATTTAGATGTTGTCATATACATGTATATCTGCTATAATCTTCAGATAGGGACAATGTTGTGGTTTTAAACAAACTCTTTGAACTTTCTTCTACATCTTGAATAAGTTGATTGAATTTCTTTCTTCAATTGTCTTGTTTTTACTCTAGGCGCGCCTATGTCTAAACAAAAATCTCAACTTTTAATTAAGAAAAAATATTAAGTTGTTCAGGAGTTATGGTCTAAATAGTGCAATTATTTCTAAGAAAACCCTATAATCAAGTTGTGTTTGTTTGTATATTTAGACCTATCATATTATGTAGTAGTATGCGTTTCATTAGGAGCTTCTTAGTAGAGGAAACATTGTATCAATTCAATAACGTATTGTTGCCTCGATAATTTAATGTAGTAATTTTGAATGAACTTGTGAGACGCGCTCTTTATTATTAATAATCAATATTAGTGTCATTATTCATTAGTAGTGGTATTATATTAGTGTTAGTATTAGTATTACTTGTTTTGTTTTAATCATTGATGTCAAGATATGACATGAAATTTGGTATTTCATGTTTAAAACCATAAATTAGTTCTAAGTATACTACGCGTTACGTCATCTCATTCACACCAAGGAGATGTTCATACGCAGCTCATTAGAACTAGGTATACACAGTTATTTTAAAAATATGTTGATTTTTACAAGAAAGAGGAATATTGCAGACAATTCTTTAAGTGACAATCCATTACCGTCGAAAAAGGATTTTATTTATAATAGTTATTAAAATTAATAAAAGGCACGAATCGGAGCATGAATGAGAATATAATAATCTAAATCGCGTCCGACACCATTTGCTTGAAAGTCAGAAATATTTCAGCACCAGCGAAATTCTAGAAAGAATCTCACGAGTGCGTGATGTCAAAATCCAACACGTTACGGTATTTACAACCACACCACACCAAACAGATCGATCGATTGCATCGTGATCGTGATGGTTGTCGAAGTCGCGCGGTCCAGGGTACTCAAGTGATTATTATGCTAATTTAAGTCAATCGGTTTGAAGTCAATTACTGATCTATTATAATCTCATAATCTGCTGGAGTAAACAGGAGAAGTCGTGCGGGGACCAACCGCTTGTACCGTATGCATATATGGGTGTAGTAGTACTACTACTAGAATATCCTGGTTAGCACGCGTTTAGACTTTACAGGTGGAATGAATAGTGACAGAGAAAATGAAACGTAAATTCCCGGGCGTCAATTGCAGTCCAACACATTGTAAAAGCAAGTTATGTTATTTGTTTGTTGGTGCTAAAATGTCTCCGTATATTGAAAAAATAGTTGGTTTTTATCCCGGGGGGGTCACTCACATATAAAAGTGCTACCCATGCTTGTTAATCAACCCTCAAAACTGACCCATATTGGCGTAACTGGTGGAAGTTAATTTGATACCCTTATTGGCGTCAGTGGCGTAGCCAAGGGGGGGCAAGGGGGGGCAGCTGCCCCCCCTGTGGGGTTCTCTGCCCCCCCTGTTGCCCCCCCTGTGGGAAATGTCAGTTGAAATAATTTGGGACTAACCTATTCACAACACAAGGAAATTCAATCCTCAATTTGGTTGTTGCCCCCCCCCCCACCAAAACTCCCGGCCCCCCCTTTGCCCCCCCACTGAGAAAAACCTGGCTACGCCACTGATTGGCGTCAAGTGTTATCATTTCATACCCATAATGGCGTAATGGCGTCAAAAACTCATAGTACATTTCAATGCACAATTATTCATGATATCCATGATATCCCTTCCATTTTATACTTTTATGAGTAAGCAAAACTGTGTGTACTTACCGCCCGACTTACCGACGTTTTACTTTGGAATATTTTCCGTGTAGAATTTATATTTATTCCATGCCCGATTCCATGTGACTTGCAGCTTCGTTCATCGGCCGGTATACGCGAAATATTGAGAGTGGGAACCAGCCCGGGAACCAGCGATGGCCAATAGTCTCATACGCACGTTTCACGTGTCCAATATGCCAATATCAGACAGACGCCACATATACATTTCCGTGAGGCATTTGCTTTCGCGTTGTTGTGTGAGGATGATATTAGTTCCCGTATTAGTTCAGAGGGGTTGCACGAAAACAGACGTCTTTTTACCGGCCGATTTATACCCAGAAAATTTGACCCATTATGGCGAAAACTATGGTTTGAAAATGAACCCCTAAACGTCGAAAGAGCCAAAAAATGACCCCTTATTTTAAAAAACGTCGACGACGCTATATACTCAAAATCCGACCCATTTTCGACGTTTTTATTAACGCGGATGCGACGCACTGTTATATGTGAGTGACCCCCAGGGGTTTTTATGCCTCCTAATTTAATTACAGGCCTGACCTACCCCTCTATTTTTCAATATACATAGAGTTTGTCATTTCATTAGGGGCAGGGGAGGGGGAGGGATCAGAGGGCGGTACCTTCTTTCAAATTCAAGGGTTAAAGGTAGATGACCCGATCACATTTTCGTAACACAGAATTATTTCAAACATACGGAGATTTCATATCATATGAAAGCTCGTATTTTTCTCATCATCATACTGAAATTTGACGGCCTAAATCGGTATAATTACGGAGAAATCGATGAAATAACGTCGAATTACCGCGAATGGTGGTAACCACCAATATAGTTTGTGTACTACTCAATGGGTAGGGCGTAGGCCTACAGTTCACAGCATCTTGTGCGTCTAAAACAAGAACCATTAGAGCTATGCAACTCAAACTTAGGAACACGACTTTTTTAAGGATGACCTTTCATGTAGAATAGAAAACTTCAAGTTGAAAATCGGAACATCTACCTTTAAATGCCCACATGCCCCTCTAAATTAAACCCCTAGCTGCAGTTCATACCTAATTTCAGGTCCTCCATTGCTTGCTGCAATGATCATAGCCATCATTTTCAAGGGGGTGGGAGCAGATCACATACCCAACCTGTTTTTTAGTTATTCAGTAAAACGCTGTGTGTATGTGAGGGAGGGTGGACTGTACTTAATACCGGAAGAGAGAGAGAGAGAGGGGGAGGGGAAGGGGAATGTTACGCCTCAAAGGGACACACTGTCATGTTTTTATTTTAATAAATTTACTTCAGAATTCAAGATGAACATTAAAAATTGCCAATATTGTTGTTTCTACTAAAAAAAACCCAGCAAAACTTGATTTAAACAATGTTTTAAATATGTTGGAATACCACCTTTAACCATATAAAATGCTGGTTGCGGCTCTACCAGTATTTTTGAATCGACGTTTTGTTGTAAAAAGAGGGCTGATTTTTCTTAATCCTTATAGGTGTAAGTTCATACATGTAATACAATTGTAAAAATAAACAAATCCCAGTTTTTGTCATATTTTTTTTGTAATTGAGGGCGCTGCCTCCACCACATCTCTTAATGCCCCTCTCTTAATGCCCCGTTCATAAATACTTTGGTGGGGGCTGGATAATTTCATTTTTGGTATATCAAAACTTTTTTGACCCCCCTCTCGCCCTCTTGCCATGCTACAAACTTTTTGACCCCCCTGTATTACTGCCTGCACCTGAAACTTTTTTGTCCCCGTTCATTGTTATCAAGTTCAGAGAACATAAGATATGATATATTTTATGGGATTTTTTTTTGACCATGTTTCATATTTTATTTTGATGGACGCATCACATCTAGGAGGGCAGGTTGTAGAATCTAGAGTGAATCAGAACTCCCACTTCAATTGCGGGCATCTTTGGTTTAGTGCCATGGTCTTTAATCCCCTGAATAACTTCACATATTTATGCAAACCAATTACTCCAATTAGGATGCTCCCTCCAATTATATATCCTGGCTTTAAAGATGTTTTTGCTATTGACATGAATTTGCCATTCTTTCTTATTTTAGCTGGGCTAGTACATGAAAATAGGGCCGTAGACATCTGCGTGCGCCAAAAAATTGCTATTTTTACGTTGATTTATGAACGTTCCGTAAATAATGTGCATACATGTAAAGCAGGGGTTTGGGGGCGGAGCCCCCAGAAATTTTTGGAAACTAATGAGTGTTTTAAACTTTTTTGACCCCCCCCCTCTGTTGGGGTTTTCAAAAACTTTTTTGACCCCCCCTTTGCAGAGTATCAACACTTTTTGGGCCCCCCTATAATTATCCAGCCCCCTCACCCCACCAAAGTATTTATGAACACTCCCTAACCATATAGTACAGTACCAATTGTGATGAATCCATAGAGGGGCGCAATATACATACACTGTACAATGTACATGTACCCAAGTATATTATTTAGTGATGTGTGATGCGCCATTTCTGGAGGTTCAAAGTGGTTTTAATACAAAGATACAAAAATAACATGAAAATAAGGCCAATAAACACAAGTAGCTCGTTTCCAGTAGCAAGCCTGAAAAGTCCAATGCAAAATGCAGTTTTTTATTTTTATTTGTTTGCTCAAATTCGTCGTGGAGATTGACTTGAAATGGTTTTATTTAGCCAAATTGTACATTTTTGTTACTCTGATGCTCGCTAAAATGTTTGCCGTAATTATGTGGCCAATCGCCAGCTTGAAACAATTTTTACAAAATATGGCGCCCTAGCAATTTGTTTCCGTTTTTTCTATTAAAAAAAAAATGCGCAAGAATCGAGCGTCTCAGTGAAATGCGGGTGCACTACTTTGGAAACAAACTTCTTCTTTTTTTGGCCTAATATAAGCAAAAATTAGTTACGAGACATAATCAGACATTAGGCTCATGAAAGTCAATTACTAGTTTCCCGTTACTTTTGTTCATCAAAGTGATGAGGCGACTTTTTCATTATTCATTATTCATTATTTGATCAGATTTCATTATTGACATGTACATGTATTGTAAATGCATGTTTGATCAACCCATATTGATACGGTGCTCATTTAAATAATATAAAAACATGTTTGTAAGGTGCATATGCACATGGGGTGTATGATTCGGGGGAAACCCGATGTTTTTTGCAGAAACGAATAAATGCATCAAAATAATGTTCACGGAAGGTAGGTTTACGATTAAAAAAGCCTTCCTGATGAGCCTACATGTAGTTCTCAAAATTCATATTTTAAGAGAGTGAAAAATGTGTTCAAATTGATAAAACTGGCAACAATTGTGTTTAAAAATAAATAATGATTTTTTGGGGGAAATCTTGAAATTTTGACGCGGGTGAAAAAAAGTGATGCTGGCGGGTAACAGGAAACTCGATATCGACTTTCATGCGCCTTAGTCCTGTCCGGGATTGCCCCGAGCACTCGAGTAGAGCATGGAAAATGGAATGACTCAAAATTAATTTTAAATATGGTGCAATAAAATGCATCTTGGGGTCCTTGGTTTCCTTGTTATTCTACCATCATATTCACTATCATCTGTATTGTAACATGCATACAATTTTGACTGTTTTACTTTTAGTGCAGGAAGTTATATTTATAAATGTTTTATTTGACCTATCATCTCTTTGCAGATTATACAACATATTAACACCACCACTATAGATCCCATACCTCGCCAGAGGAGGGTTAGCCAATTATAATGTCTGTAGATTTAGTTCAAACCCAGTCTGATGTAAGTCATCAGCCAACACAAGCACCACCATCTGAATACCTCGAACCCAATACACCTGAAGTGATAGAAATGAAATCCTCAGTTAATTTCACACGTCTCCCCCAGGATCCTCCTCCCACAACGTTTCCATATGGAGGAGGAGGAAACATGAAACCAGGAATACCCATGATTATAGCACCAGTTTCAAATGGTAAGTGGTTATTGCTTTTTTTAAACATACTTATTGTGCTATCCCATGGAGGGGCAAGAGCAAGGTGCATGGCGGGGTAAAATGGGAAAAATCAAAATCGGTAAGTTCCTTCCAGAGGAATGCTGTCATTCTTCCCAGAAATTACACATTTTTCTAGCCTTGGAAAGCAGCATTCATGAATGGAACCGTACTGATGTTGTATTTTAAGTAAATCAGCAAAGCACTCTCATCTTACTATAATTTGCGTAATGTTGTATGTATGTGACTATCTATGTACATGTATGTATCCATAAAATGCTCCCTCATTTTTCATTCTAAAAGCTGTGAATGTTTCACTGATAAATAAAGGATGATGATCTGAGACGGGCTATAAGCTATAAATGGACGAAAACCGTAGAGAATTGACCAAGATATGAGGATCGAACATCGTAAACCTGACATTCTCATACTTGACGACCGAAACAAAAAGGCTTTTATTGTTGAAATTTCCACGCCATTTGATGCTTTCCTGGACCAATGTTACCATACCAAATTTGAATATTACCAACCACTTTCCGAACTCATCACAGTTGATACAAACTATACTTGTAAAATAATAGTCATAATTATTGGTTCAACAGGGTGCGTCCACAATAAAGTGGTTCCCGGGCTCAAAATGCTTGGGATTAGCTCCCGCAAGAGCAAAGCCATCGCCAAATACCTGAGCATAAGTGCTGCCATAGGCTCCAAATTAGTTTGGCAACAGCGTCAACGAGCACGTGAGGATGCTACTGCGCGTTAAATGGCCATTTCATTTTTCATCCATTTGCGCGTATAGCGATGGCTTTGCTCCCACAACATTCCTTGTATCCATGTAGTTTATATATTATTTTGATTGATTATATTGCTCTTCATGAGTGTTTCTCTTAGTGTAAAATTAATATTGTTTGGTTTACCGCCTGCTCCGTGAGCAATTTGTGGTTACCACTGTTTTTGCAGAAATATTAATAAAATACTCATATGTATCCATAAAATGCTCCCTCATTTTTCATTCTAAAAGCTGTGAATGTTTCACTGATAAATAAAGGATGATGATCTGAGACGGGCTATAAGCTATAAATGGACGAAAACCGTAGAGAATTGACCAAGATGTGAGGAAAAACAGGCTAAATCTAGGGCTTTTTCAGACTATTGCTACAGGCTGTGTTTGTTTATCTCTATGCGTAATGCATCCATGCAGTCAGCGCGTGTAACGCGTCGTAGTGCGTCGTGAAAATAGACGCGCACACATTTGCGGGCGGGCAAATAATAGAGAAATAAGCTATGTTAAGGTTAAGGTTAGGCCTTGGGGTTGAGATAAGCAGTGGGGTGGTGGTGTAATGAAGTAAATGTGGTTTGGGAGGTAGAGGGGTTATTGAAGAAACGTGAAATAACCGAGGGCCATGAGGTAATGAAATAATGTGGTTTCTGATAGGAAAAAAGCATGATATGGTGAATCTAAATCATGTAACATGGTGTCAGCTGTGGGATTTGACACTGTTGGTAATCCTGATTAATAACCCTAACCCCCAAGGCACCTTTTCCAAAGAATTTTTTTTTTGCGGCCAAATAGCGAGGGGAAAAAGTGCCCCCACGCCCCCAGGGCTCGAACCCCAGACCTCTGGGAGGATTGAGGGCGTTCCCTGGAAAATATCACATAATATAGCTTTAATCGTTCCCAAAGAATATGAAGCTGTGATTAATTACCCAGATTTGTGTTAGTGTTGTATTGTCAGGATTGCATTTTATCCCATTTTTACCACTGAACATGACCATTAATTGGCTCAAGCTTCCTTTAGTTTGAAAGAGGCGTTTAAACTCATGCTTACAAATTGCTTATGATCTGAGTGTCCCCTGGATTGGTTTTTATTCATTTATATGCTATTACTGAGTAGATAATTTTATATTAATTTCACCAGTGGTATGGTCTATGTTTAATGGTGCAGAATAAAAAGCATATTGTATTATGGAGTTATGGACTTTTGATGACATTGCTAAAATGCGATGCGAGTAAGCAGAATGAGTCGGATGTCAGGAATATAGATTTTTAGTTATATAGGTAAAAATAGGCAAATTTGTAATTTTTACTTTGTTTTCTTAGTTTAAACTTTTTGTATATAAATTGGGGATTGTGCAGTTGGACCATACTGTGGCATTTTCCACTTGCTTTTGAATGATGAACAAACATATCAAAATTGAAAACCGCGGATATAGTGACTCATTTCGCTTGATCACATCACTAATGTGTAAATAATCAGTGATCACTTAGTAAATTGTTTTTCAATTGTTAATGTAAGTTGTCTCTATTCCCCATACTTCCCAATCCTGCAATCATTGATAAAATTGATAAAATACACTGTCATTTTCTTCATCAGCAATACAATGTCCCTCCACAAACTTTTGAATTAATTTGCCCGTAGTATTCCAAACGGGAAAATCAAATACTGAATTAACCCTAACTCCCTAAGCGTGTATTTGACAATTAAACTCAATTAAACTATCAGGGGAGAGAACAGGTAAAAATTTGTGGGAAAGATCACTGTTTACCCGCACCGGGGATCGAACCCGCGGAAGGCAGACGCCTAACTGATTGCGCTAACGGGGAGCTAGAAAAAAGAGACCATTTGACAGCTCGTCGGATAGTGACACGAGATAGAATCGTGAAGGATGCGGTACAGCCGCTATTTGCCGTTGCCTCTGGTAAGTTTAGGTTTAATAGGGTTAATGCACATGTTGGTATATAATAATTAATAATGATAGATCATTTGATTGAATACTTTAAATTTTGAAACATGATTTAAAATTTTGTTTTCTGTTTGAAGTGGAGGATAAGGAATAAGATTTTTTTAGGCCTATTTGGCATGATTAAGCTTGATTTAGCTTGCATGTAGGGTTCAATAGACAAGACCTATAAAAATAGACACTACATGTACCTACATAGGATAAATGAATTTAAAAAGATTCCTGGTGATTTACGTGTATTGTTATTTTGTCACCCAAGGTTAATCGTTTGATTCCCAACAATAGAATTGTGACAGACAGGTCTAACTGTGCATTCGTGCAAAACCCACCGTCAATGATATCGGTGTACTTTGATTGGTTGACTGATCAACGTCATAGAATTTACATTACATACATGGGCATAGACATGTGTGGCACAGTTCAAAAGCAAATCCCTGATGGCACAGTTCAAAACGTCTTTAAAAACTCATTTGACACAGAATGCTTTATAAATACTAATGTGTTTTTTGGTGGACAAGTTAACTTGGCCACCTTAGCTTTCAGATGAAAGGTCATGGGTCATTATTATTGTTTCAATTAGCTAGTGGTGACGTTAAACGTTACAATTATTGTATTTACTAAATAATGTAAATTGTATTATACATAAAGGAAGAAGTATTGATAGAAAAACGAATCTTATCTGTGGTTTCATCCAATTTGAGCTTTTTAATACAGCCGGCAGTAGACTTTTGGTATAAAATGCTAAATATCGCCAATCGCCGCCAAATTCAGATTTTCAAGGCAAAATTAGTATTTTAATGATATTTTATAATATATGTGTCTATTACAATAAATAAAATGGTGTTTTGATGGACATGTAGTTCAAATATCACAGTTTAATAGTTTATTGAGTGGATAAACTAGACAGTCTCAATATTATTTTAACTTATGACTTCCAAATATGTAATGACACCCCAGTGGTGTGGTGGTTGTTCCTCCGGCTGTGGTGCATTGTACCTGGGTTCAAATTCTGCTGGGGACCACATATATGTTTGTATAATATTGGTACTTTTTGATGTTCCATTATATTAATTACTTACAATATCATTAGTTTGTTTATTAATGAGACTCTTTTTTTTATCTATTATTATTTTTTACTTTTTTGGTTCAATGAATATGTCATGAATATCACGATTTTCTTTTTTTTTATTCGGCTGTTGTTATGAACTTCATGAACTTATACAGTGTATTTATTCGTGATTTATCTTTACAAAACGATTGACTACAAATTATCCTGGCGGTCCCAAGTTCGCGCCTTGGGAAATCCAAGTTATTTTGTGCACTTTTAAATTTGTCATTGGAATTTAAAATTAAATTATAAATAATGATATTTTTTCTTTCAATTCTTTTTCTTAACTTCACCATAATGATATAGGCCTAGCTCACAAACGTCTCAGTGATTTCCTTCCAGAAACAACACACTGTGATCCTCTTGCCAACTTCCACAAAATTCAACAGATCCATTCCAAGTCCCCCCACCCCCAGTTTTTTAGAAGACCTTGTTACAAAACGATTGACTATAGTATTAGTATTATAATAATTATCCTGGCGCCCCGGGAAATCCAAGTTATTTTGTTGCATTTTTGAATTTGTCATAAATTACGTTTTTCTCGTAATTAATAAACATTGGAATTTAAATTAAATTATAAATTATGATATATTTTCTTTCAATTTTTTTTTCTCCACAAACTTCACCACATAGGGCCTATCGCTCACATAACGTCTCGGTGATTTCCTTCCAGAAACAACACACTAGTGATCCTCTTGCCGACTTCCACAAAATTCAACAGATCCATTCCAAGTCTTCTCATTATCCTTTTGACACTAAAAACACTTGTCCACCCAGTTTTTTAGAAGACCTTGTTTGCCATGTATTATATTCCTTTTTTCAATTTGGTATATAAAAAGGTTATTTTTTGTGTAACTTTTAATTATGATATTATTATTATTTATATCATTATTATATTATTAAGTTGTATTTAAGTTAAATTATTTGTAGATTAAGTTGTGGAAGTAAAATGATGTTGTTTTTTTGTATGTAAGAATATATTATTTTTATTATTATTATTATACTCCATTATTAACAAAGTTAATACTGAGTATATTGTTTTTGTTTTTGCGCGGGGCGACTATCATTTTCGAATAGCTCGAAAACTAGTCAACCTATTCCAACCAAAATCGGCACACGTTATTTTTTTCTCGACATGCGCTACGACTCCGCGTTTCGGAAAAAAATACGCACCCAATTTTTTTTTATCATGGAAAAGTCTTAGTTTAGCTTATCTCAGCTTTGAGATAATATTCGAATATTATCTCCCCCATTGAAAACAATGGGAAAATACTCCCGATGAGATATCTCAAAAACTAATTGAGCCATTGCACTGAAAATTGACACACAGGCTGATGACTACAACAGCTTTAATTGATGTGCCACTCGGATAATTCTGACAGTTTCCATGGCAACGGGAGCCATTCACTTAAAAAAATACCACATTTCACTGGTTTCCATGGAAACCATGCACAAACAAAATTTGTTGAATTCATAAAAATATGCACATGCATATATAGCATCATGCTGCCAGGTTTCAGAGTCACACATGCAAAAATGAGTGCTTGACAGCTCATTTTGTGGCTCATTTTGTAATTTTTCACTATTGGTCGTCACGGTAACCCGAAAAGCGACGTCACACATTTTAAGCGAACCGACCTGAATCGACAATTTGTCGACTCGACCCGACGCTGAAAATCTCGTTCCAATCGCTCAATTCGTTCCAAAGATATTGCCCCGACAAGCTTTTGGCCCTGTCTGGGCTGCCTGATAGTCTGCTATAGGCTTACTTGTGACAATTTTTGTGGTACCGTAATGTTCGCGCTTACAGTTCACCATGACATTAGTGCACAAATAATTATGCTCGATCTTATTTTCTTGGAGCGTGCACGTCTACGTGTGGGAACACAGATCACCAAACACACAAATCAATGTAAATTTTGCCCAAAGAGCACAGAATGAAGTGTGCGAAAATTAAAAAACATTGAAAATTATTATACTCCATTATTAACAAAGTTAATACTGAGTATATTGTTTTTGTTTTTGCGCGGGGCGACTATCATTTTCGAATAGCTCGAAAACTAGTCAACCTATTCCAACCAAAATCGGCACACGTTATTTTTTTCTCGACATGCGCTACGACTCCGCGTTTCGGAAAAAAATACGCACCCAATTTTTTTTTATCATGGAAAAGTCTTAGTTTAGCTTATCTCAGCTTTGAGATAATATTCGAATATTATCTCCCCCATTGAAAACAATGGGAAAATACTCCCGATGAGATATCTCAAAAACTAATTGAGCCATTGCACTGAAAATTGACACACAGGCTGATGACTACAACAGCTTTAATTGATGTGCCACTCGGATAATTCTGACAGTTTCCATGGCAACGGGAGCCATTCACTTAAAAAAATACCACATTTCACTGGTTTCCATGGAAACCATGCACAAACAAAATTTGTTGAATTCATAAAAATATGCACATGCATATATAGCATCATGCTGCCAGGTTTCAGAGTCACACATGCAAAAATGAGTGCTTGACAGCTCATTTTGTGGCTCATTTTGTAATTTTTCACTATTGGTCGTCACGGTAACCCGAAAAGCGACGTCACACATTTTAAGCGAACCGACCTGAATCGACAATTTGTCGACTCGACCCGACGCTGAAAATCTCGTTCCAATCGCTCAATTCGTTCCAAAGATATTGCCCCGACAAGCTTTTGGCCCTGTCTGGGCTGCCTGATAGTCTGCTATAGGCTTACTTGTGACAATTTTTGTGGTACCGTAATGTTCGCGCTTACAGTTCACCATGACATTAGTGCACAAATAATTATGCTCGATCTTATTTTCTTGGAGCGTGCACGTCTACGTGTGGGAACACAGATCACCAAACACACAAATCAATGTAAATTTTGCCCAAAGAGCACAGAATGAAGTGTGCGAAAATTAAAAAACATTGAAAATTATTATACTCCATTATTAACAAAGTTAATACTGAGTATATTGTTTTTGTTTTTGCGCGGGGCGACTATCATTTTCGAATAGCTCGAAAACTAGTCAACCTATTCCAACCAAAATCGGCACACGTTATTTTTTTCTCGACATGCGCTACGACTCCGCGTTTCGGAAAAAAATACGCACCCAATTTTTTTTTATCATGGAAAAGTCTTAGTTTAGCTTATCTCAGCTTTGAGATAATATTCGAATATTATCTCCCCCATTGAAAACAATGGGAAAATACTCCCGATGAGATATCTCAAAAACTAATTGAGCCATTGCACTGAAAATTGACACACAGGCTGATGACTACAACAGCTTTAATTGATGTGCCACTCGGATAATTCTGACAGTTTCCATGGCAACGGGAGCCATTCACTTAAAAAAATACCACATTTCACTGGTTTCCATGGAAACCATGCACAAACAAAATTTGTTGAATTCATAAAAATATGCACATGCATATATAGCATCATGCTGCCAGGTTTCAGAGTCACACATGCAAAAATGAGTGCTTGACAGCTCATTTTGTGGCTCATTTTGTAATTTTTCACTATTGGTCGTCACGGTAACCCGAAAAGCGACGTCACACATTTTAAGCGAACCGACCTGAATCGACAATTTGTCGACTCGACCCGACGCTGAAAATCTCGTTCCAATCGCTCAATTCGTTCCAAAGATATTGCCCCGACAAGCTTTTGGCCCTGTCTGGGCTGCCTGATAGTCTGCTATAGGCTTACTTGTGACAATTTTTGTGGTACCGTAATGTTCGCGCTTACAGTTCACCATGACATTAGTGCACAAATAATTATGCTCGATCTTATTTTCTTGGAGCGTGCACGTCTACGTGTGGGAACACAGATCACCAAACACACAAATCAATGTAAATTTTGCCCAAAGAGCACAGAATGAAGTGTGCGAAAATTAAAAAACATTGAAAATTATTATACTCCATTATTAACAAAGTTAATACTGAGTATATTGTTTTTGTTTTTGCGCGGGGCGACTATCATTTTCGAATAGCTCGAAAACTAGTCAACCTATTCCAACCAAAATCGGCACACGTTATTTTTTTCTCGACATGCGCTACGACTCCGCGTTTCGGAAAAAAATACGCACCCAATTTTTTTTTATCATGGAAAAGTCTTAGTTTAGCTTATCTCAGCTTTGAGATAATATTCGAATATTATCTCCCCCATTGAAAACAATGGGAAAATACTCCCGATGAGATATCTCAAAAACTAATTGAGCCATTGCACTGAAAATTGACACACAGGCTGATGACTACAACAGCTTTAATTGATGTGCCACTCGGATAATTCTGACAGTTTCCATGGCAACGGGAGCCATTCACTTAAAAAAATACCACATTTCACTGGTTTCCATGGAAACCATGCACAAACAAAATTTGTTGAATTCATAAAAATATGCACATGCATATATAGCATCATGCTGCCAGGTTTCAGAGTCACACATGCAAAAATGAGTGCTTGACAGCTCATTTTGTGGCTCATTTTGTAATTTTTCACTATTGGTCGTCACGGTAACCCGAAAAGCGACGTCACACATTTTAAGCGAACCGACCTGAATCGACAATTTGTCGACTCGACCCGACGCTGAAAATCTCGTTCCAATCGCTCAATTCGTTCCAAAGATATTGCCCCGACAAGCTTTTGGCCCTGTCTGGGCTGCCTGATAGTCTGCTATAGGCTTACTTGTGACAATTTTTGTGGTACCGTAATGTTCGCGCTTACAGTTCACCATGACATTAGTGCACAAATAATTATGCTCGATCTTATTTTCTTGGAGCGTGCACGTCTACGTGTGGGAACACAGATCACCAAACACACAAATCAATGTAAATTTTGCCCAAAGAGCACAGAATGAAGTGTGCGAAAATTAAAAAACATTGAAAATTATTATACTCCATTATTAACAAAGTTAATACTGAGTATATTGTTTTTGTTTTTGCGCGGGGCGACTATCATTTTCGAATAGCTCGAAAACTAGTCAACCTATTCCAACCAAAATCGGCACACGTTATTTTTTTCTCGACATGCGCTACGACTCCGCGTTTCGGAAAAAAATACGCACCCAATTTTTTTTTATCATGGAAAAGTCTTAGTTTAGCTTATCTCAGCTTTGAGATAATATTCGAATATTATCTCCCCCATTGAAAACAATGGGAAAATACTCCCGATGAGATATCTCAAAAACTAATTGAGCCATTGCACTGAAAATTGACACACAGGCTGATGACTACAACAGCTTTAATTGATGTGCCACTCGGATAATTCTGACAGTTTCCATGGCAACGGGAGCCATTCACTTAAAAAAATACCACATTTCACTGGTTTCCATGGAAACCATGCACAAACAAAATTTGTTGAATTCATAAAAATATGCACATGCATATATAGCATCATGCTGCCAGGTTTCAGAGTCACACATGCAAAAATGAGTGCTTGACAGCTCATTTTGTGGCTCATTTTGTAATTTTTCACTATTGGTCGTCACGGTAACCCGAAAAGCGACGTCACACATTTTAAGCGAACCGACCTGAATCGACAATTTGTCGACTCGACCCGACGCTGAAAATCTCGTTCCAATCGCTCAATTCGTTCCAAAGATATTGCCCCGACAAGCTTTTGGCCCTGTCTGGGCTGCCTGATAGTCTGCTATAGGCTTACTTGTGACAATTTTTGTGGTACCGTAATGTTCGCGCTTACAGTTCACCATGACATTAGTGCACAAATAATTATGCTCGATCTTATTTTCTTGGAGCGTGCACGTCTACGTGTGGGAACACAGATCACCAAACACACAAATCAATGTAAATTTTGCCCAAAGAGCACAGAATGAAGTGTGCGAAAATTAAAAAACATTGAAAATTATTATACTCCATTATTAACAAAGTTAATACTGAGTATATTGTTTTTGTTTTTGCGCGGGGCGACTATCATTTTCGAATAGCTCGAAAACTAGTCAACCTATTCCAACCAAAATCGGCACACGTTATTTTTTTCTCGACATGCGCTACGACTCCGCGTTTCGGAAAAAAATACGCACCCAATTTTTTTTTATCATGGAAAAGTCTTAGTTTAGCTTATCTCAGCTTTGAGATAATATTCGAATATTATCTCCCCCATTGAAAACAATGGGAAAATACTCCCGATGAGATATCTCAAAAACTAATTGAGCCATTGCACTGAAAATTGACACACAGGCTGATGACTACAACAGCTTTAATTGATGTGCCACTCGGATAATTCTGACAGTTTCCATGGCAACGGGAGCCATTCACTTAAAAAAATACCACATTTCACTGGTTTCCATGGAAACCATGCACAAACAAAATTTGTTGAATTCATAAAAATATGCACATGCATATATAGCATCATGCTGCCAGGTTTCAGAGTCACACATGCAAAAATGAGTGCTTGACAGCTCATTTTGTGGCTCATTTTGTAATTTTTCACTATTGGTCGTCACGGTAACCCGAAAAGCGACGTCACACATTTTAAGCGAACCGACCTGAATCGACAATTTGTCGACTCGACCCGACGCTGAAAATCTCGTTCCAATCGCTCAATTCGTTCCAAAGATATTGCCCCGACAAGCTTTTGGCCCTGTCTGGGCTGCCTGAGTGATACTGCTATAGGCATTTATGCAAGTATTTTAGGCAGATAGGCTTACTTGCTTATTTTACTTCCAAATTCAAGAGATGGTTTATAGACTCACTAGGTTCACCGTTGCATTTTGATCTGTACGTGTCGTATGATCCATTACCATTCAGACTCAAAGTAAAAGAGATGATATTAGGCCAAGTAAAATAATAAACGTGTTACTCGTCCCCGCCCTCACCAATTTTTTGAGATTGTCAAATATTGTTGTTATTTTTCTTATTTCCTCTTTAACTTTGTTTCATCAATTGTTGTGATAAAAGAGATGATAGGAAGTGCTTGGGTATTAATTATTTATAAAACAAAATTACACAGTCCACACAAGATTTCCAGGCTAGGAGTAGTAGAGCAATGAGGAAAAAACAAATAAATAATAATAAGGGCCTCCCCGTTTTTATGATTGACGACAAACCTCTAACAATGGGACAGGCAATGGGAACTTAGCACAGAATGTAATAACAAATGTGTGACAAACAACAAATAATAAGGGCCTCCCTCACCAACTTTTTAAAAAGTCCGGACGAGTAACAAGTTTATTTTTTTACTTGGCCTTTTTAATAATATGATTGAATTTGAATCAATGAATTATAAAAGCTTATAATATAGATTTCTTTCAATAATAGGTTACTGTACCTAACTCACGCATTCTATCGAAATCTTCACTATGATTCCATTTCTGTAAAAGTATGACACTGGTAGTCCTAAGTCAAATTCTAGACTAAACCATAGTGCGATCTCACGCCGCCGGGTTTATTTTGTTTGCTCTGCAATACTAAATACAGCCTGTGACTGTGTGACACAACTAATTCATTATTCCTTACCTTGTCCCTTTGACATAACGCAGTCCCCCAAATCGCTCTAAATCCATGTAGCTTGTGATTTGGTCAATAACATGTTTATATTTTATCATCTTTCTATTAATTTGCATAACTGAAAATCAACCAAACCTTGCCGTCAATATTCTGAGATCTAAGCCGACAAAGGTTATCGTTGTGATTTTGTGAAATTTGTGGTATATTATTCGGCTCTCATTCGTGTATGCACTGTGTGTAAATTGGTCGGTAACATAATATTTTAGCCAAAATTGATGTGTTTTCCTTCTTTAACATTGAAGAAGAGAATCCATAAAACCCAAATGTGATCAAAACATTAAAAATGTGCTGCCAATTTTGCTCATATCATTCCATCAAATAGGAACTATTATCGTACTCAACTTTGCCGGAAGTGCTGCACACAACGGTAGTGTTTCGCTCCCACAACTTTCACATGGGGGCACGCCACTAAATAGTTCTTCCATTGAAATGCACGCATTGTTGCCATATTGTGTGCATTTATTACCCTTAATCACAACGATGTTTGGAGTATTTTTGCACATGAATATTTTCATTAAAGACATAATTTTTTTAAAAGATGTTTTTTTGTGACCAATCTAGACTCAATTAAACAGTGCCACCATAATTTTCAAAGAATAGGCCTATCTGCTATTATTCAGGTCTTAATCAGGCCAAGTAAAATAAATAACATGTTGATCATCCGTGTTTTTTTTTAAATGACGAGGGAGGCCCTTATATTTGTTATTATGTTATTTTTTTTTACTATTAATTTATGTGTGAAATTCCAATTCCTGAAGCTTTTGGCCTCATATTGTGAAAACAAAGAGGCCCTTATTATTTCATGTTATTTCCTAACTTTCCTACCCTAGGCTGAAACAATAGTGCGCGATGTATTTATAAATACTACTGAAACACTTCTATACATCTCTTTTATGACAACAGTATATGAATTAATGTTATAAAGCTAATATAAGATAGTAACAAAAATATTTCAAATTCACCAAAAATCGGTGAGGGCGGGGACATTCAACATGTTATTTATTTTACTTGGCCTTATATGAGACCCTATTTTTTGTTGTAGAACCACAATATTTAAAGTTGAAGTTACCGTAATGAATTTAGTTTGACAAAATTATGATGGTTTTCGAGGATTGTTTTCATCTAAAATTTGTTTGCCTCTCGAAAAATGCAACCCTGCTATATATTTTTCTTTTTCATTCTTTTTTTACTGCTTGCTATTTGCTATTTAATCATAATCTCAATCATAATTTCAGTACTAGGCTTGATAGTTGTTGTTCTCTGTGAGTACCAACGAGCCGTTTGAAACCAACGACCAACAACCCACAAGTTTTACTTAGCTTTGTGGAATCTGTCAAACGTATAATTTGAAGGCCTATAGGCCTACGGCCTATATGATGATAATATGTAGACTAGAGTGTTGTAAGAACCCTAAAACATGTGTATATTGCCGGGAGCACTCATGTATAAAAGTTGTAACCATTTGTATACCCTTGATTGCTCGACGAATCATCTCACCTATATCCTTTGCTATGACTGAGATCATCTCAGTCATAGCAAAGGATAGGATATAGGTCCTTTTTAAGAGAGTTTAGACTAAAGGGAATTTTGTTAATACGTTTAAAGTAGAAAGAAAACAATGAGGTTTATTCCGGGGTGTTTTTGTTCGTTAGGGCGAAATCATTAAAGCGATATTCTTTTGAAAATAATTTTGCCTTATTCCGCTATTAACATCATAATGATAAAAAGTAAGCGTGTGATTCAATTTGTAGGGATATTTGTCTCATTAGACCTGACCATTTTGGGCTTTTTTTGCAATGATAACACTAGATATCGGTTCAAGCAAAGCAACCCTTAGCGCAGATTCACGTTGAAAAAGACACCTTTATTCTCCATCTGATTGTCCGTGAGATTTTGTTGGCATGTTAATAATGGAGTATTTGTTCTCTTTGAGTACCTTTCTTGTTATTATTATTATCATTCAAGTGTTTCTGTTGTGATTGGATGAATAGTTCCCGCTATACATTTTATTTATTACATATATGGACATAAACAATTGTTGTCAACTATTCATATTTAGAAAGTTTATGGCCAACAGCCAATTTATTAGTCAATGGAAATTTCCACTGTGTTGACCTTGATTTCTAGGCAGTGCATATCCTTTTGTACACGTGGTTTGGTTGTTTTGCACGTTTTAGAAATATGTAAGTTAAGTTGTATTAAAGTTGTATAAGTTCATTTTTTTGTGATTAAGTTAAAGTAAAAGTATGGTTTTTTTGTGTAAATGTAAGATATTTGTATTATTATTATTATTATTATTATTATTATTATTATTATTATTATTATTATTATTATTATTATTATTATTATTATTATTATTATCATTATCATTCAAGTGTTTCTGTTGTGATTGGATGGATAGTTACCGCCATAAAGTTTATGGCCGACAGCCAATTTTATTAGTCAATGGAAATTTCCACTGTGTTGACCTTGATATAGGCAGTGAATATCCTTTTGTACACGTGGTTTGGGTTTTGCAGGTTTAACAAATATGTAAGGTTTTTAATATTCAACAAAATTGTATCATGTAAACCCAATACCAGGAAACAATAGAAAGTGTGCGCTTAAATGGTTTTGGGAACACTGTAATTTGAGTTTTTCCATACTTTTACTACTTTCTTGATTAACACGATGTATTTATTAATACATTTATTTTAGTTATTTTCAGGAAGAGCAACAATTGTGAATTATACATATTATCTATGACTATATTCAAGTCAAGAGAACCAGGAAAGCAAATTTACAAAAACAGTTCCTTTTGCATACCATACAGTCTTACATATCTGACTTATGCCTTTAAAATTCTGATTAGCAAAATTTGTATTAATGAGTAATAGGTATTTGTTATGCCCATTGAATTGATAATGGCCCTAGGTAGAAGAACAGAAGCCGTGGTTGAGGTTGACTTAACATGAAGTATCACCTACATACTTAGTCAAATAGTATTTATTGTGCCTATTATTTTGATAGCTTATGGTATGGAATATTGATGGTGCAAAAGAATTGTCATAAAAAGACTGAACAAAAGGAGGATTCAATACCAGGAATTTTTCACTTCCACTTTGAAAAGGAGGTGCGTTTTCATTATCTCACTTTCAATAAAGGATATCTTGATATTGGAATTTGCAAGTCATTCTCTTTCTTGAAGATGTGATGAAAAATTCTTTTCCATTTTTCTATTTTATAATATGTTTTGCTCTGTATTTTTAAATCTGTATGATGGACAAGATAGTGATGGCTAATTTGCAGAATTAAAAAAAAAAGGTGAGAGCTACGCATACTGTAAACGTGGACTTTTTTGGGCTACATTAATTTTTGCACTTTTTGCGTTCCAAGCAGCTACCGCGTTAATAAAAACACACAAATATATTTATTTTGTGTATAAGTCTATGTAATGGACTTTCAAATAGGGAATTTAAAAGCAAGCGAAATGGCTGAAAATAAGCAAAGCACAAAAATTACCACTTTTACATAACAGTAGTGCATCACTACTAAGGGACGCACCATTTGATTTTCAGGGGGGGGCATGGAAGTTGGGGTCGGGCGGAATTTTTTTTTTTCATCACCGAAGTAGGCGACATTTTTTTTTTTTTGCCGCCTTTGGCGGCAAATTTTTTTTTTTTTTTCGCCGAAGGCTGAAAAGGGTTTTTTTTAGGTTTTAACTGTTTTTCTGTACATTAAGTTGGGTGTGTCATAATTTTTTTTTTTTACTCGGCAGTGGGTCATCTTTTTCTTTTTTTCCTGGTTGGTGGGCAAAGTTTTTTTTTTTTTCCTGGAAAGTGGGCAAAGTTTTTTTGTTTTTTTAAACTTCCATGCGCCCCTCTGAGTATCTAATGGTGCGTCCCTAAACACAGTGTGCGACCAAAGCTTTGGTGTGCGTCTATGGAATCAAATTGATCTCAGTCAACTGAACACAGTGTCAAATAAAATATTCATGTACAGTCAAGATTGATAACTTAAATGGCCCATTAAGCCAAAATGAACTTAAATGGTCCGTTGCATAATGAATTAATTGACCATTTTATAAATCTAAATGGCAAATTAGTTTGGGAACTGGGGCATCTTCTGATGATATATCATTGATGCCACTGCATAAGTGATGGAAGCAGTCAGCTAATAATGAATGCTTATAATTCTCTATTCCCATGCAGGATGCCCCACAAAACACTATGCCAGGGTTATGGTAGAGAAATTTGGTGAATTGCCTTAAAAGTTAAAAGGAGAACAAAAATTCCCCAACAAACATTGATCAAAAATTATTCCAAAGTTTCTATAAATACAATGTAGAGCAGAAATCATCAACCAGGTTTTATAAAATGTCTAAAATATGATGAACAAGGTTTATCGCGAATAGAAAAAAAGCCGTTGATTATCCTTTTCTGTTGCATTGTGGGATCGCAAAAGTGCAAAATCTGCCCCGTCCTGGATAAGGATAATCAATGGATTTGTTTTCCGATTGGCGATAAGGCTTATTTCCCATACATGTACATTTATTTGCATAGGAATATCTTTCTGAATCCTGTGTTGATATTTCAATACATTTATCCATGTCTTTGAATGTGCAGATACTAGAACCCCACCCCCCCCCCCCCTAAAAAGATAAACCCCACCAAAAAACAAACACGCAAACATATACAAATTTCTGACATGTTTGATAACATTTGGCATTTGACAAATGTTGCTTTTTTTATATCAATTTGAAGAAGAAATTCCAACATTTTGGAGAGAAAAAAGGTCACACACAATTAATTTCAAAATTATTGTTTGATTAACTTGGCTCATAGAAAGAACAGTTTGATTTTCTATCATCTTATTGATATTTTTTCAAATTGTGATTCCAATAATGACCCGACCCTACTAACTGCTCCATAGGTAGAACTACTGTAAACCATGAACATTTTGCAACATTTTAAAACATTTCGCGAACTACCAATAGTGGTCATTTACCGGCATGAACATTTTGCGATTGCAAATTTCTTTACTTAGCTGGCAGTCGTTGAACACTTTTCGCTAGCATGAAAATGTCATGTTATTAGCGAAATTAAAATGCACGCGAAATTAAAATGGTTTACAGTATCACATAGAAATCCAGTGTATCCTAAAGGACGCACCATTAGATTTTCAGGGGGGGGGGGGGGGGTAGGAAGTTTTTGGAGAAAAAAAAATTCCCCCCTCTATGCAGGCCAAAACAAACAAATCCCCCCCCCCCCGATGAATAAAAAAAAAAAAAAATTCTACCCCACCCAACTCAATATGAATGAATACATTAAAAACAAACACAATCGCGGCCTTTGGCGGCGCCCAAAAAAATTCCCCCCTTGCGGCAGCAAAAAAAAAATATTCTCCCCCGAACCCAACTTCCTACCCCCCTGAAAATCAAATGGTGCGTCCCTAAGGTGAGGATTAGATGTCCAAGAAAGTGTTGATCCAATTCTCAGTGGAGTAATGATATGAATTACTGTATGTGACAGGTCCTTAAAAGATTTTGAATTTTGGATGACAGTACTGTAAAATCCACTTAATTTCGCGAAGGATTTAATTTTGCGAGTGGTGTTGATTCACAAAATCCAATACCTGTGAAACTGACAATTTTGGATTGAAAGGAACAGTTACATTTCTAGAATCGCAAAATACCTGCAAAAGTAGCAGTCATTTCAAATCCGCAAAATAAAGTATCCGCAAAATTATAGTGTTATACAGTAAGTCTCCGATAAATATACAATGCAAGCAGTATTACTTATTTTTGTTCACACATTTCATTTCCGATTCATCATTTTAAATGATTTTCTGAACAAAACATAAATTATTGAATTGATTGATTGTGTTTAATTAAGCAGACAATAAGGTCATGACCAGGTGATAATACTTTCAGCAGTGTCTATATTTGTTGTGATCGCTACCTAATAATACCATCAGAAAACACCATAGATAAGGAACAGATAAAAACGTGAAATACAAATGTTTGATTAGGATCACTAGTGGTGAGAATTGTATTAGCTCAGGGTCAGTACCCAAAAAATTGAATGATGAAATTCTGATAATACAATGTTAGTAAATAGATAAGGAACTTTGATCAATCCAAACTCCCTAGGGGTTATCTTTAATAGACCTATGATCGGTGCATAGAAGGAAGTCGAGGACTGATACATGTAGTGATGTACACACAAGTGCTTGGTAATCAACGGAAGTCCCATCATATCATCCTGCTACGGTGCTACCGAATACCAACTGTTTTCACTTTAGTCGAACACTATGGAAGTTATACCACTGGATTGTCTACAACTGGCACTTCCAGCGTAGATTGTATCTTTTGTTTTGGTTTGTTATATTAAATATCACTCATAGTCATATCCTGTACCTGTACACTGACTATAATCTGAGAAGCAGACTGTTGTATGGTCTGCCTTATTCCGCAGAGCAAATCAGGTTTTTATGGGTTATGACGGAATACGAAATCAAGATGAAACGAGCATCGGCAGGCGGTCTATATGAGTCTATACCACCATTTAAAGGTAGGCGGCAAGGGGTAGATGGGGCAAAGTGTAACAGGTTATGGACTGGAGTATAATTTTAAATTCTGTTACTCTCGTATACAAATTGCATTGTCATATTATGTAATTTCATCCATTAGGCCTATATTCTTACATTTGAATAAGTATTTTGATCAAGCTCTTATTTCAGGGTAACAAGGGTACATGTATGTTGGGTTAATTTGAAATAAAAGGGAAATGGAAATTAAAGTAATTATGCACAGATTGATTTTAACATCAACAATTTAAATTACAGCCAATAAGTAGGCCAAAGGGAGGTCCATACACAAAATGAGACTTACTTTCCCAGCATATAGATAGAAATGTCATTACAAAATAATGATATTTTACTCTATCTATGTCTACCATTGATAAACAAACTACCATAAAAGAGAAGGTGAATGCCATACTAAAATTGAAGAATGCATACTTTCTTACCATATCAACAGAATGCTATTACAATTATACACAATTTTATTATGGCATTCACCTCATACTTTTTCTACCTCTGAAAAACTACCAAATAATTATAGGTTAATGGTCTTGACAGCCTTTGTCTATGAAAAATGTTCATATTATTGGTAGGTCTACTCATACTTGATATTTTATTGTTTGTTTTTCTTTTTTATTATCAAATGAAGCGTGTCAAGTGCCTTAAAACAATGTGGTGACAAATCTGCAATGTAATTTTTAAGACTGGACAAAATTGCCCGGTCTATCTTTAAACAAATTTGAATCTATAATATCAATGAACTCAGAGTTTCTGAAGGAAGAAACATAATTTTTTCGAGAAATACATTGGCAAAAATTGTTACAATAAATATGGCTGTTTGTCTGTTCACCCACCTTCTTTGTGATATTGAAAATAAATAAATAAATACAGTGCATGCAATCAGAATTCAGATTTTATAAAAACACTTTCCGGGGAGTGGGGGGGGGGGGGGTTGTCTGTAGACGATAGTTCCAATATGTTTCACAAATGTCAGAATTATTGAATTGCATTTCCAAATTTGGAATCACCATGAAAAATGCATAAACGAACATAAACATGCCTGTTATTGGTTCTGCAATTATTAAGATAGACTTTAACATTTGGGAAAGGTTTTTGTAAAATCTGTTTTATATGGTAAAACTAATAGCCGATTGTGTTCAACATACAGAATGAGTTGATTAATTACAATGCTATTCAAGCGGTATTTCAGAATAATATATCCAGCTTATATAAGATTGGTCCCTGTCAAGTGAGTGCAGGTAATGAACGCTCCGAGATACTGCTATACCCCTGTCGGCAAGGAGTGTTTTGTTTCTGTCTTTTAATCAATACAAATCAATGCCGTTGCAAGATCTGCTTTTCACAATTATTGACTTGTTTTGGGTAACTGCGTAGTAGTTGCAACAAAATACCCCGTTTCGTACAATTTAAATGTCGGCTTAGTTCCTGAACTGTGTGGGAAGCGTTTAAACTGAAGTAAACCCCTAGTTGTATTCAAAGTGAAACATACGTTGAACTTCCACAAATGGTGTGATATAAATGGGATTTCACATGACCAGAATTTGATCCTCTTGTGAGCTTATGGATTACTGATGAACAGTGGGTGGGTAAATGTGATATATTAGAAGTGAAAGTTGGCATTTTAAAATTACCATAAATGGTTGTATGTGAGTGGTTTTAGTTTTATAGGGTTTCATAATGAACCAAAATATGTAATGATAAGTAAAAATCATAAAATAGAAGAAAAGGAATTACTTATATAAAAAACATACAACTGAATGCAATTGATAAACATAAAAATAGATCACAGGACTTAAAGCAAAAACATTACAGTACCAAGATGTTAGCTTCTAAAATATTTTAACAAAACAAGTCATGGATGAAAAAGGACAAACAACATTGCAGAATTCTTGAAAAAGGATGCACAAGAGTACGAGAAACTACTCTCTTTTTTTTTACTTGGCCTTACTTAGTCGATGAATGCTGGAAAATTGTTATGTAAAGAAGGAGTAACCAACAAATTAACCAACCTGAACTCTCTTTGACTCTAAATAATTATTTGCAATGTATACATTTTTTTGGTCAGGTTTGTTTGAATTGGCCAAAAACTGGGGTAAGTTTTCTGCTTTTATAAATGAGATTAGAATTTAGATAAGATATTATAGACGACATATTTGTTTATTCTTGTCCGGATATTGATAACATTTTCCATTTTTCTCTCATGAAGCCTAATCTTTCACCAGTCTATCCAATGGGCAAATCCTAAACAAAAGTATTCTTTTCTATGTTTTTATACTCTCAGGAGTATGTGAAAATGATAAGGAGTTGTGAAATTGAGTAGTTTTTAGGGATTTCATGTTTTTTCAGAATATTAGCAACTAATAATAGCCAATTAATCAAAATGATGAAGCGTCAGATAGTTGGGCAATCTTGAAAGTAAAAAATTGTAAAACGTTAAGATTTGAATTGAAAACAGTAATAAACAGGAACATAAGCATTTATTTATTTTATTTATTTATTGATTTGTTTATTGATTGATTGATTGATTGATTGATTGATTGATTGAGTGAGTGATTTTTTTAAACATTTTTAATTTTTTAATTTTTAATTTTTTTCTTATCATGTATCGACATTATGCCAATAGGTAGACTACCGACTACCTTTGAATAGAGTGCTCAATTCCGCGATTGCGAAAGTATGAAACTCAGATTTACGACTTCTATTCCAGAAGGTCTATTACTTTGAATGGTTAGTTAGTTAGTTAGTTAGTTACACTTAGTTAGTTAGTTACACTTAGTTAGTTAGTTAGTTAGTAAGTTAGTTAGTTAGTTAGTTAAAAACATTTATGAAAATGTTGAGTCCCGGGAACAAAAATCACAATCCCGAAACCCGAAAATAAACGATCGACAAAATAATAATACTAGTAAGCTAAATCACTCTTATTTAATGCAAATGTATAGTGGAGATTTGCTTGAAATAGGTTTATGAAGTCAAATCTGTGCATTTTTGTTATTCTTAAATGCTTGCTAAAAGAATTTGCCCTGTTTACGGTGTCGCCATCTTGAAACATGTTGGACACAATTTCGACAAAAGTGATGCTTTACAATCATTTTTTTTTATTAAAATGTGCAAGAATCAAGCGTCACAATGAAATGCGCGTACGCTACTGGAAACAAACTTCTTTTTTTTTCTTCTTTTTTTTTTGCCTAATCAACACTTATTTTCCTTGAATTTGCCACAGAACCCTTTTCTGAACCTTTTTATTGGAGATGAATATCTTCTTGTTATAAATTTATGGTAATTTGAAGATGTGTTGATGAAAATTTAAGTATGTCGAATTCCTTTGTGGCTGCAGGGTCTTATTTAAATTAAATGGAAAAATGTTGAGTGTAAATGTAACTCCAAAGTGCTGCCTAAAGCCATAATAATTACGTCTTGAATTTAGAACACGATACTTCATTCTGAGCACTTGTGAAATACATGCAGTAGGTATTGTGACAGATTTTTCTTCATTATTTGTTGGTTTGCATCGCAGTTGACTTTTATAATCTAGCCAAATCTGAACAAACATCACTAAAGAATTTAATCTACCTCTAAATGTCATTTCGTTAACATCGTTAATCACAGTTTGTGAAAAGATGAGTTGGAAAGCATTGTTCTATTATATCCCATAGCTTAAAATATATATGTGACATTTTCCTAAATTCACCACCTTTAGCAAAGCACGTTGTTTTTACATTACATTTCTAGGTTAAATTAGTTTAAACCATTATAAAGATCGTCATCTAGCGAGTTGGAAATGCCAGTATAAAGCCTTTTGGCAGATGATGCTATGGGATTTCAAGTAATCCCGGTACCTGACATCAAAACAGCGTCTGATGCAGTAACACACTTGCTTATAGCAAGATTTCTTGCACAAGTAAAAAGTCACATTACTGTAAGATTTGAATAAGCACCCAGGTAATGCGACTTGAACGACAGCTCTTTATCCAGGGGTGATGGCACTACTGAGAAATCCTAGGCTATCATGTAAACCTCTTTCAGAGGGATGACAATCTCTGTGTTGAAACTTTCCAAGGTACATGTACAAGTTTGATCCCCTCCCTAAAAGTAAAGACTCGCGCCGAGCAAAGCTCGCGCGCGGAGTGCCCATCTCTCTTTCATTAGCGTTTGGGACAGACCTCATGTAATTTTTGGCTGGGAAGGGTTCGCCACTCCTCCCGCACAGCGAGTCTGTTTTACTTCCCCACATGAATTAATGCCGGTACCCAATTATACACCTGGGTGAAGCGTGGCAAGTGCCTTTCCCAAGGACACAACACGCTGGCCCCAACGGAGCTCGAACCCACAACCTTTGTATTGTGGAGCGAGAGTGTATCCGTTGGACCATGCATGCCTGTAATCCCCTCCCTATTCCTCAAAATTGTGTTCACGCAGTGTTTGGAACAGATGAAAACTTTTAATCACCATTTCTATTCAAAGTGATTTCAGAGAAAGAAGCTGGAAATGAAGAATCCATGAGTGGCAATATTGAATAGCAACTCATTGACACAATTGTGGACTGCCTCTGTTTCACATTCTTATCAATATTAGCTCCTATCCATTTTGCTATGTATGCTTTTGCAATGCAAACTTGTATCATTAAAACATAATCAGGTTCTGTGCACTACATGTAAGTAAAATCAAATGGATCAAGCTGACAATTTTTATGTTCTTTCAAGACAAATTCAGTTCTTAACCCTCCATCCCAGAGGCCGCAAATGGCCACAACAAATAGGTGCTGTATCGCATACGGGTCTTTCTTGTGGCACAATCTGGCAAGCTATCGAATGGTCTCCAAAGTGTTAATTTGTTTTAGCTCCTCCATTCGCACAATCAGTAGGTGTCCCATGCAGAGAAAGCTCAATCTATACATAGCGTATTGATCACTACTTTGTCATCCGCTCAACATTATGAACATTCTCAAAAAATGTCACTAACCCCAGCGTACCTCTGCGAACCCCTAGCAAAACACTATATAACGAATACAATGTTATTCCAAATATGTCACGAACGAATGGCAACTTACACGAACGTACACCCAAATTTCCAAAACGCCGGGCACACGTTAGCTCTATACGCAACATTGTGACAGGGCCTTTAGGGAGTTACGGTTAATACTTAATGCAGTGGGTCACAAACTTACTAGAATATGCACCATGAATATCTAGAGTTTCTTGAGTGACTAAAAGGATATGATAAAGGATAATATGTGTATGTTACAAATATATGTTACTGAATGAAATGAGTAACCAAAGCTTATAGACGGACGGACATGTAACTATATATGGTAGCAATGCCATTATCATGATCACACCATAAAGTAATCTAATTACATGGCAATACATCAGGATCACATCCCAGGATCGGGAAGAATTCAGTTTCATTTTATAACTTGTAAACATGCCAAAGTTTTTTATTTTATAACTTGTAAACATGCCAAAGTGAAAGTGACGGATATTTAGACTTTATACATTTGCGTGAACTTTAACATTGCTTGAATTCAACTGAAAAAGAAAGATTAATTGATCTTCATTAGTTTTATTGAAAGGTGGGACCCCGAACTACAATGCAAGCGCATGTTTTCATGGTAATCAACCGAGCCTGTATAGTGAGTGTGGTATACTGCGCGAACGAGTAGCTGAGGGCAGGGGTTCGGATCCGGGGGGGGGGGGGGGGGGTGGGGGGTCCCCAGATCGATCCCCGGTCACGTTGCGGCTTTTTTTGTCCACTTTTCTTCAAAAATTGAGATATCGGTTTAAAACCTGGTTTGGTGTTTAGGGTAAATATTGCCAATTACTGCCGGATTTCTCCATTTTATAAGGCTTAACCAACAAAAAACCATTCTGATACGCTGTGTCACTGCATGCCTGATGGACAGACATCCCAGTCCTCGGCAACAAAATGTCCGATCCTCAACCACGAGTACCCTCTATGATCCAAATATCTATAGACTTGTTAACACTTATGTATTTATACCTGCTATGCCTGTTTACCAGCTAATACAGATGGCCGCTTGACCTTTTCGTAACGCTTCAAGTTAAATCTTCAGTCCTGTTCTAGTTTACGTGTGGGACTACTTTGATCCGAAATAAGTAATTAAATATTTGCAAAGAAATTCACTCACTCGCAGCCCTTGTTGTTAAACCTGAACAACTGAGACTAGTGTGTATTATCATGCCGGTTCACGAACAGGCCTATCTCGACGGCCACGGCATAATTCAAGCAAAATCCACACACAAATATTCACCTCACACTACTGCTAATGAAGATGTAAGAAATTCTGCGGAAGAAAACTATCCACTTTTGTTGAATTGTAAGATGAACTTTCCAGGATGGATGAGAAACATTAGGGAAATTAAAAGGGCAGTTTGTCTCTAGATGGTTAGGAAGTCAGTCTGTAACTCGAGTAATTTGATCTGCTGCAATGAATTGAGTATGTTTGCGCTTATAGATTGAAATCAAATCAAATCGAGAATGACATTTTAAAGGAACAAAAAGTCCTCAACAAAAAAAGTTATGTTCTCATATTGACTGAACTGATAATAATAAAAAAAAGTGTAAGATTATGTTAGAAAGTGTTGGTCATACATAGTGATATTTTTCCTCTGGCGGGTGGTGGGGGTCCCCTCATTCATGATACTTACCCCCGCTTTCCCCCTAAAAGCCCCACCCTATTATATTCCCTAAAATGTTGACTTATAATGTCAAAATTACTTGAAAGTAGCATAAAATGTTTTCTTTTGTATAAAGAAAAAAAGAAAAAGAAATATTTGATGCTGCAACCTCCACTGGTTTCTTCAGTATGAATCATGGTGTTTCTTGGAGCTAACCTTTCTTTTATTGATTTGTTGTTCTTTTGTTTTGTGTTTTTATTCGGTGTATATGCGTGTTAAGCGTTATACATACATGTTCATGTTAAATACAAACATACATTATTATGTCTATATATACTGGCTGTCTATGGGAAGGATTGCATTGCATGCACTATATGGTCATGAGGTGAAAGAGCACAAATTGTTCACTTTCACAATTTGATTTTAAAAGCGGGAATGGCAAATTTGAAAAAGTCAAAATTAAGAAATCATATTAAAGGGGTTGTGAAATGTAATAATTGCCATTGAAGTGTTCAAATATTTTCAAAGTTTTTTTCAACATAAATGTTGATATAATAGTTGCGTGTTTTTTCCTCTCAGGAACATCAATGACTGGAAATCAGGTACCTGGCTACCAAGACAACAGTTATCACCCAATACAATATGGCCAGGATGGCCAAGCCATGACCACATTCGGCCATGCTGGAACAGTACCATCACATCAAGGAGTGTCAGCACCGAGACCTCCGAGACCACGATCTCAGTATCGTCACACATATGAAGAGCTTCCCTCTCAGCTAGAACAGGTAGATGAAATGACGAAGCATCCAGCAGAAAATGGACAGGGTCACTATGGAAGTCATATGTCTCATACGGAAGTTGATCAGGCGATGCTCTTCCCGAACAGTTCATCACAAGTTACTCTAACCGGGACAACAGATTCGGATAGGAAAAGACCAAGGTTGGTATTATTTTATGCAATTGATTATCTAAATACAGCACATCGAAGAAAGGAGGCACTTTGTTGATAAAATCAATTTTGTTTACAGCATTTGTGCAAGGCATTTTCTAAACTTTTAAATTCTACAACAGAAAAAGGGTCCTTATGATTGCAGATAAAGACAATTTTTAGTGAAGTATCTCTCTGGTCTTTCTCAAAGCTTTAAAATAGCACCTCATTTCTCTTAAAAGTGTTCATCTCATTTTGATTTCATAACCAAAAGTATCTTTTGTTTATATTATTGTAAAACTATTCTGTCTTCTTTAAAGCGTAATCTTGACAAGCACTTTACCGCTAAGTACCCCTTTCAATATGCTGTTTTTAGAAGCCAGGGTATAATGTTTACCTGTCTGGATAGTTGCTTTTGACAGCTGACAATTTTACAAAGTTGTTTTAAATGTTGTTCAATCTTAAATAGCCATTTAATTATTCAAATATATTTCACCATGTATCGTATACCTTGCCACATTGTTGTGATTGCTAGTTTTCTGAAAATGTCAGGCTGGGCAATTGCAAAATCATAGCTAAGAAAGTAAGATCTTAGTCTCTATTTAGGTAGTTCCAGTGATGCACCAGTTCCACAACATGCTCTACAGCCAAAGAAGATTTTAAAGACACCACCACAATGCTTTGGGTTTTGCAAAATTACTTAATTCTGGTCTCCAATTTGTCTTGGTTCCCATTCACGTGCACACAATCATGGCTTCATAGCTCATTCATCATTGGAGCTCTTGTGATCTAGTTTACGTCAATGAATGAATTAATTATCATTTTTCCTTTACCTAATTTCTAAAACTTAAGAGCTCGACAAATGCATCGTGTGAAAAAAGCTTTAGTTGGCTGGCGTTAATTATTGGCTCATTTTTAAGTGTCTCGATACTCGTTGTGATGAGTTTAGTATAGCGATGGATGGCAAATGGGATATTTTATCTTCGAGCATAATCCAATTCTAAGAATAAGTTCTCAACTTAATCGATGTCCAGGCCTGATGCTGATCAATACAGCATGCTCTCGGGCCATTGAATTGACATTTACACAAAGATATTATTAAGACTATGTACAGTATATTGTATGCGCAGATTTATTCCGTAAATAGCTTAGTGGCAGATGATCGATAGTTAGTGATTATTAGATCATATATCACCATTATAGTCAAGGGTCAAGATCAGCGGGTTGTGGGCGATATTTACCCCTCTGTCCTTCTGTCATAGCGCCCGGTAATGCTGAAAAAAAAGGACCAATCGCTGATATTTTGCCCAACCCAGTGCCCGGTTGATAACACTTGTGTCCACCGTCGTCTGGCATCAGCAGTTTATGTAGTGGTGCTCCTTGTGATGAGGGAATCTCAAATGAAATCGGTTTCGCGTATTCGTGAAAATTGTGTGATCATTGGGATTTTCAACTGTATTAGTTAGCTAAGAAATAAAGTATAACCAAATAAAAAATACTAGTTCATGTTCCATATGATATTTTTATTGAACAACATGCCAGAAAACTTGATTACGAACGATTTATTCTGCAGGAATTGCATTTTACAGGTGGCGCAAAAATAGAAAGGTGTGTAGTGTAGCTGCTTCTTTAATTTTGTAGGCCTTTATATTTAACTTAATAAAAGTAGCTCTCGGTAGACTAAAAGTAGCTCCCAGTTCTTAACAAATCCCTGTGAACCGGAAGCTACTTTAGAAAAAAGTAGCGCCCGGTAATAAAATAAAACTGTTATTTTTATCCTTGATCATACTGAGTATCAGACATTGTAGTCTGTTGGATCCGTAAATCTATTGAATTTTAAGTGTGAGTACTTGATTGAAATGCATTGGATACAAGCCTCAAAAGAAGCGGGCACCCAGGAGTTTTTACCTAATGGTTGCCCAGTTTTGGCACAGTACCGTATAGTACCAGGAGCTATTTGTGTTAAAAAAAATAAAAGTATCTTCTGGATCAAGCACACATATTTGGAGACATGAATATGACCACAGATATTGAAATTGTTGAGGTAAATGCTGAGTTCACTTGAAGTTAATATTGTTTTCCATTTATGTCACGCCCACCTTTAAAGATGATTTTCACTTAGTCACTCTTGATGCATCAAATAAGAGGAATAACTAGTGTCTAACCGATCAGATCGGGAGTTTCTGAATCGGCCCGATATTAAGCTGATCAGGATCTGATCGGGATCGGTAAAAATTCCTTCATCTAGGGGCCTACCGATCTGATGAACAGATCAATCAAAACCCAATTTAAAGCTTATCGTTACTCAAGTTGTCATTTCTCTGTTAAAATTCCTCTCAAACTCACCTTCTTACTTCTTAAAATAATTACGATAACGTTTCTAGAAAGTAATATTGCTACGCAATATTTACACTAGACTGGTCAAAGGTTTCAGTTGCGATAGATATGCACATAGCAAATCATTGCAATCGCAGACTTGATGCGCGTCTATTAAGTTTTAGTTATTTCGCAATGCAGTTGTGGGAAAACCCAGCGTGCCGTGTGCAAAGCTTCAATTCAACGCACATGGTCGATCGTACTGGACAGGTAGGTAGGCTTTGGCGATTTTTTGGTATGTTGGCAGTTACGAAAACCAAAATTGAAAACTTTGTTGGTACATTTGTACATAACAAGTCTAAACATACATCAGAATCTTCAAATTGTGGGCCCCTGCAGAATTTGTTGTTAACAAATCTTCCTTTCTTACACTTGCGCCTGCTTTATAAAGATTCATGTTTCAAGAATATATTCATGAAGTATACATGTCATTCCAGGAGTAAAGAAATTATAGTATAGTGAGTGTCTTGTAACCTTTTTGGGGCACACCTGCTCATCAGATGATACTATATTTAATTTAGTGATGTAGTATCAATAAAATAGAACTGAGCAAAACAAAGTCTAAGGCAATTTTGTATCCTTCCATCAACTAGATTCCTTTTAACACTTTCCATGCGGCAGGCGCCTAAAATTTCACAAAATGTTTCAAAAAAATGCAAAATTATTGAATCGTATTACCATATTTGGAATCACCAACTATGAGAAATGTATTATAATAAGTACAAACATGCCTAGTATTGGTTAAATAATCCTTGAGATAGACTTTGAAAGTTGGGAAAGGTTTCTGAAACATCTGTTTTGTATATAATGGTAAAACAAATAAGTATTAGCCGCGAGGAAAGCATTAAGATACACGCCAAATAATTCTATGTACTAATGCGACTGACTATATACTCAACGTTTGTACATGAAAGGTGAAAATTCAATTATAGATCCTTGATCTATGTTTCAATCAAAAAGATTTGATATTCATTCTAACACAAATAGTAGAATAAATAAAAAATGTAAGACATATCTAGCTTACACTGTCAAATACTAATCTTCTCTCCCTGCCTATTTCAAAATGTTTGACTGCCCTAGATTACTAACTGATGCCTTATTTAAGGCCAACAAAAAGAAAAGATCTGTCTCACATACCTTGCGCGCATCAGTATGTGGAGTTACTTTTGCTGCATAGCCCTACGCGATGAGCCCAATGTTGTTTTGTTTTTTAAAGAGAAAAAAAAAAGTGGGCAAAAAAAAAAAACTAAATAAAAAAACCCCTATTTTTTCTAACAAAAAACCAAACAATTTCTTTTTTACAAATCGCATCGCATAGCTATTTCCCAAATGTATGTGATACAGACCTTTTTAGGTCGTCCGTAGGAAGAGACCTTATGGCAGCATCCTTCGTGTGTGTTGTCTGTGTGTGCGTGGTCTGTGTGTGTGTGGTCTGTGTGTGTCAACAATTTGGTATACACTTTTTGTTTTGTCCATTTCTTCTCCATACAATAACCAATTGCAATCAAACTTCGGTCATAGATGCAACATGGAAACCTTCATATGTTAATGAGGTCATAGGTCACATACCAAGGTCAAAGGTAATCTGAGGTCAAGATGTAAAATTCAGTACACATTTTTTGTATTGTCCATTTCTTTTCCATACAATGACCAATTGCAACCAAACTTCGGTCATAGATGCAACATGGAAACCTTCATATGTTAATGAGGTCAAAGGTCACATACCAAGGTCAAAGGTCATCTGAGGTCAAGATGTAAAATTTAGTACACACTTTTTGTATTGTCCATTTCTTTTCCATACAATGACCAATTGCAACCAAACCTCGGTCATAGATGCAACATGGAAACCTTCATATGTTAATGAGGTCAAAGGTCACATACCAAGGTCAAAGGTCATCTGAGGTCAAGATGTAAAATTTATTACACACTTTTTGTATTGTCCATTTCTTTTCCATACAATGACCAATTGCAACCAAACCTCTGGCATAGATGCAACATGGTAACCTTCATATGTAAATGAGGTCAAAGGTCACATACCAAGGTCAAAGGTCATCTGAGGCCAAAATTTATTGCACACTATTTGTATTGTCCATTTCTTTTCCATACAATGACCAATTGCAACCAAACCTCGGTCATAGATGCAACATGGAAACCTTCATATGTTAATAAGGTCAAAGGTCACATACCAAGGTCAAAGGTCATCTGAGGTTAAGATGTAAAATTGGCTGCATATGTAAAATTGATTACATTTAAACAGATGAAGTACAATTGCAACAAAACTACCCATATAAACGGACGACCTATTTGGGACCGCTGTCCCTATTTTTTTGTTATATAAGTTTACACACAAAAAAGTGATTATTTCTGTACCCTCAAAAAATATGTCGTCTGTAGCAATGGGCCCTTCTGTTTTTGTTTTTTGCTGGGATAGTTTCAAAAACACCCCTACTTTTAGGAAATTGCGGATATGATATGAAAACTCCCCCTTTTCCGCGATTTTGGGAATGATCGTGCGTACCCAAAGTCAATGCCGACTGAAACCACCCAGGTGAAATCATGACCCTTTTATGGACATGGATGTGCAGCCATCAAAAGATGATACCCAGCAGTTAAGGGCTGTAGACAATCATTTCAAATAAAAATGTTACAAACAAACAAACAAACAAAATTGCTAAATATATGTTAGACGTGACAGAGCTTTAGCCTTAAGCTGTCATTACGAACCATCTCTGCCAATTTCAACAAATACTTAGTACAGCCTTATTTTCATCCATAGATGTGTTATAGAACCGTTAATCCCTACAAGCAAGTTGAGGTGACTAAACCCATGTTGATGCCTAGGTGATTGTCGTCTGCCAAATATCCATTAGTGTTATAATTCACAGAATATCATGATGCGCCGGCTGCGATGTCATCCAGCACATTTGATGGAGACACACGCATATTTGTATCGCGAACATCATACTCATAGTATCAAGTGTTAGGCATAAAATGCGAGCAAAAGAGGCTATAAAAAGGTTGGTTTGAGGTTTTTTTTCTTTTACATTTTCTTTTTCCATTGCTTTCTGTTTAAAATAATCAAAGTTGCTCAAGTAGTTTTCTTTTTATGTTGAATGAAGATGTATAATTTTTTTTTGATAGTATACCAAACCTTTTTTTTAAGCCTTAATCTTTCTTATACTAGCTCTTTAAAAGGAATTATTCATATTCAGCGAACAAAATTGGATTCACGTCTCAAGTGTATAGTTAGCCATGCCATATTACTTTTGAAAGAGGTGTGATGAATAATCTCCTTTTCAAAATAAATAGTTATTTTCATAACAAGTTGATGTTTTTGTTTAATCTAAATCCAGCCATATTGACTACACTTTTGGCTAGAGGAGAAGACCTCTGTTTTTACAGAGCTAGTGATGAAATGTAACCTTTAAAGACACACTTAGTCGTTTGGTAGAGGGAAGCCCTCATTTTTCTAAAAAGTTGAGGTTTTGCGTTTTTTGTATTGGTATGTAGTCACTCATAGCCAGAAATGAGCCTGATGTCGAGTCGTTTTTTCAGTCTGTGAATCATTCGATACCTGGTGGCCCGATCAATGAAATATACTTCATGCAAGCTCACCAAGGTCAGTCGATTTTCTGGAATATTTTAGAATTTTGTCAAATTTAGATGTTTTCCCCTACTACAACTTATGGAGCGAAAATATCAGAGATTGGCAATTTCTTTAGTGTACGGTTTACGTGGTGATTTTCGAGATGGTTTAATTTCCACAAATTTCGCGAGTGGACATGGAAAAGCGAAAGTATAATCACACAAAAAATATCATTTCGCAATAGAGTTACATTATAATTAATGTACATACCGCAAAATTAAAGTCTTGCACATTTCCCCAAAACTATAAAATCCAAAGAATATATCTGTACATGAAAATAACCACTTATACAGTTTCTATTGTTTTTAACAAAATAAAAAACAAAAATCCAGAAAGAGAGATTTTGTTTAGAAATCACCGACTGTATCTTTAGTGATTCTCTAAAGTAGCATAAAGTACTGGAAAGATAGTGTCCAAAATAAATACTAGTGAGCTGACTGATGGTCATTGAATATTGATGCGTCCGAAGTGTTCGTATGATCACAACTTCGTGTGATAGCAAATTATGGCCCAATGCACTAAAGATGTTGAACCTGTGTACACAAGATTAGTAGGGTTTAAACAGAATTATTCAGGCTTATTTTCAGTCTTCAGTTCAACAACCTTTTGAACACATTAGCCATATTGAAACTTTGAGAACTTGGAAGCCCTAGAGTTTCCAGGTGTCAACAAAATTCAAGCCGACCAAAAAATGCTGACATTCGCGCAGGGCAATATACCGTAAAACGGGGTGAACAGGGACATAGGGGTGAATATATAAGGACAAAAATGGAAACAGTTTGTGTACCATAAAACAAGGTGAATAGGGACATGGGGGCCCCATGACCCTATTCACCTCGTTTTACGGGCCCCATGACCCTATTCACCCTGTTTTACGGTACACAAACTGGCCGGGTGACATTTAAAAAACTGTTCCCATTTTTGTCCCTATTCACCCCTATGTCCCTATTCACCCTGTTTTACGGTACCAAATTTCCCTATTCACCCCGTTTTAGGGGCCCCATGAACCCTATTCACCCTGTTTTACGGTACACAAACTGGCCGGGTGACATTTAAAAAACTGTTCCCATTTTTGTCCCTATTCACCCCGTTTTACGGTACCAAATTTGTTTAGATGTTAGAATCGAACCTGGGTCGCCTGCATGGAAGTCCTGCCCATACCTGATTGCACATGCAGTTAAGTAGACTGGGTCCCCGCTTCCCTCTATATGGCCGTCATCTTTAAAAATGGCTGACCAAATATAGGGACTGGGAAAAAGTATGTCTAAGAATTCCATGGCTACTTTGCATATGAATATGCATACCATACCGCGAGCATCAGAAATTCCACCCGATTGGTCCAATTCAAAGGCAGTGCATCCAACGATCGTCACGCTGCGCCACGGGGAGGCAAATCGTGCGCCCTATCACGTCACGCGGTGTACAACGCCGCATGAATCCATTGGCGCACTGTTACGTGACTGTTGGAAGAATATGCTCATGTATATTCAGCAGTTTATCAGCGCACACTTGTGGAACTGTATTTTTTCCAGTCTTCACATTTGAGCACCCTCGCAGGGGCCGTGTGGAAAATAGGGAAGAGTGAGGATCGAGTCTAGCAGTTAAGTTAGATGCACCAGCCCTCAAGCACCGTCCAATTATCTTTATCATCTTGTCCGACTGAGATGACTATAAGGGTGATGATGCAAATTATTCAAATGCTATACTTTTTAAATCACTTCCTGACGCTGATATAAAAATATTGAATGTCTGAGAGTGAGATAGTATACAAATATTTACTGTTCATGAGAAAAATAGTGCAAAATAGCTCCCAGAGGTGACTAGAGACTGTTGGCATACTATTTCCTTTGAGGTAAAATAGTATGGCCACGGTCTCCAGTTACCGAGGCTAAGGTTGGGCATCGCCACTGTTTTTCATGTCGCGATATCGCTGCTAAATATGTCACGATATCAATAATATTGCGATATTTTTGGAGACTCAGAAAATAGTATTAATGGGTCAGATTTCTTGCCGATTATGCAATTTGTTGCCATCATTATTTCGGCAATCTGTAACGAACTAGACAATCACAACCAATCGCGGCGATCACCATTTTCCCTTCCCATCATGCAATAGCAACTGACCAAAATCATCATTACACATGCATTGTGACCGTGGGAAAGGTCAATTTACAATTTTTCAATCACAACATTTCTTTCGGACGTTTTCGACTTTCCGAAGCCCGATAAAATGATGTCATGCTATTAATTCGATAACACATGTTTTGACTTGAGATCTTGCGAGATATTGCAAAATCAACACTCATTGGTAAAGGCGCAGTTCAAAACATATAAATTAAGCCTTCGATCGCCAAATTTGCGGTCTCTGATAGCGGGGTTCTTTTTTATGAATGAAAAGCCACAAGCAGATAAATAATAACGGGAAGGAATTGAAGAAAGAATATGGGTACATCTAATAGTGTTTCATTATATTTACACGGTAAAAATGGACTACAAACTTAGGATATTTGATACCAAATTGGCGACTTTATTATGCTTTCTTGTGGGCAATTTTGGGCCTATAATTTATCATGGGGACATCGTCGAAGCATGGTAAATTATTGCGTTGCGATAATTAATATTTTATCGCGATATCGCCCAGTCTTAACCGAGGGGACCTATTTTGCACCATTTCCCAGATATAGAGCAGTAAATATTTGTTTAATATAATATGTTTTGATTTCAAGCCATGTGATCGATAGTATCAGACCTCATATAAAGTCAACTATACTGTACTTTATTTTATCATCAAATTAATAGTCTGGTCATTGTATTCAGATTTGTTGTATCTTTTATAGCTAGCTGCCTTGTGTTAAATATGAATTTTTGAATTAGCAAATAGCAAAGTAGGCCAAATAAAAAAAATCATGTTTAGCGTCCCCGCCCGCTTCCTTTTTAGGGGCCGCCTCCTTTTTTTCTTTTTCTTTTTTAATTAAAAAAAACAACTTATTTTTTGACTTCAGCACACCTTGTATAAAGCTGTTTGCCCCGTGAAACAAACTGGTTCTCTACGTCTCAGAACTCATGACAAGACATCATTTTGGTCACATCTTCTGTTTCATCTTGCCCATAAGAAGGCAATATTTAATTTCTTGAGTTCAAGTGGCGGTCATTTTGAAAAAAGCAGGCAACCATCTTGAAAAATAGCCGGGCCAGCTATCTTGACAAAATGGGTCGAGCAGCCATTTTGGGGGGAAAAAGAAGAAAAAAAGGGCCTCCTCCTTCCTTTTTTCAAAAAGGCAAAACATGTTTAATTTTTTATTTTGCCTTAGCAAAGGCACCAAGAAAACTAAACAGCTATTTCATGGATGTCCATCCTGTATGGGAACAATAATGGGAACCTATAATGCCTGCCCTTATGACTTTAGGCCCTTCGCAATCAATTTTGAGTGGGACGAGTGACTTTTAATTATTAATTATTAATTATCTTGTGTTTCCTTTATTTTGAAACTAATTATTTTGTGATCTCAACCAATTTCAACCCCTTGTATCGAGGACTCTGTATTTAATTTGATACCCATTTTAATTTGATACCCAAGTAAGAAAGCAATCATGTTCTATGTTTATACATCATCATAGATTATATGATTAAAGTCAGAAACTAGCAAATAAAGTTTATTGAAAGTCATTTTAAAGGTGAAAATCCTAAATAAAAATAAAATAATTACTTATTTTGTAATTCTCAATTTCAGACGTGGGCGGCAATAGGAAACTCAAAATCAATTGTGAAGGGCCTTAGGCAACTTAGAAATAAAAACATGTTTAGCGTCTGGACTTTTTCAAAAAAAGGAGAAGATTTTTTAAAATTTCTTTTTTTAAAACAATTTTGGCGCACAATTGCCCTAATATTAGGATTAAACTTCGCAAACCTTAGAGGTTGCCTCTTTAAATTGTTTTATTTCATGGTTCCGAGGGGTTGGTCACCACAAAACTTGTTTAATATGCATAAGAAAGAAACAAATAAAAGCTGTTATAAACGTCCCAAACTCTGCAACACCAGACCAAAAATGTTATGACTAAAATAAAGAAAAAGAAAATCGAAGAGGCCCCAAAAAAGGAAGCTGTAGGGGATGCTAAACATGTTATTTATTTTATTTTACCTTATGTGCATTTTCTATAAGCTCTAAGACAAAAACAAAAACCAAATATGAAACACAGGGCAACTATTGCATTTAGGACGAGGGCATGGAATAATACCCTTGATCATTTTGATGATATCCCTAGATACAATAGGAAACTTGAGTTGTTCCTGTCATGATAGCATACTGTCACTTCATCCTATCAGTTATGGGTCGATGATCTTTCACAATCAGTTTAGGAAATTCCCAGACATGCAACCAAGGATGTTCAGATTTGGGTATTATAAATTATATTATATAGTTATGGTCATACAATTTATTGTTCTCAATAATTGTTAGTGATTGGCCAGAGGATGACACTTGTAAATGGACAATATTATGTGATGGACCAAAATATAGTTCATTCAGTTCCAAATTGGTGAGAAATGTGCGGTTTTTATCTCTCTGTGCGCAATAGTAATCCAAATGTACGCGTGTAATTATGGCCACACGCACACGGTTTGGGCCGCACGCACGCATCACTCATATGATGCACAGTGCGCCTGTTGCCTTCAGCGCGCCAGTGTCCTTCTGTATTCATTCGCTGCTGTAAGAAGGCTTTGCCAATTTGGAGCTGATCAACCAAAATATGTAAAACAAAGGTGTTACTCATTGTGCAATGTACCAAGGAAATAAACTCATCAATGACTGGGTTTTTATATTTTATTTGAGCTCAAATACCTCTATCTTGAATATGATGTCATAAGTCAACTCAAGTTCAAATCATTATTTTTAGGGAAAATATTGTGGAAATCACACTGCCTTAGATCTTCAGATTTTTTTTCATTATTTATTTATTTATTAATTCCTGTTCCTTATAACACAAATAAACACCAATAATGATTTACAGCATTTTGCCATTTATTTGCTACAATGTACTTATGTAGGTGTGTCTATTGTTTGTGTTGAATGTCAAATTTGGCATTTATGACATTTTGATGATGAAAGACTTCTTTTATATATATATTTTTATACATTTTATTTACTTCTTTAATTTCTGTGGACATTATTTTGATTTTGTTGTTGAAGAAATACAATATCCAACTCCGGGAGGTACACAATGGAATTCTTTGGGAAAATTAACATCGAATAAAGCATTTCTAAGTAATAAAAAAGGTGTAAATCAAAAGGGGTAGTAATTGCGTTTGTTTCTGAGTAAGAAGTGATACATTTCAGCAGGAGGTCCAATTATAATAAAAATAGAAACCGTTTAGAGAAAATACTCTCATTTATAGCATTTCAAATTGAACCTCGCTCATCTGGCTTCTGTGTATGGCAGCAGTTATCCCACCAACAAACAGATAACATTCATTTTGCCTAAAATTTCTATTGTTTTTAATATTTGGCCTTTTGCCTTTGTGGTACATGTATCTTTATTTTTATTTTGTCGATATGATTTTGTATAAAGTCGCATCATATTTCAAAAATTCTTTTCTTCAATTTTATCAAAAATATATATTTGTTTGAAAAAATAAGCTGACAATTCTTCATTCTAAAACTAAAAGCCAGTTGCTTGGAAGGCTCAGACAAACTTTGTATGACTTAAAAAATACCCACCATACAGCAGGTGCATGTAGTAGAGTAATGGTGTTTTGAAGGATTGAGAAGCATTTTAATGAGAAAAGGATGTCTTTGATGAGGATTTCTGAACTTGAATTGTTTCTTCATCGTTAGCGTTATAGGCGGCCACCTGCAATAATGATACTTTGGTGTTGTTGAGAATACTGTATGTCATACTGAAGAAGATTTTAAAGACACTTCCACAATGCATTGCGTTTTTGCAAAATGCCCTTAATCTGGTCTCTAATTTGTCTCGGTTCCCATAGACATATGCACAAAATCATGGCATCATAGCTCATTCATCGTTGAAGCTCTTAGATTCTAGTTTACATCAATTAATAAATTAGTTCTCAGTGTTCCTTTTTCTTATTTCTAAAACTTAAGAGCTCCACAAATGCACCATGTGAAAAAATCCTTTAGTTGGCTGGTGCTCCCGCAATGCATCATGGGATATCCTTAAAATTATCTTTGATGTGATACATAATAATGTTTGTTTGAAACTATTACACTTCGGGACTAAGGCTGGGCTGAAATCGAGTCCTGCCCCGAAAATGTCGGGTCCTGGGAACCAGAATCACCTTCCCGAATCCCAAAAAAATGAAAATGAAAAAGAAAAAAAAGCTTACTTAAAAAAACATGTGGTCAGGTAATTCATGATTATTTAATGCAAATGTATAGCGGAGATGTATTTGAAATAGATTTATTTCGTCAAATCTGTGGATTTTTTGTACTCCTATGCTCGCAAAATGTGATTTTCAATTCATTATCGGCCGGGAAACTTTGATTGACAGATCGAGTTTGTTATTGTTATAGCGCCATCTATCGTCGAAATTGTGACATATTTCTAATTTCAAAATGGAGACTTGCCGCGCGAGCGAGCTTATGAAAGTGTCATACGCGGTGAAATATCACATTTAAGCGAGCACAAGAGTACCAAAATTGAACTGATTTGACGGAAATAAATCTATTTCAAATGAATCCCGCTATATATTTGCATTAAATAATCACGATTTAGCCGACAAGGTGTTTTTTTAAGTAAGCTTATTTTTTTTCTTCAATTATTTTGATGACAAATTTCGGGAATCCCGGGTCCCGCCCGAAAAATCAAAACAGGTCCCGGGATTACGAATTCCCGAAAATCCCAGCCCTATTGCTGGGGGACAAAAACCACCTGTCCTGTGGTGGGTGGCAGGCCTTGTTTGTTTGTGTAGGGGTTTAAAAAATGTTTACAATTAAAAGATGTTCAAATAATATCAACACTTTTCAAAAAATAATAAATAAGTTAAAACTAATAATATGACATTATTACACCCATTCCAATTATTTGTACTTTATTCCAGTAAAATTTTGAACATCAATGATTTTTTTTACAATTATACCCAAAAGAAAAAGTTGTATTGGATGAGTGACTCCTGGCATATTCATAGGATTGGATAAACCATACATAGTTAAACAGGATATGGGAAACTAATCATCAATTGGATGATCAAATTCTCAAAACCTGTTTAACTATGTATAGTTCATCCAATCCTATGAATATACCAGGAGTCCCTCATCTTTTTCTTCAGTAAAGATGGAATAGGGACACTGTAATATAACTATATTTTTTCGCCGCAACAATAATCTTGTTTTTTTCATAAACCTATGGAGAAAAATCAATCCACACAATTTTATCAATGTGCAATTAAAATGGTGCACAAAAAGGCAACTATTTTTCACCCTTACAGTAGCATAACAATTATATAATGTTAGGCCAAACAGAGAAGAAGGTCCGTCTCAGAAGCCCCCGGGCATTGGTATGTGAAATGAGCTACGGCGAGTAGGTCTATGGCCTATGTTGGATTTTTGGATTTTAAAAAAAAAAGAAAAAAAAAGTTCTCTAAAGGTTGGATTAGCAACAACAACAAAATTGTATATTTCAGCCTATTTTCTAAATTTTTCGTTAAAAAAAAATCGCATAGCACTTTCAAAATGTTTCTGAGACAGACTATCTTCTTTGTTTTGCCTTGCATACATCGGCAGAATGTTGATGCCATTGTGTTGTCAGTAGTTGTCAGTTAGTATTGTAATATAGGATGTCTTAGATCCTATCCCATCACTGTCACTGCTTGCCCAGGGATGAGCTGACAATGATCAAGATGTCACTTGATACATACTTGATATGTATGTAGTATTTCCTTGTATTGTATGCTGTGGGGAAAAGGGGGAGGCAGTCACATCTTGAGGTGATGTGATCAAGCGAAATGAGTCGGAAGTCGCGGTGGGGGTGTTGATTTTGAGATATTTAAACCCTACAATCACTCATATATCTTTGGAATTAACCATCCATTTATGATGGGATTCTCTGCAAAATGTAGCATTTTTAATATATAATACGGTTGTCTCTGATGATCGCACAAGCGTGAAACTCTGAGTAGCAACTACCGTTCCAAATGGTTTAACTTATATTTCGCTCTGCATCGCATTGAGCACTCTGCAAGAAGATTGCTTCTTTACCAGTATATACAGTCAAGTAGAAAATTGAAAAAGTGATATTTTTGACATCAGGCCAGACTCATTTTGCTTGATAGCATGCATCACATCTAAAGGGAATAATGCCATTCTGGTGGGTCACCTTTTGAGTGCTATTCTCATTCATATCTTGGCACAAAGTCATGGGTCCCATCCAACACCGTATTGATATGGGTCCCATTGTAAATTGAAGTCAATTAGTACCTTTGTTTTGTAGATAACACCTTTAAGGGGCATTGAGAGATACGTAGTGGGAATGCGCCCTCAATTATCCTGGAAATCAGATTTTTTTTGCATCAAAGTAATACTTCGGCATATACTAACTACGATCTGAAACAGTTTACCAACAATCGCCGTTTATCATATAAAATTTCATGATTTTCTTAATAGTTTCGATATGATGATATCGAAACTAGGTGCTGAATTCGGAAGTTACGCTATCGTTTTACATGCGGCCTTTCGCGGCAAATCTCAACCAGGAAGTACCGTTATTTGCTTATTTGGCATGTGTGAATTGTATGACATTTTAGATTTGGGCTATGTTGATGATTATCTTTACGTTATTTGCTCATATCGATACATCTCTCAATGCCCCTTTAATCCTCTGGTCTGGGGCACTGATCAAAGCTTCAGTGAAATGACCAGTCTGCGTCCGATTCAAAAGAAAATATCAATATGGTAGTAGATGCACTGTTGGTGTTGCATGCTGTCTTGATATGAGAATTTTAACATTGTCTCTGCAGACTTTTCCTTTTATTATTTACCATACAACGACATTTAAACATTTTATGAGCGGATATCGAACAGCCAAACAGCCACGCTACAACAGCTGAGAAAATTACCAAGAATAATTGTCCCCTTCAAGCAAGTGTATTAACGTCAGACAGTATAGTCTCTAAACCCTTCGTAAGATAAATATCAATTGGTCAATTGAAGATTCTAATTGTTCCATATTTATCTTGCAAGGCCAATGCCTGTCTGGATGACGGTTTGTGATGCCTGGGGATAAAGTTTTGTTACATTGATTCCGGTGGGGGGAGGGGTACTCTGATTTGGTTTGGTCGGGGTGTGCTGCTGGAGATTCAAAACCCCTACCCATTTTTAGGGGTGAAATTTGGAAAAAAACGGTACCCATTTTTAAGGGTTTTGCTTCATTTTAAACCCAATTTTCGCAAATTATCGGATAAATAGACCTAATTTTTGCAAATTTTCGCGACTAATAGACACAAAAATCGTGAAAATAGACCCATTTGTAAAAAGTTACCCCATTATTAAGGATTTTCGGCACAAAATCATACCTTATGTTTAGGGATTTTGTGCCCAAAAAGCTACCCATTGGAGCAGTAAACCCCCGTATACCGTCTTAGGTGAGTACCCCCACCCCCCCCCCCCCCTCGGGCGTTGATTAGCAGACTATACAAATTGCCTATTTTGTATTCACATCATGTACTGTTAGATTGAGTTGTTGTCTTTCAATATAAATTTTATATAATAATACAGTCCACTGCTTTCATACAGATTCGGATACTGCATGCGGATAGTAGGGTGATATCTTAGTTCATAAAATCATAAAATAAATGGGCATAGACACACACAAAAAATCAAAAATCATACTGTACCTGTCTTTGTTGTGTGTGAGTGTGTCCATCATTTTCAACTATATTTCAATGAAAAAGACTCGCGTTGGCATAGATAGTGATACAAATATCGAAACAATTCATGCAAAAAGCTTGTAATTTGGCTTCTGAAAAATTAAAAATAGTATGGGCCGCCCTCAGTGATTTAAAAAACAATTCGGACGAGAAACACATTATTTTTGTTACTTAGCCTATTATTGTAAAAAATGAAACAAAATTTGGATGTCAGAGCTCGGTGCCCCCCCCCACCCCCTGCCCCCCTCCCCCACCCCCCCCCCCCCCCCCCCCCCCCGGTTTGATTTGATCCATCAGCTGTCCGTGTGTCTGTGAGATAGCTCCAGATAGAGATCATGTTTGGATGGATCAATGTAGATTGCCCAAATACAAGTGGGGACACTTGACCGACTTAAGTCAATATGACGTCTATAATTGACTAGCACTATTTCTCTGTGAATCTCAAGAAGTCTTGCATTTATATAAATTAAACTGAAAATGGAGTTGGTTTGATGTGTGTTTGGAGTATTCTCCTGTGATGTAGAATTTGCTTTGGACTGTCGGTTGGGACCACTCCACATATTTTAAAAATTTTAAGTGTTTTTATATCATACGCAAGCATTTATCACAAGCTGAAGCATTCAAACTGGGTAAATCATATTCTGAGGTTGATAAGTAGTAGAAGGTTAATCAGTCCGGGCCGATTTCCCATTCAGAAAGCATTCCTGAACTGGAAGTATTACCCATAATCCCTTGAGAATGTATATATTGCAAATTATTTGTAGTGGTAATACCAAAAAGAGCAATTTATTCATTTTAACCAAATATGATGGATCTTTGAATCAATGTTGATCAGTAAATGAGTCAAGATGTAAGATAAACTGTTTAGTCATAATCAATAGACATTATTGCGGTGATTTTCCTAATTTATTGTAATTAAGAAATTGGGCTAATTACCTCATTAAATATTCAAATTCGTTTATCTGAAAAAGTACATGATAAGGTTTTTTTTCCTCTGACAGTTTTTTAGATATTTGTATGATCTATCATATTACCAAGTTTGAGCATGTCGCAAATTAAAATAATGAATCGATATCCATTTTAGTTGTAGTCCACTTCATAGACCCTCAAATCAAAATAACGAGTTTAAAATGAGCCACGGAGCGCTGAGAACGACAATAGAATGTATCATTATGTTATACAAAATGTTTCACCCATATTAAAATAGGTGTAGGTCTAATTTGTGTGCTACAGTTCTCTTTAGAGGACTGACCAAAAATATCGCATTGCATTATGCTTCCTGAATGGGAAATCGGCCGACTGTTAATGTAAACTGTTGTTAGTTATGAGTTGACAATGTTATGATGTTTATGGGAAAATGATCATGTGACAGCAGTGACAGTTCAGCAAAGTCATCATGTGATTGCCACTGTAATAAACAGAATGGTGAACTGCGTGTCTCCCATGTCATAATAAATGTTGAACAATGAACCTCATAATTTGCAAGCAGATATTTTGATTCTTAGTGAATAGTGATGATAATAATCCTACTGTCAGGTGACCATATGTTGCTGTTTTATTTCTTAGCACTCCTACAGTAGAAGGACTGTTATCCAAGGAAATATTAAAGAGGCATTGAGAGATACGTATGGGAGTTTTCCTCAATTATCCTGGAAATCAAGTTTTATTGCATCAAAGTAATACTAATACTAACTACCATCTGAAACAGTTTACCAACATTCGCCGTTTATCATATAAAATGTCATGATTTTCTTAGTTTTGATATGATCATATCGATACTAGGTACTGAATTCGGAAGTTATGCTATCGTTTTACATGCGGCCTTTCGCGGCAAATCTCAACCCGGAAGTGCCGTTATTTGCTTATTTGGCATGAAGGCGATGTCAGAATTATATGACATTTTGGATTTGGGCTATGTTGATTGATTATCTTTACGTTATTTGCTAATTTAGTATATCGATACATCTACATGTATCAATGCCCCTTTAAGATCAAAAATAAAAATACTGAGTTGTATGTCATCTTCGTTGTGGCAATAACACATGGGGATGGTTCTTGAGCTGATCGTGGTTCTCAGATCTGTTCATTCCTTCAATGATTTGGGCTCAATTAGCGCAGTCTTATACGTTACGACTATTATTGTTTTGATTTGTAAATTTGTCTGACAATCTTATTGCATGTTGAATACCAAATGCTAGTTGTGGGAAAGACTTCTGATTTGTCAGGATCTGTATCTTCATACTAGTACTACAAAGTAAACCTCTATCCGTCTAAAGTAAATATCTCTTCACCGTTTGTAATTCAATTGCTGTGAGACGGGCTTGTTTCTAGAATAACATATATTTGTTATTTTAGCGTAAGATACTTGCTCCCAATACAGGAAATTGGTAAGAAATGCAATCCTGTTAATCAAATCTACGGACAATTTCCATTGCCCATCATGAAATGTCAAGTGGATTTGGTCTAGCTCACTGTGTAAATCTGATGTAAAAATAAACTGCTTCTACTAATAAGTACTTGCTTTTGGTCAAGCTGTGTTACATGTATTAGTTAGTACTGGGTTTGTTGGGACATGTTGCGCAGGGAATGCCCTACGCTATGCTCTATTCCCTCTCTCCAGTTACACCTGAAGGCAAGGCATATATATATATATATATCTATTCTCAACAGTAAAATAAAACAACAACAAAATCTCAGCAAGCAATCACAACTTCTGAGAATATTTTTGTATATGCCAATTGAAACCATCATTAGTCAATTGAAAGTACAAAGTATACCAGCGAATGAAAAGACAACTGAAACAGAAACGGTAGTATAATAACTAATAGAACTTTCAAAGCATTGGTTCTCACCTGACTACAATAATATGTCAAATTTTACATTTTAATAATGTGTACACAAGTTGACAGGAGTAGAATTTCGGCGCGAATCGATTTGCGTGAAGATTCGCGTAAAATCACTACCGCGTGAATCCAGGTGGAATTTTTATTACTTTTTTGGTTTTTTTACTTTTGGTTTTTCTAAGTCCAAAACTGGACCTTAGATGACTGGTATTTGACCCTTAGTCAATAAACATGCCGAATTTGGTAGTTGTGCAAGCTAATAGCCTTATTCTTGATATTATTTTCATTCATTTCGCAATAATCCATGGACTCTCAAAATTGGCGAGAATCCAGGATTCACACGAAATTGTACCGCGAGGATCTAAATGGACTCTCGCACTGCAGTGCGAATTTCTAGACCTGGTTGAAAAGAGAATATCAAAAAAATATTCATCATTTTTCACCATGTCATTTTTAAAACTGTAATTTTCAAACAGAATTCGGACTCTTTTATTTCTAATTCTATCCTTGATTTTGTGTTCACTATCAATTCTCAAATTATTGAAAAACAACCCCCCAGTCAAGCAAGATTTCAAGTTGTGCAATATGCAAAAGTTTATTCAATGTCTGGTGCTGGCTATCCATCAAAACAACCCTACTCTGCATACAATACAATGAACTTGATCCTTCTCATGCAATCATTGTGTGTTTTCAAAGTAACCCCTTTGCTGGATGCACTCCATGTAGAGTTTATTTCGGCCTAATTGAAATGTTTGTTTGGTTTACTCCCATGACCCACTGTGGAAAATATCAAATGAAGTCAGGGTGGCAATTTTTTTTTTATTGTTGTTTTTTGGCTGTATCTGATATTTCTTTGATGTTATACTGTAAAACAACTTAATTTCACTAGCAATTTAATTTTGCTAATTTGGCTAGGAGATCCAATTCGCCAAATTAAATTGCCGCCAATTATATTATTTATAATGGTCATATATAGGAAGATGATACAAATTACTGAAATTAAATTGCCGCAAAAAGTTGACTAATTGTTAATTCGCTAAATTCAGTTGCCGTGAAATTAAGTTGTTTTACGGTAGTTTCTCAAATTGCCTAAAAGGTGCCGTGGATATGTTCTACTATTCATGGAATAAAATGTTAAAACAATTAATAATCTGCAATTTAGATTGATAAAAAACCTTAATGAAGAACAAAGTATCCAACTGCTTACACAGATAGGTAAAAGTATAAAATGTTTTCAATAGCAGCAGGAAAGTATACATAGGATGAGCAGGAAATGGAGAGCAACCAAGCAGTTTTTGTTGTTGGCTCCTATATAGGTTGTTGCCCGTACAGACAATAATGTAAGCCTAGTATTATTAGTAAACTTACACTCCAGAGCGTGACACAGTTTCATGATAATAGAAAGCTATCATGGCTCGCCCAATACTAAGATGTGACCTACAGGAAACTGGTTTATGATTATTTGATAGTCTAGTTATTCCTAAATAATCAATTGAATTATAATATCAAGCCGCTACTACTGCTCTGCTCCTGGCAGTCCTTCATGTCCATTATATGCCCTACTTCAAGGAAAAGTTGATTGACTCCCACCCACTTCCTGGTTTTTGATCAATTTGGGTGATTTAAATAAAAGGGGAGGGGGGGGGGGGGGAGAAAAAGTTTTCAAATCTTGTAAACATCCGACGTAGTATGGTTTCCTGGAATATTTCAACATCCTTTCTACATAAAATACTAAAATACGAAAGTGAATATATATATATAGTACAGGATGGTTCTGTTCAAAAATTGATACCCTTTTTAGTCTTCATAACTCATACAAAACAACTCGCAATGCAACAATTATAAGGACAACAGACATGAAGAATTTATTTTGAAAACTTTCCAATCTGCATTCCAAAAGCAAGTTTTTTAAACTCTTAAATAATTATTTTTCAAGTTGTTTAAAGGTATATTATGTGATCTTTCCAGGGAACGCCCTCAACACCGAAAAAAATTGAAAGCAGATTTTCTTGCAGATTTACATTTCTGATCATAAATCGCACATACATTCCAAGTTACAGGGCGATACGATTGTTAATTACTTCAAAATCATGGTTTTAGAGTGAAAATAAACTGTCGGGTTAACACAACAGTTTATATTTTCACTCTAAATTCACTCTAAAACCATGATTTTGAGGTAATTAGGAATCGTATCGCTCTGTAACTTGGAATGTATGCAAGATTTATGATCAGAAATGTAAATCTGCAAGAAAATCTACTTTCTAAAAAAAATCATGAATAGAGGGCGCTCTCTGGAAAAGATCTCATAATATGCCTTTAATATGGATGTGTTTATGTATGTGTATAAATTATGTGACCCTGGAGATCCCCCTTTACTGTTGACAACAAAGCAAAAACGGCTTAACAAATGTGTGTACGCTCTACTCAACCATACACAAGATCATTCCTAGTGACCGTGTGAGGCCATGTAAAGTGACTGTTGTTTACATTTGCAAAATGTCCTTAATTCGTAAAATGTCTCACCTGATTTTCGGACTTTCAACTGTAAAAACATGTGAAAACTTGCATTGTGTGTAAATATGATAACATGAGTATACAGAGAAATCCTTGGGCAAATATTCTGTTCATGGTATCATTTCAAGGAAATACGAAAAGGGCTATATTTTGGCCGTTTTGGTGATGGTGCAATCTGAAATTTGTTGACTTCCTTTTTGTTTGTTGTCAACGGCATGTGACAGCATTCCGGGTTGGCCTATAGTAAAAATGCTTAACACTTCTATGCGGCTTTTAGTTTTACTATATTAAAACAGACTTTTTTTTCAGAAACCTTTCCCAAATTTCAAAGTCTATCTCAGAGATTACTGAACTAATACTAGGCATGTTTGTACTTATTTTAATGTATTTCTCAAATTTAGACATTTTTAAAACATTTTGGGAAATTTGGGAATGTTGTCTGCAGACGCCTGCCGCATGCAAAGCGTTAACACTTGAGTTGACACATACTTACAGAATTGAGGATAAAAATTCCCTTTAAAAGGGAAAACCCAGTTTCAGGTAAAATGTCTTGCAATGAGGTGAAGTCCACTTTGGGGACATGGTGAGAGTCTCAGCCGTAGCTCGTCGGGTTCCGCTATGAAAGTCTAATGGACTATAATTATAATAAAAGCACATACACAGCCAGTCCAGAATTCCACAAATTTCACTTATTGTACAGCTTCAGAGTGCTGTAAATTTGACATCATAAATAACCTGATTAGTTATATCACAACTTGGTATGTGTGTGTTTAGTAGATGATTGTTTATGCCTCGTGCTATAAGTCATACTAGTGCTACGTTTATATAGTAATTTTCAGGTATATAAGGTTCATTAACCCTAATTTTCGAGGCATATTTCCAAAGATTTATTTTGTGGCCAAATAGCGAGGGGAAAAGTGCCCGACTCGACAAAAGCACACTGCATGACATTTTATAGAACTTATTAAAAACGGTATAATTTTTGACAGTGGACACTCTGGTTCAGGCTACAGCTTTAGACTATACGTTAATATATTTTGGAATTCATATAGCTCTAATGAAAATGTGTGAACCAAACACCTTTCATCAGCTTATGTCACAACTATGAGGCTGAGGCAGCGTTAGCCTGTTACCACCAGATCATCTTACAAGAAATACCAACATTTATGGGACACCAATGTTTGTGACATGGTCCCTTTATCTAGTGACAGTTAAGAATAACTTACTGCTTTATCCCACCATGTATAATTTTTGTTGATGACATTTAGATGGATAAAATACTGTGTAATCCCATCTATGCCATCTTTCTCGATATCACAAACAGGTCAAAGGTATCAAGCAAGAAATAAAACAAGAACAATCGTTTGATAATTTGACGCCGTAAGCAGCAGCAGCTGATGTGTCGGTATGGAATTGTAAGCAACGCATAATCAAAATTTTTGAGCCCGAGATTGCCAAGAAGCGGTAGGACATTTTGTAATGCTAGCCCTTGCGGCGGGTGAAATGCTCAGAATACTGGTGAAAAGTAATTTGAAGAAAAGGAACCCGTCTTAAAACAAATCCTCAGGAGTGTTTATTGATAATAAAACTTGTGTTTGAGGATTGCCTGTGAAGGATTGATTTCTGTCTATAGCCGTTTACCCATCCAGGGCAAGGCTTATTTGCACTCAATCCATCCCGATTAATAGGCCACTTGAAAGAGAATGTCTTGGGTTCTTGCAATACGTAGCTTTGAATTTACAATACTTTAGCAATTTTGAAATTTAGATTCCAAAAAGAATTTATAGCCAAAGAAATTATAGCAGACCAGTTAACACCACCCTTGTATATATACGGTGTGCCATATATTCGTGCACCCCTTTCGGCCGCACGCATCTGACTGTAAAAAATTCTAGCATAGCGCCATCTCTTGAATACTCCGCCTGGCTGTTGCGTATTGCTATTACTTTACGGGAATAATCAATAGACGGCGCTATTATGTCACCGCTAGCAGCATAGCCTGGGGATACGCAATATCACCTATACACAAAACCATGCACCTCAGGCAGTGAAAAAAATGGCGCGTACAAAGACCAAAGAACAGTGGCCTGGTAACTCTCCAGACATGGATCCAGTGGAGAAATTGTGGGCAATTTTGAAAGAGAAAGTCTTTGCAACACCCTACTGCACTACACTACCCCAGCTGATAGCTAGAGTCAAACGTGTTTGGCAGGAACTAGACCAGAACAAGGATCTTCTTGCTTCATTGGTGGACAAGAATTGGACAGAACGAGTGTCGGAGGTGATCGAGCACCATGGGGATAATAACTTTAAATAAATAAGCATGACAAGGTTGTTAAAGACTCTACTAACTCTAAAGACCTCAGGGAATAAACCAATACTCTGAAAAAAATGTAACTTTAATTTTAAATCATTATATGTGACTTTCTTTTTTGGGGGGTGCACGAATATATGGCACACCGTATATATATATTGTAAATGTGAAAATATCCTCCCCCCCAAAAGATAAATAAATAAATAAAATAAAATAAGTAGGGTGTGACAAATCTGATCTGTTTTGGGCCTAAGCTTTATGTCCTTCATCAACAGACGAATTTACATGGTTAGTCTGTCCAGACTTTGATCATAGGTTACACTCTATTTCAAGACAGAACCAAATGGGTCGTATTGATTGATGAACTGATTTGTTTTTGAGGCACCAATCTATGTATGTATATTGTCTGTTCAGTACGGATAAAGGGGACATTTGTGAGGTTCATTTTTTTCTGCATGCAAAAATAATCCCTGTTTGCAGTCGGTATTTTGATGGAAAAGTTCATCGTGCATGTACCGATCGCGTCGGAAAGAACGGGTGAAGGCTAAGTTTCAACGAAATTACAACCGTCTATATGAGAATCAGTGTTTGAAAGATCATTAACGTTTTAATTCGCAAAAAGTGTTGTTTTATTTGACCATTGGGTTTAATGTTACGCCAGTTTTAATAGAGACATTCATGTAATTTCAATTTACCACACAATTCTAAATTGTATTTAAATATATTGTTCTGAAATTAGCCAACCATGACAATTAATATGTGTAATTGCATACACCGCAAACAAATCAGTGTTTGAATTATATTTAATCACACAATGTTTTATTTTTTAATTTGAATACATATGGTTGGAATTTTCCTGATATTTTGCCTACAAATTGCCTGTTCCTTCTGACGCACCGTGTAGTGAATACATACCAATTTAATAGAATGTTAACAAATACAGCACTAAAAGAGCTAAAAGGGATAGAATATATCTCATTCCAGGTGAAAAACAGTGTCAAACGAGGCATTCCGGTGAATCGTCTGCACAATATAGGTCATAGACAATGTAGCTCTCTTGGGCCTTGGCTATAAAACATATCAACTGTTTTCATGAATTTTACAGCATTTTATGAGAGACTTTCTTACGCAACAGCTGAAAAACGAGGTGTGGAAAGTAATACTGTCAACTCAATGTCAATATTGGTATTGCATTATTGCACTATCAAGAGGGAATCGCCCAATCTCAAAACCTCACTGTTCAAATAATATTAACTTAATGTATTCTGGACTAGACGTGCTCTTATTCTAGAAATAACATGGATGTATTGTATGTTATATGCTCTCAGCCAGCTTGTTTTTCTTTGAAATGCATGGTGAAGTGCCAGATATACCGTGGAATCACAGTAGTGGTGGAATGTACTGTGTATGTGGTAATTTTCAAGAGTGTTTTATTTTTGCAAATTTTGTGAGTGGACATGAAAACTCGAAAAATGTCAACACACTAATATAATAAACTGCTCACAAAAAGTACCGAAACACTTAGAAATGATCCAATATATAACGGCTCGAAAGGGTTTTCATTAATCGTGGCAAATAACCAAGTGCATAATTTTATTCTGCGTATTTTGACACCTCGATCGATGAGATACGATGTTGTGGAGCGGAGTTATTGTCATTTCAATGGTCGTGGGTCCAGTTTCAAAAGTGACAATCATCCTATAGAAAGAGGTCTGCATTACTGTTTAGAATGACCAGATTCGTGCTTTTCAATAGGGATGAGTGTCACTTTTGAAACTGGACCAACGATCATTGAAATGACAATAACTCCGCTCCGCAACATCGTATCTCAACGATCGAGGTTTCAAAATACGCAGAACAAAATTATGCACTTGATTATTTGCTTCGATTAATGCATACCCTTTCGAGCCGTTATGTATTGGATCATTTATAAGTGTTTCGATACTTTTTGTGAGCAGTTTATTTGGCAATAGAGTTACATAATAATTAATGTAGAAACTGCGAAATTAAAGTCTTGCACATTTTCAAAAAACTATAAAATCACAAAAATATCTTTATGTGAAATTTTAGTGTTAGGTTTTGGTATTCAAAAAGGTTGGTCAACCCTGTCACTTTGTCAGAACATACCTGGGAGGTGGTAGAAGTCAGCAGTAACCAATCGGTGTCCATAGATTCAAGACTGAAAGCATCTGAAAACCGTGTGAATATTGTTATTAACAGCACCCACAAATATAGTTGTAGTTTTCATGGAAAATCATAAATTGCTCAATTTTCCATGCTTGCATACCATCATCCCTTTTTACTTCCCTTCGTCGATTTTGAGAATTGTAAAATTCTTGACATTAGAGGGAAAAGCTTTTTAAAAAAACCAACACACAAACAAAAAAACACAAATAAAATGGAAATGACCAAATCAACCAAATAAAAATTATACAATATATGGCTCCTAAATTGATTTAGAGCAATCAAAATAATTATATTATATAAACAATTGTGCCATATGCAGTCAAAGTGATTAATTTGATATCGTTACAAATGCTATTAAATATAATTTATATGGATGTATACAAACTCGTTTGGTAATCATAAGAATATGATAAATAGGATAATCAGTACTAATATTAGGTGATTTAATTTTCCTTGACGTCATATGTGATGCAATCTGTGAAAACCCGTTGGATGTTGCAAAATGTGAACTAGGGATTATGGGTATTTTTTTTTTTTTTTTAATTAAGAAAATTAAAGATCTTTTTAGAAAATTAATGTCAAATACTTTGTGTCATCATCTTTTATGAAATTTCACCTTCAAAAACTTACTTAAGTCACTTTTCTTATTAACCTTAAATTATGTTATTCTATTGAAGTCCCGGGGGGGGCACTCAACTTTTTTTTGGGTAGGGGTGTGCCGCCCAGGGTCTCAAAAAGAGGGGCTAAAGAACTGAACTGAGTGGATTTTATGACGAAAAATAGGGTCTTAGGAACTGATTTTTTTCAAAAAATAGGTCTTAAGAACTGGCCTATAGTTCAATTTTCGATTTATTTTGGTTTAAGAACGCAAAATTTTCGAAAAATTGGGGCTTTGGAACACAAAATTGGTGCTTTGGAACGCAAAATTTCGCGATTTTTGAATTTTCAATAAAAATGGGGTCTTAAGAACTGATGCAGGCTCAAAAGGGGGGTCATAAGAACTAGCAGCAGAGGGTGAAAAAGGGGGTCTTCAGCGCGGCACATACCTATACCCTTTTCAAATGTCAGTGCCCCCCCCCCCCCCCCCCGGGATTGAAGTATGTATCTTTTTTGGCCTGTTTTCATGATTTCTTGTTTTGTAGCTTTTGATGACATCACACTCATCATTTAACTTTTTTTGTAGTGACCATAGAAAAATGATTGAAACAGTTCTGTAATCAGCACAGTTTCAGCTTTCTTAATGATATAAATATCTCCAATATGAAAAATCCCACCATGTGGCGGGTTTTCACAGATCGCATCACATATTGCCCGATTGTATTTTTTGTTGTTGATACAGACAATCAGTACTATATTAAGTGATTTGATTTTCCTTGAAGTCATATGTCCCAATTGTATTTTTTGGTTGATACATGCTAGTGATCCAGCGCTCCGAAATCCTGGTTCCAAAAAGGGGCTCTTTCAATCAGATTTTGATAGCATTGCTGATCTCAGTGTTTTATGTGGGGAAATTGTATGTGGAGAAATCAATTTGTCTCCCCCCCCCCCACCCCCACTTTCACCCCACCCCACCCCCAAATTCAATAGTTTTTCAACAATTTGTACAAAAGGTAGATGTTCCGATTTTCAACTTGAAGTTTTCTATTCGACATGAAAGGTCATCCTCAAAAAAGTTGTATTCCAAAGTTTGAGTTGCATAACTCTAATGGTTCTTATTTTAAACGCACAAGATGCCGTGAAATGTGCCCATTGAGTTGTACACAAACTTTATTGTTATTTCACCAATTTCTTCGTAATCATACTGATTTGGACCGTCAAATTTCAGTATGTTAATCAGAAAAATATGATCTTTCATATGATATGAAAATCTCCATATGTTTGAGAAAAATATGTGTTATGAAAATGTGATCGGGTCATCTACCTTTTATTAAGGATGTTGCACTTCTTTGATTATGCTAATTTTCTGCCATATGAAAGATACCATATGTGTAAGCTTAAAAACAGGTTTGATTTCATTTTTTTTATTTTCACTGTAATTCCTAAGTCATTCTTTATTATAGGTAACTAGTGGAGTTGACCCCTTTTGGAACAAATGTTTCGACCAATTTTCAAAAACAACTTTACTAAACAATCGTTATTTTCAATTAAGGTACACCTGAAAGACATTATCAAATCTCATTGAAAACAGAAAACCGCATTCAAATACCTCTTCAACTTTTTAAATTATGAAATTTTCTTTATTGAAATTACAACACCTCTGTTTGTGTGCAATTTTAAAAACAATTATCCCATACAGTTTATGTTTTCTTCATTGCATTTTATTAAGAACATTCCTATCAATTTTTTACCATGATAAAAGAACCATATTTCTACCTTTTTGGCTTACAAAATGGTGAATTATATTCAAATTTCCGGAAACTTCCGGAAATTACCAGACATTTCCGGAAATTACTGAGGGCAATAACTTTTGACCCGAACATGCTAAAGATGTAGAACAAAGTTCAAAAGATGTATTTTGTTACTCTCTTTCATGTTCTGCACCTAACTCAATTTCGACAAAAAGTGGAGTTGATCCCTTTTGGAATAGAGCTCTTCATTTGAAAGAGGTTGATTTGAAATGTAAATTTATATTTGGTTTATTACTAATTTGAATCTGATTTTGAAAGATTCATGATATTTTCTAATTTCAGACCTATAAGGTTTCCTTGCTACAACCCCTCTCCCACCCCCTCCCCCACCCCACTGAAGTGACACAACCATGTAAACTCTGTAAATGCCAGTTACCCCATCTCTTTTCCCTGGTGAGATGAGAGTTCTAAATTGCAGTTAAGTGTAGCCATACTCACTCACCCTGAGAACTAGATAGACAATAGGTTAAAATTGAGCTATATTGCCAAAAGATTAAACGAATATGTAACTTAAGATTGACCCTATCAACTTACATAGACCCTGTGGAAGATGGAGCGATTGTGTTATTTCATCATATTGAAATATTAGATGCTTTGGTGGTGTTTGGGGGATGGGGCTCATAAATGAAATGAGACTGTTAGGCGGCCAATTTGGATGCTGTAAAACCACTTCATTTCACGAGGGATTTAATTTTGTGAGGGATGTGGATTCGCGAAATTAAATACCCGCGAAAACTCTGACAATTTTTCATTGAAAGTAACAGTTAAACATTTCCAGATTCGCGAAATTAAATGCCCGCTAAAATGCAGTAAGTTAAAATTCGCGAAATAAACTATCCACAAAATTATAGTGTGTTACATATCAAAATATTAAGTTTAGTCTTTCGAACTCAATTTTGAGTGTTCAGAATTGACATTTTTCATATGGAGTCATATCACCATTAGGAAAAAAATAAATTCAGATAGTATCTGATATTAAACTTATGGTTTGTGCATGAGCCAGAACATTCATCATTTTGAATTAAAAAAAATAAGGGTAAGAAGATTCAAAGATATATTTTGTGATCTTTTCCAGGGGACGCCCTCAATCCTCGAAAAAAAAGTGGAAGCAGATTTTCTTGCAGATTTTCTTTTCTGATCATAAATCATATTCGAAGTTACAGAGCGATACGATTCATAATTACCTAAAAATCATGGTTTTAGAGTGAAATTTGAAAAATAGATTGTACCGGAGCGGTGCTATCTATTTTCAAACCATGATTTTGAAGTAATTAGGAATCGTATCGATCTGTAACTTGGAAGATCTTTATGATTTATGATCAAAAATGCAAATCTACAAGAAAATCTGCTTTCATAGTAAAAATCAAGGATAGAGGGCGCTACTTGGAAAAGATCACATAATATGCCTTTAAGAATAAATCTGACGTGCCTTTGCATTTTCCTCTAACTATAAAATCAATGTGGAAAATGTTATTTCAAAGTTATGTGAAAACATGCTTTGAGTCTGAGTAACTTAATTACATCTATAGAGAAATGTAATCATTGCTATTACTTTGTAAGTTACAGTATAGTTAGGGCAAGGGTTCAAAAGCGTAGGGCAAGGTAAGCATAAATCTAGTGTGCTTTGGAATTTCCCCTAAAATCAATGCGGAAATGTTATTTCCAAGGTATGTGTAGTTATGCTCTGAGTTACATCCATAGAGAAATGCATATATCCTAATTGAGTTGTCATAGTGAAATGGTTTGGTAATGTTAAATCCTTGTTTAAATGTAATCATTGCTACTTTGTAACATAACAACTGTCTCACATTGCCACAGCTGCTCCTCATAATCGATCTCAACATCTCTAGTCAATGCTATCAGCATCAATTTCCTCTGCTTTCCTCCTCATGTCTCAGAGTATTGCAAACTTAGACCGTTTTACGCTACATTAATTTGTGCGCTTCTTGCATTACAAGCAGCAATCACACAATTTAAAATGTACAAACATACAACCTTTGTGTATAATAAGTCTTTATAATCAACTTTCCAATTGCAAATTTTAAAAAACAAGCGAAATGGGTGAAGAGTAAAAGATAAATTGCATAAAAATGTCTATCTCTTCGGCACATGTAGCTGCCAAAAAGCTGCCAAAATACCAATTTCTGATTCCTGTTTGTTCCACAACCACCTGGTTGCTCGTAGCAGGCAAAGCAACTTTTCTACTTCGCTTGGTCTTTTATATCATATTTCATGCCTGATACAATAAACAGGCAATTTGGTGAATAGGAAAAGAAAGTCTCTGTGCGCCACTCTTGCCCGCGAGATATTGACACAATCTCTGGGAGAATTTCCCTATCAATAGTGGCAATACGAAATGCCTATGCATGCACAACAACCAGGGAGGATAGACACTAGCAGGTGGTGAAAAGCTGAGAGAGAGTTAATAATTGAGAGGGAAACTCTCCTCAAATACAAATTCAATTTCAAATTTGTTATGATCTTCGATTTATAATTAAAAGCGGATATAGAGTGGAAATTAGGTATGCCTTTGGACAAATCTTGTTTATGATATCAAACATTGTAGTAATCAATGTATATGAAAGTGTTTTTGACACTGTTTTGAGATGCCTTGCCTGTAATATTTCTTGTAGGGATATTGTTAAAGGAAAATGATGATATTTTGTGTGCCCTTAAAATGATTTAATTTGCGGTAGTTGCTCCTTTACCAAATCTGATAAAACATTGCCACTAAAATGAATTGGAATCGGGTTAATGAGAAACAGTAGTACATATAATCATAAATGGTACAATTATATGCAATTAATACACACCTGAGATCTCACCCTATTTCGCCCCATCATTTTCATTCGTACAATCGGAGTGATACAAACAATAACTCTACATTTCTTAACCAGTTCGCTGCGATCTTGAAATATTAGTCTGTGCAGCGCTGTGCGGCACTAAAAATTGAGGTCATTTTTCTCACTCACACACGTACAGTACTGCACTGCTCCGTATACCTAACCTAGCATACACGCATTCACCCCTGCACTGCATAGCAGGTACAGTATACATATCAACAGCAGCATCCCGAGCAGTACTGATTCACACACATCCAAATAAAAAAATAAAGCACTGATTTTATTTGTATGTATAAAATACTGAGACTAATATACTAAGTCTCAGGTAAATATCATTAGAATCATAGTAACTACGATATATATTTGTCCTTACTATTTCATGCCAAATTCAACGCGCTATCAGTCTCACTTGTTCACCAGAGTTTGCTGAAGATTTATTCACATGGTTCAGGCAGCTGTATATCTAACGAAAATCCACAACGTCATTCTTCACAATTCGTGTTGATTTCAGGCAACTTATTCTTGTGAAATATACTCTTGTACGATTTGAAGTAACATACAAGTTTATATTTCAAACTAGAACTGTTGTCTGACCATTATATGACCGCATATATCTTGAAGAAATAGCCCCAGATGTAACCGAAATATCGTATGTTCCACGCTTCCGGGTTGTAGTCAGTCCTACGCGTGTCGCTGGTATCCGTTTATTTTTATTACACTTTCAGTGAAGCGTAAGAACCCGAATCTAAGGGAAACCGTGCACACTGCTCGTGCTGCGAGTCGTGCTGTCGATGAACTGTTCTTTTTCAATATTTAGCTGGACTTTGATTGCTCATAACGAGGTTAATATTCTCGCCAGCCTTTACAAAATAGCGCCATCCGTTGGTAAATTTTCTAAGGAAAATATCGATATGCGATTGTCCCATAGCGATACTGTTTAGCCCTGTGCGGCGAGTTTGAACAAAGCTAGTAATTTGCCAACTCGTTCCCGTATATATACGGGCACCGCACTGTCGTGTGCAGGGTCCCTCCCGTACATTTACGGGTGTCGCAGCGAAGTGGTTAAGTCTGGAATAGTTATTGCTAAGAATGGAGAGTTTTTGTCATTATTTTCCCAGAATGGTATAATACTCAGCTATTATCCTTTTACAATGGTTTCATTTCATTTCTAAATAAATAAATAAATAAATAAGTCACTTTTACGATTGTTTCATTTCATCTTTTTTTTAAAGGTTTCATTTTATTTTATCTTTTCATTCAAGATAATCAGGAGGACAAGATCAAGTGTATTTTCACTTACTAGCATGTTTTATTGGACAAGCAGACACACAGCAGCTTCGGGCCATCCCTGATAAATGACCCAGATTGGAATTTAGAGACAAAATATTGACCTTTCCTTTCAAAATTGAACCAAACTTGAATTCCCAGGGCAGCGTTTGACCCTAGTGAAAGAAAGAGATAGATTAGATGAACCAAGAAACCTGTTGTAATGGGCAACTGAACCAGCTTGAGGTAGAGTCAATTAGTCGGGCTTTTTTTTTTTTTTTTTGGGGGGGGGGGGGGTGTCTGCCGCCAAGTCAGAAATTGGAGAGAGGGGGGTTTCCGTCAAATTGCAAACTTTGGGGGAGGGGGAGTGCCATTGGTCAGAAACTGAAGAGCGTGGGGTGAAAAAGAGGGGGGAAAGTACCAATAGTACACCACTGTTAGGAAATGTTGGTGACTTTTCACATTTCTTAAAAAAAATGTACAAAAAGGTGGCAAATTCGGGGGAAATGGGTCGGTCGGGCCTGTACAACAGGTATTTTTTATTTTGTCACCTTAAATTCTTTTTTATTCCCTGAAGTTACCTCAATTGAGCACAAATCTATACAGAACCGATGCTGCAGACTATGACGGATGACTCCAAAAATGGAGCTAGAATGTTTAATTAGACTTTCGAGAGCAATTGACAGCAGGTATACCAGCCACTTCATCCAATAACAATGAAATGAAACCAGCTTATAAGCCAATTCAAAAGGATGGATCTTATCTGTAAATTGATAGGAAAAGCAATTCAGGAAAATACTTTTATAACCTTCACCGTTTCACTATAAGCAATTCAGGAAAGCTTTGGCACCATAATGTGTACAAATCTATCAAAGTAGCTTTGATAACAGTGTATTTGTCTTTTGCAATTCCGATAACCTTCATCTTTGTGTTTGTAGTGCTCGAAATCCCATTGTACTCTCGGACTAGATAACCAGTCAGGTTGACACTTATCATTATTAGTTTTATATAAATATTATGATTACATACATGGAAACATGCATAAAACAAGTATTTGTGATGCTACCCCCCCCCCCCCCCCCCCCCCCCCTCAACAATTTTGATTAAAAGAAAGCTAAAAATAAAATGTGTCATGTCTCTATAAGCTTTTAAGAAAGCTAAAAACAAAAATGTGTCATGTCTTTTTAACTCTTTACCTGACATAGACGCATTAATGCGTCAACACAACCTTTTTACGTTTTACCCTATAACTCGTTAACCAAACATCGGAAGTATGGCAAACTATACCTTTTTGGAATCCTTGTGCTCAGCCAAACAATTTGGTGTGTTTTTTAGTGTAATTGAAGGCATTTGAATTTTTGTGCCCCTGTATGGCGGCCATTTTGTATTTTGGGCTTACGGTATATTTGTCGTGCTGATCGTACACGATTCTGGTCGTTGCGCCATAACCGAATAACCCACTACAGCAAATTTGGTATCAAAATGTTCAGAATTATAATGCCCATCTCTTGAAAGCATCTTAAAGGGCTCAAGTAGTATAGTTTTCATACAGGACTACTAAATATTTGTAAAAAAAGATGTTACAAAAATTGCATGCTGGGTAACGGTTACCATGGCAACCGCCACGATCGTCCGGTATCGTTGAAATTTTCACAGAAGTGTCCGGCCATTCATAAGCTTTCAGAATATATATAGTTTTACTACCTTACAGAGTCTCATATTCAACTTATAAGTTGATATTTACATGCATGTGCAAATTCACAATTTCTTCAAAAATTAATTTGTCAGGGAAAGAGTTAAGCTTTAAAAGCTTAAAAATCCAACAATGGCATTTTGTCTCCTTTCTTTTACATTTTTTTTTAAAATTATTTTTTCTTCTTCCATAATTAAAATTTAAAGGTAGATGACCCGATCACATTTCCGATTTTCAACTTGAAGTTTTCTATTCTACATGAAAGTTCATCCTCAAAAAAGTCGTGTTCCAAAGTTTGAGTTGCATAGCTCTAATGGTTCTTATTTTAGACGCACAAGATGCTGTGAACTGTACCCATTGAGTAGTACACAAACTATATCGGTGGTTACCACTATTCGCGGTAATTCGACATTATTTCATCGATTTCTCCGTAATTATACCGATTTAGGCCGTCAAATTTCAGTATGATGATGAGAAAAATACAAGCTTTCATATGATATGAAAATCTCCGTATGTTTGAAATAATTCTGTGTTAGGAAAATGTGATCGGGTCATCTACCTTTAAATGTAAGATTTTGTTTTTAAATAAATTTTTAAAAATACATGTAAATAAATATGTATGCAAACTAACAAATAAAAATAAAATAAGATAAATAAACAAATAAGTCTAAATGAATAAATAAGCCTAAAATGAATAAGAAATTGAATCAAAATAAAATAGAAATGGAATTGTGGCAGCATAAAGGAAGAAAGTATATTGAAGTTTAACAAAAGAACAATTCTTGGTTTTCTATAGTCTGATGAAAGGAACAGGCGATGGCAGCAATTATTCATAGGGGCTCTAAAAATATAGTGGAGTGGACCAAGATACGTTACATGATATTTAATTCATTTGATCAAGTTTTCAAAATGCAACACTTGATATTTGTAAATTATAAAAATGTAAGGAGATACACCAAGATAAATGATGCAGTTGTTTTTATACCGCCTGTCAATTTCCTGGTGTGCTATCTTTATACATACAGGCCTGAAAATAGCACCCGCCCACCTGCTATGCCCACCTGCCCATAGCGGGTAACTTTTGGGTGAAGATGCAAAATAACCTGAGCAACTGGCAGGAAATATTTTTCAAACTCACTGTGTCAGTGAGTTACACTGGCTGGTGGAATTTCTGTCAGGCAGGTAATTTTGTGAGTAATACCTGCCCGACTGGCAGGTTGAAAAAATGTGAAGTTCCAGCCCTCTATACATACATACATACCCTAATATTTCTAACTGTAAACCTAAATCTAAACTCAGCTATACACCAACAAGGTGACAGTTTGATGTACAATTTGTTTTTGGGGGAAATTTAAGCTTGAGACTAGTGACCATCTGAATAGGCCTCAAAAAGGCTTTCCTCGAATATTTGAGGCCAAAATGTATTAAATATGTGGGAAGCTCAAGTTTTATCATGGCCTTACAAAGATCATTTAATGATGTTGGCAAACTTGAGGTTTAGATATAAGGAATATTATATAACGCTGCAAATATCCTCTGGTGTTTACAAATAAGGACAATCTTTTTTCCATGAAAAATGTGATTACTTGTGAAAACCTCTAGCATCTGCAAAGCTTATTGATACATTTTGGTGCAAGAAAACTTCACAGATATTTGGTGCATCGCATCTACTTTTGACAAAGTGAGATTATGTTAAAATCATTGTATTCCAAAAAATAAAGTAATACTTTTGAAGACGTGAATATTCAAAATAAGATATGACATCCTTGTAGTGTAGACTGTGCGTCACATTCTTCATGCATAAAGAAGCGATGTTTGTCATGAAAATATTATTTTATTCTCTGAAAGATCGCTCTCTATATATATCGTTAATCTACCTGAGCTCAGGAAATCAATGTGGTTTGATGTAACATGTGTCAGTGTAAAAAGTAAAGGATCTATGGATATAATGTCAAGTGATTCTTTGAAATTCACCTTTTGAGAGGGAAAGAAAACGGAAACAGGAAATACAGTAGAGAGTACAAAGCAAAAAATATCGGGGGGGGGGGGGGGGCACAGACATTGGAATGGGGTATAGGTATATGCCGCCCTGAAGACCCCCCCCCTTTACACCCTCTTCTGCTAGCTCTTTAAGACCCCCTTTTGAGCCTGTGTCAAATTCAAAAAAAATTTCAATGTTCATTCCAAAGCCCCAATTTGATTTTTTTTTGTGTTCTAAACCCACTTTTTCTAGAAAATCAGTTCTTAAGACCCTATTTTTCATCATAAAATTCTCTCAATTCTGTTCCGAAGCCCTCCCCCCCCCCCCCTCCCTCTGTGAGACCCTGCTGGGCGGGACACCCCTACCAACAACAAAAAAGGTTGAGTGCTCCCCCCATCCCCCTAGGAAAATATTTTCTATTTTGCAAGTAAGACATCTAATCCAGGCAGGTTGCAGATGTGGTAAGACATTTTGAAATTGAAATATAATCGCAATTATTCTAAGAAAACGTTATAACATTAGATTATCGTTTTAAAGATAGCTTGAAGGGGATGAGAAATTGCTTTCTTAATCCGGCATGTTCTTATTTGAGGCTTTTATAGGACTACATATGAAAAAGGAAAATATGCTATTAGGTTGTTTGTATTTAAAAAAATAATTTAAGGAAATTCAAAAATTGTGTGTACGGCGACAATCCTCCCCCCCCCCCCCCCCCCCACACCACACCACACACTCTGTTTTTCGGGCGGACGGACATGTCAGATAGGGTCTGTCAGGGGGGGGGGTTAAACAATTTTAAAAAACTAAAACGTCACCAAAATCTGCAAAAATCGGGACATATTGAAATTTTGTAAAATAAAATTATCAACAGATTTTTCGGCCAAAAAACAAGTGATTTTACATGATTTGAGAAAAATGAAATTTAATCTAAAAAAAATCCAACAAAAAAATCAATCCAAAAATCGCAAAAAGTGTTGGTACGGGCCTGTAAAACAGGGTGTGTGTTTGTTGTCACCTAAGCCAGACTTGTTTACTTACAACCTGGCTGTGGATGGAACGAGGTGATCTCAGATTAGGAGATGTTCACAGTGTTTTTCAAATTGATATAGGGTCCTTAACTCCTCCTCCTATCATTAGACTATAAATATTTATTAAACTTTAGGATGTGGCTTGGAGCCAGACCAATATGCTGACAAACTAAATGTTTTGGTGTTGCCAAAAGGGTTGAATTGTAGCCAATATTCTTATCCAATGTGCCCTGAACCTTATCATTGTTTATAGGTCAATAAATAAGTATGTACGAGGGTCATTCAATAAGTTCTACCTCCTCCCTCATAACATCGCTAATATTAATGTCAATCTGATGACACTTGTCATGATTATAGCCCGAATCATAGCTACAAATGTGTAGTAAATGATAATTGATATCTGTTTTACTTTTGTTATGACGCGGTCAAAGCCAGAGAGAGATTTTGGACAACGGACACAGAAAATTACCTTAAAAATATACACATGTTTTCGGGTGTTTTTTCGTATTGTATGGTTTGATATAAGAGCATGATTTAAATACTGAACAAGGAAATGAATAAATGATATCTGAATATATTACAGTATTATCATGTATAGATATGATTGTAAACAATATTAACTCTTGTAGGGTTGGAAATAGTGTACTATCAACTCAAATGTATTGCTATACCTTGGCATACCAGAATACTGCCTTCAGCAGGGTCAGAAATTCGACGCGAATCCGCGAATCCATTCGCGCAAAGATTCGCGTACATTATCACTGACGGGAATCCATTTGGATTCGCGTAAAAATCATGCAAAGTTGTGGCCTATTTCGTTGTGTTACAGGTCTTCTTTACCAACCTTCATTTTGCTCCGAAAAATCGCTAAAATTCGATCGCTCGAGTCACAATTGAAATACCAAAGCGCCATGTTGTTTCGATTCGATTCCTTTTGTGCCCATGGTGCACCGAAATATTAAAATGTCCAGATGGATGCGGCCGTTCCCAAATCGTAACATACTACATCCCCCATTCTTCAATATTACCGTACGGCCGCAAAAGCTGTACTAAATGTCGGAGCCTGCAAGCTAGCGACGAAAGAGGGCGACTGAGAGTTACAGTCTAATCGTAACACTCGGCGACTTGAGAACAAGACTAGCATCAAAACAGTGACGTCATGATTATAAATGCGCAGAAACCGACATTTTGTACCGATTTTAAACCGACAGAAAAAATGCTGCGCAGGTACATGTACATGTAATCCAATGGGTTTTTTAACTCTGACGAAAACGAAATATTAACTGCCAATACTTCAGGATTTATGATACTTTTTCTAGTTATTTGAAGATGAAACTCAATCTTTGTAGGTTTGGCTTTGATGCTACGTAATCAGAGATCAAGTAGGGAATCTTTTTGCGTCGCACTTTTGCTAAATTAATGTGCATTAGCATCGCAAAGTCTTCTAAAGTGTTTCGCATTTCGCGATGCTACATTTGGTTAATGCACTCTGCAGGTATTGCTGGGCTTGAACTCTACTCCCGGTGTGTTTGAGGAAATTCACGGAGAGTGAGACTTACGGGATACGGGTACCCGTGACACGCACGTATAGAATGACCCGTGTCACGTAGATTCTCGCAAGATGCATTTTGCGAGAATCCATTTGCGAGAATCCAGATTCTCGCAAAATTCCCCTGCGAGAATTCAAATGGATTCTCGCACTTGGTCGCGAATTTCTGACCCTGCTTCAGTCAAATTTTCGTTGTTACAACTTAAGCCACAATGATACCTCGAATGTTCAATCTTTACCATGATAGTCACTTTATGAGTTTTACTTATGTGCAACCTTCAGAATAGTCAATCAGGTAGTCAATGATTAAAAATTATCGCTTTGACAGACTTTAAATCCCTCCATTTAGTTTGATATATTGAAGATCGCTCAGTTATCATTAAAGTCAAATATGACTTTTACAGGGTTCTCTAGGGGAGGGGTATTAAAGTGAATGCTTGTCCTGACCTGGGTCTGGCTAATCAGAGGGGCATTTTGTCCAAAGCAATCAGTCAACTTTATTGTTAAAAGTCTGTTAAAGAGATATCTGATATTTAGAACGATTATAATTGACCGATAGGTATGTTTTGCCTCTTACAATAGGCCAATTGAAAAGCACTTTGGCGATATTTTGCTGTTTTTCCTCCGTTTCCGTCACACTAAATCAAGGTTTGGTTCTCACTGCATGTCCGGAAAAGTAAAACCAGTACTCAGATCAATTTACATTGGATTTGTAGCTGAGGTTCCAAGCTACAATCGTGTGATATTTGATAAGACTGGCTCATATAATAATAAAGTTATGAGGTAGGAGGTAGAACTTATTGAATGACCCTCGTATGTATTGTTTCAGGAGAAATTGGACAAAATCAATACACGAGCGCTGATGTTGATGTGTGAACATTGATTTTTCTTAATTTTTCGGAAAACAGCAACTTATGTTTGCATGTATTGACCTTATTCGTACAGGACACTATACAAATTTAAATTCACAATTTGAGTATAATTCTGATCTATGTAATGACAAATAAAAACATTTTAACAAGTTTGCTAACACCCGCAGTGAAAATCAGCAAACCAGCGATGTCTGAACAACGAATCAAAATGAAGCGCGTGGTGCGCGTATTGAATGGCTGAGTGCATTAGACACTTTCAATACACTCTGTGAGTTTTAGTTTCTTGCTTTCTGTTTGGTTCGACATACTAAGAGTGTATCAATATTGGGCAATCACACTCAAACATTTAAAAAAATCTTGTTTTGATTAGAATGTTAATGTCCTTGTCTGAACCATGTCCTTGTATGAATAATCATAAAGGGAAAGAAGAAAAAAAATTATATTCATATCCTAGCCTATTGTATTTTCCATGTATTTCATTCAGGATTCAGGATGTTTTTCCCTGTATTTCAGGATCATGTTTCCCCTGAATTTCAGGATTATAAAAGACAAAATAGGGAAAATGCAACAATTTTTAGATGTTGTAAGTCCACTCGTAGCCGTGTTCGTTTCCCTTCACACTATCAAACATCACCCACTGATATTTCACCCTGCCAAAAAACCTATCCCGTCCGCGAACTGTCCCAAACACGGTCTACTGACAAAATCAGACACTGACCCAACTATAGAAACTTTGAAAAAGTTTAACAATTGAAAGTACTTAATTCTTAAATTCAACTTGTGTGTTTATTTCATCTGCTTTGTTTTATTTTAATCTGGGTTTTGTTTCGATTTGACTAATACCGTGCAATTCACATGTCAATACGTTTCCTTTATGGATTGCTTGATGTCTAATTATGTCACTCCCAAATTGGTGAGCATTGATCCTTACAGCAGCAAATTAATGCAGAAGAGCATGGGTGCGAACAAGGCTCCCATAATGCAACAGGATGCACTGTGATGTGCAGCGTGTGTGTATTTTAAAATCGCACACATATGCTTGGATTACTTTTGGGCAGAAGTGCAGATTTATCACCAATATGGAACTGACTAAAATTATGTATATTTACAAATAAATAGCATAGAGTTTGAGATTTTGTGAAATTCATGCTTCCGCATATTCTTGGCACTGCCCATATAAGGCCATTCACAATTTATTTTGAGTTTCCTGTTGGAGGTTTTAAAAAGGGATGAGGTCACTTTTAATTATTACTAATAACTTATTTATTTTATTTTCATGTTTGTGATTGAAACTGATGTCACATTTTGCCCGTTTGACTGGCATTACCCATGATTGCTACAAATCGTGAGTTTAAAAACACTCAAAAAGGTTCAAAATCAGCAAATCGCTAAATAATTAATCGCGTGAAAATAATCACTTTTACAGTGTGTTGTTTATTTATTCACCCTGGAGGTGATCCAAGTCAGACAAAATACAAGATGTGTTATTAAACTGTCATTTTAAAAGGAAAAGATGCAAAATAAATAAATCAAATCAAATAATTAAACATTTACCCATTTTCAATTTTGGACAAGAACAGGAAACTCAAAATCAATTGTGGAGGACCATACATAATTTGTTGATTTTATAAAATATTATTAATTCATAATGTAAAATCCACATGAAAATAACACCTCAAACATCCTTAGCTAGTAGTAGTCTATTTTAAAGTTTGGTGGTTTGCCCAAAATTTGTAGTTGGTATCTCTGAAAATCCCGAGGTCAATGTGTGGCTGGCGAAGGTCATTTTTACACTACAATGAACTTGATAAATAATTGGCACCAGCCACGCCAATGGTATTTATTTATTGTGCCAAATTTAGAGTTCCAAGCATAATACTGCAGACCTTCACTTTTGAAAGCCAGTGCAAGTTATGCATTTTGGATTTACAATTTCTAAAGGCGTATTATAATTCTGGAAATAATGGAAAGGAGTCCGTTTTCATTCAATAAACTTGAGATTTGAATGAACTTTGTACAATTAGAAGGCCAAGTGCGGGTGTTGTTGGGACCTAATACTTTCCCCAAGCTAATAACCGCCAGTTATCTTAAGAAAAATATCAATGAATAACGAGTATTAGTAAATTGTTAATTCAAGGCAAAGAGCAACTTTGCCGAAATACCTACATGATCATAGGGTGTATTCTTCTTTATAGAGTCTATGAACCCACAGGGTTTGGTTTTACTGTCACTGTAGCATACATAGGAATGGTTCAAATTATAGAAGTGTCTTGGACTTGGATGAGCTTTTGATCTAAGCCATAATTGGGGTTAAGCATTGGATTGAGGGTATATTACCGTGCATAGATAGGATATTAAGATAATTGAGAAATTATTGAGTGGCACCCACCCCTATGCGAATGTCCAATATGGTTGTATGTTTACCTATTATTTGACCAATATAATCTGACCCTCCATAAGACTATTTCTGTTCACAATTTTCAAAGTAGAGAAAGTATATTATATACTGAAGGCTACTTCTTTTTCCAGGTGAATTTTAATTTTAAAACCTTATTCAAGCAGGACCATACAAAGTAAAATATATACTGAAAACTGGTTAGTTTTGCAGGTGTACTTAAATTGACAACCTGTTCCAAATTTTCCCATTATTACATTTTTACAAACCATAAGAAGTGGGTCAAATAAAGTAAATATAGTACTGTAAAAGTGGACATTTTTGCTCCTGAAATGTTTCGCGCTTTGCACATTTTGAACAATTTGCTTGTTTTTATTTTTGCGGTGTTGAGTTTCCTACAGAGACCTACATACAAAATGAATATATTCGCACATTTTGATTTTTTGCGATTGCTGATTTTAGCGCGAAAAATAAATGTTCACTTTGATAGTAATACAGTACTCAATTTGAAGTCCTAAATCATCGTTAAACCATGACCAATGGACTGGAGGGTGTTGGTGACGGGAGGGGGGGGGGGGGGGGGGGGGGGGGGGGGGGTTAATGCGCTAAACATTCTCATACCAGAAAATTGAGCTGAAGTATTTAAACAAAATATTGAACAATTTTGTGATTTTGAGCTTCCTTTAATAGACACCAACATACAAAATGAATATATCTGCGCGTTTTTATTTTTGCGCTTGCTGATACTACCGCGAAAAGTGTGAACATAAATGTAGTGCAAAATTGTAGAGTCAGTTTGGGTCAGGGATTATGTTTAAGCATGGTTAAGATATACAAGAACGTTTGGGTTCACTTCAAGTGTTTGCCTTAATAAATCCTTCTACATTCCTGCATGAATGCATAATCATCATGTTATGACCTCGGATTTAGCTAGAACATATGATGTGAAGTTGCAAAATCTTATTGAATTTCCAGCAGTGAACATATTGTAACCCTTTTCACGTAATACTTGGAATATCAAGTAGAATTCTACTTATTCCATGCTTAATAGGTCACTGACCTCGTACAGCAATCCAAGTTTTTGAACTAGAAAATTTGGAGTAGTTTTGCAATTTAAAGGATTTTATTGTAGCGCTTAATAATTATTTGAAAAATGCTTGAAAGCACCCAATCTGCTACATTTCTGGGTGTAATTAGCAGATTTGAAGCCTAATTTGTTGTAAAATCACCCAATTTGGGCATCATTTAATGCAAGACCAACAGTTGCCAGACCCCGCAAGGGAGCTCTAAAAGTGCCCAATCGGGTGTATTAGATGGAGTATTGGCAACATTGGTTTGGAAGTCATGCAATAATTTACCTCTTTCATTGGGTCCAATAGTCCACATGACTCATTGGTCTATCAATGAGGAAGACATACATGTATGTTTACAGATAATGTATGTGTTGATATTTGCATTCATATGCACTTTATCTTTGTATGTAAGCGGGGAAGAAAAACAGATTTTTGACCACAAAAGTTGAGTGGTATATCTTTATTTTGGGAGTTCCTTATAAAAAGAATTTTTTGAAAGTTGTCTTTTTTTAATGTGCTTCATCTTAGTCTTACCTTTTAAGATAAGCCTGAATACTGTAAAACCACTTAATTTGGCGAAGGATTTAATTTCGCGAGGGATGTGGATTCGCGAAATGAAATATCGCGAAACTTAATTTTTCATTGAAAGTAACAGTAGCGTTTCCAGATTCCCAAAAATTAAATGCCCGCTAAAATAGCAGTAATATTAAATTCGCGATATTATAGTGGATATCAAATATATAAAGTTGTCTTTTTTTGGCTGCATCAAAAAGCCAGATGGTTATTTGGACACATTTTCTTTTCTTTTTCTTTATCCAAATCTTCTGTTACTTTTTCCTGCTGAAATCAGGAATAATGTGTAGTAGGGGTTAGCGTAGGTGGGGATGTCTGTGGTTGTTTAACACTTTCCACGCAGCAGGCGTCTGCAGACGACATTCCAAAATACCACAAAAGGTTTCAAAAATTTCATAATTATTGAATTTCATTACCATATTTGGAATCACCATGAGAAATGCATTTAAAGAAGTACAAACATGCCTGGTATTGGTACAGTAATTCTTGAGATAGACTTTGAAAGTTGGGAAAGGTTTCTGACAAATCTGTTATGGTAAAATTAACACCCGCACGGAAAGTGTTAGGCAAAATTCTTATGACGATATTGATCAGAAGTGCAGCTAATAAATGTTCAAGAAATAAAAAATAAAAAAGGTCTTTTCCTATTTGCCAATTCATTCCGCCTGAATGTGCATATGAAATTTACAGGTGAAATAATATTGGATTGATATTTTGTACAGCAACCGTATTCATAGTGTATTTCATATGTCTATTGAAAACCTTGCTCCTTTTACAATCACGCAGCCAATCAACCATTGACAGTTGCACAAACCATTATACGTCAGGACAATAAACTCTAAACACGTTTTCTGACTTGTGATTAATACACAGCCAGGATGCTACATGTGTTTTTTATTGTGTCAAATTTATTCTATGAATATGGACTACTTCTATTTACTACTGTAGGACATCAACCTTTTATAAAAACACTCCTGTGTTTAGTATGCAAGCAATATCATACTATGATTATCAGAAAAGTCTACTTTCGGCTAATGAAAGTCGATCCTAGGTTTCCGTTTCATACTCAATGAGGCAACGTTTTCATTGTTGATTATTCATTCATTAATTTTGGCTGGTTTCATTATTCTGCCATTTATCGACCTTTTTTATTCAAAATGACACATTAATAATAATAACATACACAATACATTGGAAATACCACATAAATACATTATTTTGATATCAGAAGAAACCCCATATTTTTGTCATTATTTCTGTATAATCTTAGGGGCAAGATGTGTTCCATTTAGACATTATAGGCCAAAATGCAGTGAATTACTGCCAAAGGTGGTTAACCACCCAGCCAGTTTTGTGTTTCTACTCAATGGGCAAATTTCATGTCATCTTTTGCTTCTAAAATAAGAACCATGCAACTCAAACTATGGAATATGACTACTTTAAGGATGACCCTTCATGTAGAATAGAAAACATCAAGATGAAAATCGGGCCAGCAATCTACCTTTAATAAAACTTGCACCCTTTGAATATTATGTTACATTTTTCCTTCTTTTTAAAATGTTACCTCAAAATACTGATAGAAAACAAAAGATAGATGATTTAAATGTCTGTAAACCTGTTTTAGTTCTCATGACCTACTTTGACTCATTAATTGATAATATGTGACGCGATCAAGAGGAATGAGTCGGATGTCGGGGAATCCCAAATTGAGATATGGCCAATTAAAAATGGCGGCTTACATAAGTTTTGATGGAAATTCATGTATACAATTTGACATAACTTTGGAACAAAACGTTGTATCGACATGGGGTTTTCAGTTTCTGAGAGCTCTAGGTGTCTTCTTTAAAACTGTATTAAAAACTCATTTTCGACCAGGATCGACATCCGACTCATTCCTCTAGATCGCGTCACATATAGTGACGAGATTGCACTCTTTTCTCAGAAAAAGCAGCTTCGTGAAAAACCCTACCGTACTTCTCATTCCAGAAAATTGTCAAAAACGGGCCTCTTTCTCTTAGACCGCCCCCATTCCATTTTAATGGAATTTTTATTAACCATATGTGTGGGAAGTTGTTAGATGTTCCCAGACCGCCTGTAATTCTCCATCAATATTACATTAGATTCCTATCATAACATTTGTTACATGAATGAATCCACAGGTGCCTTGGGCAGCGACTTGTATGCGTAATTCAATGTATAAAACATCTGGGGCAAATGTTGAATGCAACATGCACTAGATAGATGAATAAAGTGTATCACAAGGTTTGTGTTTGGACTCATTTGTGTGTTGGATTCCACAGTTGCATCATGCATTCAAAATAAAAGTGTGGTGTTAATACTAGCGACAACCGGTGGTGGTGAAAGCATTGGTAGTGTTGGGGGGGGGGGGGAATTCCACAGTTGCGTCGAGCATTCAAAATTAAGGTGGCGGGGGGGGGGGAATTTGTCAAAATACCCTATCATGAGGACATTTTGACATCAAAAGGTTACAATTTTGTGGAGGTAAACTATGATATATTTTTTTCTTTTGGATGGGACCTTTTGCTTGTAAAGCGCCCAGGGACTCACGTTTTGGGCGCTATACGTTTTTGTTATTGTTATTGTTATTGTTATTGTTATTTTTATTGTTATTGTTATTGTTATTGTTATTGTTATTGTTATTGTTATTGTTATTGTTATTGTTATTGTTATTATTATAATGGCCTAGAAAAATAATGGTGTCCTAACAACCTCATAATGTACTTTTAATTGTTTATTAATTTGTTTCGTATCACTTTCACTTTCTTTTAACATTGCACAGGAAGAAGCTGAACCCTATCTATGATGGCTATCAGGGGTCCCAAGGATGTGGTGAAAACTAAAGGGTCTTCCAAACCAGCTCAACCACACCAACAACAGCATGCAGTCCCAGTGAAGCAATGTAGTAGCTGTTCAGTCAAATGTCTCAAGTCTCCTTGTACTACCTTCCTTGTTATATTAGTGGTGTTCCTGATGGTTATAGCCGGGGGTACTCATCTTTATGGGCAAAATTACTACGCCAGGTATGGAAAGACAGTCGAGTACTGTATACGTGGTACTTTTCACAAGGGTTTTATTTTTTCGTGAATTTTGAGAGTGGACATGAAAACTCAAAATTATAAAGATGCGAAAATATTCTTTTGCAATAGAGTCACATTATAATTAATGTAGAAACTGCAAAATGAAAGACACGCACCTTTACTAAAAACTGTAAAATTGTGAAAAATCTGTACGCGAAAATTACCACTTATAAAGTATATCAAAAGATCAACCATTATACATTCGTCCATTTGCCCAAGCCATTCATGAATGGAAGATACCTGGATCTACGCACTAGAGATGAAAGTACCAGTGAACCCGTATTTAAGCAATGGAAACATGATTTCTAATAGAAAGCGATAAACCCGGGTCTGGTCCTTGGTTATGTGGTCCTGGTTCTGGACCGGTATACGTATATGTGCCTGCCTTTTGGGGTGCTTTTTCGCAAAAATTGGGATAGCGATGGGGTGGTTTTCATCAAAGACCAAAGCGCCCAATTGGCATAAATTGGGTATATTTTGAGGCATTTTTGGAAAAAGCGCTTATTTGTGCAAAATTGGGTGATTTTCTTACAAAATTGGAATGTTGATGGGTGGGAAATTAGCCAAAAAATAGGTATAGGGAAAGTCACATTTTCGAAGTCAGGCAGGCACATCCACATACGATTTTGGCGAAAGTAACCCCCCGGGGCAGGGAGGGGATGGCATTTTGTGTACGCCCTGGCTACAGTCATTATTAAGGTTTATTCAGTGAAATCTTAGAGGTTGTGTCCTGAATTTTGATACAAACTGGGATTTGTACATTTTTTACAATATTACATCCCGGTCTGGTCCATGGTTCTGAACCCAGTTTTGACCCATGGTTGGTAAAAAAGGATGACTGTATGTCTGATGGTAATAATTGTAATTCCTATAACCCTAACCCTACCATATACCACAAAATACCACGACTGAGAATGCTTGTATCACTTGGCGTAAAAGTTTTTCGATGAAAAAAATGGACCCAGCCCATATACTGCACCAAGTAGCCTTGACACCCGTGGTGTAATAGGAAATGACAAGTCTCTGGTGCTGGAGGTCCGTGGTTCAAATCCGAGAGGGGGGGGGGGGGATATTTTGGGTCACTTTTCGATGTTGAAAAAAAGATCTTAAAAAATGTGGGGGGTCGAGTAAAAATCAATTCTCAGGATCTAGAACTGGTAACTATCAGGGTTGAATTGTTTGCCATAGAAAAATAAGCTACGGTAACAACTTAATTAAACTTTCTGTGTAAATCATTTAACAAGTTTAACTCATTGTATAATCAGAACTGATTGTAGATCTCCATATTCTAGGGCCACAAGTATTACTTACAAATTTCCACCCGTCACTACAGTGTGGTTGAATTGGTTTCAAATATGATGAGTTCAATTTTGAGCATCAAGTGTAATATAGAAATGGTGAATGAGTTTTACATAATTGTCATTCAAATCGAATTAATTCGTATTTTATTTCTACTTATTTTTTTAGTATTATATTACTACTTGTTTATTTTTAACACTACTTATGTCATATAATATTACTATTTATTTTGTAACATTTGTCACACAACTACTTGTTTAGTTTTATATTGCTACTTATTCAGTGTTAATACTTTCCATGCGGCTATTGGTTTTACCATTATACAAAACAGATTTCTCAGAAACCTTTCCCAACTTTCAAATGCTATGTTTTAAGATTTTTCAGAAACCTTTCCCATCTTTCAAATGCTATCTCAAGAATTACTGAACCAACACTAGGCATGTTTATACTTATTTTAATGTATTTCTCATGATGATTCTAAATATGGTGATGACATTCAATAATTTTAACATTTTTGAAACATTTTGTGAACTTATAGAATGTCGTCTGCAGACGCCTGCCACATGGAAAGTGTTAAGATAACACTTATATTTTGTATGCTAATGATTACATTTTACAGCAACCGGTGGTAATACGGATGAGTTATCACAGCCAAAGCCATCAACACCAAACTCGTCGTTACCGCCTTCCTCAAATCCCGGTCTTCAACCACAAGATTTACTGCAACTCATCGAACAACAAATGGATGTTATATTACAAATGCAAGAAAAGGTAATGGATAATGTATCAGATGGAAAAAAATCAAAAATAAGAAAATTATCAGAATTTTAGGAGTCATTTTCACTCGTAAAATCTGAATGCCTTGATCAATTTTGATAAACTTGGTGTCATTTTAAAGCTTAGAAATACTCTGAGAGCACAAATAATAAATATAATAAACTAAGAATTGACTTCACCTGAATCACAAATGTTTGGAACTCTCAATTGCTGACTACTGCTTAAAATCATTTTCTAGAGACCTGTTCCAAAAATATGCAAATATTGGTTAATGCCTGTGATGTTGCAGAATTGGGCTTTCTGAATCTGGATCTGGATTGGTTCACTCCAGCAAAACGGTATATTCCGCATCACGCTAGAGTTTCATGATGAATTTTCCCATTTAGACTACTCGAGTGTGGACATGATGGCAAATTATGGGGTACAGCCTATACATCATTCATCATGAAAGCCCAATTCTGCAACATCACAGGCATTTCTAAACCATTTCAGACCTCATTAACTCATCTTTTCCTTTACATTTCAGGAGTTGTTTCAGACATTTTTATTTATTTTTTGCTATAATGACCGCTTGAAATTGCATTCAGGTGGGTATCAAGAGATGGTTCCCCCTTAAGTTGCATCATGGGGCGTGGGCCTCAATTAATGGCCCAAGAAAATTTTGAATTAAGGTGCTTGCCGAGGGCATTTTTAAGCTGTTTCAAGGCTCTCAAACTTTATTCTTTTCCTTTACATTGCAGATTTTTTCCTGACATTTTTGCTTAAATATAGCTGTGTGTGACAAAAGGTGGTTACCCCTCTAGTGGTGTTTGGGTACTGAGTAAACTTAATGCGGTATGGGGTTCAGCCCGCTTATGGGCCTGAGAAAATGTTGTATTTAGATGCTCTTTAGGCGTTTCTAAGCCATTTCAGTCCTCATTAACTAATATTTATACATTTAAGTGTTTAGGGTTGCTAAAAGTAGCATGCCTCCCCCAACTCAAAAAGTGGGAGGGTCATTGCATTGCCTCCTCCCCTCCCCCCCCCCCCCCCCCTCCCCCCCCCCCCCCCCTCCCCCTGGTTCCGCCACCTTTGGGCTTGTCAGTTGTTGACCTTCAGCTGTGGAGTGTTTCCAAATCACACAGCATTATACTCAAATAATTAGAATTCTGTTTGAAGAATTGCGACAGCAACTTTACAGTTACGCACTGACACTTTTCCACTACAAATCACAGGTCTTTTGCATTGAGGATGGGATACAGTTAGAGGTGACTGCTGGATGTGTTAAATCATCAGTCATCTCCTATCCAGAACTCCTCATCCAAGTCTGAATCTTTTATGTAGTTGAAAATAATCCTAACTGGTCCCGGCCACAATTGTGTGACCATGATGACAATATACATGTATGTCAGTGACATTTGTGTAAATTGTGCTAAAGGTTAGAGGCTTAGTGTATAAATAATGGAACACATTGTCATATCTAGGTAGACTTTAATTAGAGTACTATGTACAACGGTTTTTTGACTAAAATGCCAAGGGGGGACGGACGGTAAAGGAAATTGATTGCAAACTCGTTTCCCCATGTGTACGCAAGACAGAAAAGCAGACCATACAATCAGATACAACATTAGTTGTTGCTGTTATTAGTTTCTGGATCTAGGTATGTAAGATGATATATTGGAAACATACAGCAGTATTATTACTGATCCTATACTTTAATCAGTTCCAAATTGGCAAGAAATATGCATTTTTTATCTATCCGCGGCAAAAGTAATCCAAGCGTATGTGTGTTATTTTGGCAAACACAAGCGTTACACAAAGGTTCACAATGCGACGTGTTGCGTCTTGCAAGCATTTTGCACGCCCACGCTCATCTGAATTAATTCGCTTCTGTAAACAGGTTTGCCAATTTGGAACTGACTGAACTATAGTGACTTTATGTTTGCAGTTGTGTGGTTAGTTCAGCAATGCTCGCAAACTGTAAAAGGGACCTATTTCTTACATTGAGTATTGAGTATAGTTCGGGAAGAAACCCTTTGAAAAATAGGGCAGGATTTTTTTGCTCTTTTTGTGCACCTTAACAATTGCCTTAACCCTAACTCCCCGGGCATGTTTCTGTGAATTAAACTATCAGGGGAGAAAAACGGGTCAAATTTGAGGGGAAAATCAGTCTCCGCACGCAATTTAAACAACTCAATTTCTGTGTAGCAAAAGGGCATTTTTGTATTAGATGTCGTTATTTTAGCATCGATGTGTATTGCAGAATTCTTGATTTCATGTCTTGATTTCATGTCCCATTACATAGACATGCTGTACATTCAAATTCATTAACTTCAGTTACGCATCAAAAGTATTTAGGCAAAGCATCCGATTCATATAAAAATTAGTAGCGCAAAATTGTTTACTTCAAAGTATATCAGAATTCTGTAACATTTTGCAATGTGAGATTGCGACAACTTTACAATATCTAAGAGTCTGTGTCTTACCAGGGGTAGCGCTAGGTTTTTAAATTATGGTTTTTTAGAACCCTACCATCACTTTCCTACTTTCTTACAATAAATGACGCACTATTACCCAACCACCCTATTCATGCAGAGAGTGGTGCCCCATAGAACTTCAAGAGACCTCTAATTTTCTAATAAACATTCAAATGGATACAGCACTCTCCAAATTACGTCCTAGTTACGTGAGTGATACGTGATATACGATTCCCAAGAAGCTTGCATTCACACCTAAGTGTCTCATAGATACTTTTCCTAACACTTTCTTATTAGAAACAAAACATGCAGTAAATGCATTATTTCAATCATGCTTACGTTTTACACAATATCCGTAGTCTTTACAAATTGGACAGCAAATGAATTCTCAGGCGAGCACGACACAGGTGCCTTTTAATTCGGTTTTTACCATTACCAGCAGCCTAGAATCGTGACAAGGGCTTCAAACAAACTTAGCTAACATTGTACAGTCCGTGATTCGATATGCATTAAAGGTTCTGACAAGCTATTAGGAACTCAGATGGGCAAATGGAAAAGTTAGTCACGAACCAGACTGATTGGTAACCACTCTAGCTAATGTAGTGATGTCCATCCATATTTAAGATGACTAGCAACACATACTACTATGCTACTCAACTACTGTAAAAGTGGTAATCTTCGCGAGGTTACATTTTCACGCTTTGCCGACTTTCAGCCATTTCGCTTGTTTTTAAATTCGAGATTTGAAAGTTCATTATAGAGACTGATACACAAGATAAATATGTTCATGTGTTTTTATTTTTCGCGGTAGCTGCTTGGAGCATGAAAATGAATGTAGCGCGAACATTTCAACGTTTACAGTACTACTATGCTACTCAACTAACCGGTAGCCTGATGGCTAATCGCATTGCCAGGGGACAACGTCTTATGATTAGATTAATGTTTTACACAAGTGTCTTATTATAAGAACCACCGCGATATCTGCCCGGGGAGGGGGTACTCACGTATGTAAGGCATACGGGGATGTGCCGCTCCAGTGGGTCGTTTTTTCATGAGACATCCTTAGCCATGGGTAGGCTTTTCAACTGACAAATCCTTAGACATGGGTCCTGTTTGTCTATTTTCGCGAAAATTTGCCAAAATTAGGTCTATTTTCGCGAAAAATTGCCCAAATTTGGTCTAAAATGAAGCAAAACCCCTAAAAATGGGTACCGATTTTTCCAAAATCACCCCTAAAAATGGGTATGGGTTTTGAATCTCCAGCGGCACACCCCCCGACCAAACCAAATCCGAACCCGGATATCTGTTAGCAATATCACTAAAAACATGACTAGGCATATCTGCTAGTAGTGACCATGTATAATACAACTGAAAAATGCTTCTATCTCAACATGTTTCACAAGGGGCCCAACATCTTCTGATTTGCTATGGTCAGCAGCATTCTTATAATTTTTCTGAGGGACTTACCTTGACCACAAAACCGTGTCTAAGCATATTTGTCAGTGGCCATGCATTTTATGTACCAAGTCTTATAGCCCAGGTAATAACGTTTTGTTGGGAAAGGCAACGTTCGATGATTTTGAGAATTGATTTAAACGTAAATCCATAGGGTTCATAAGTATCTGGGGAAATCACTCTCTTCAAACAAACAAAAAGTACCCATCAGACAACCTGTGAAACCAACCTTTTTATTGTGTATTACACGTAACAAATTTTGCATCCCTTTATGGCATATTACAAAGTTGTGCACTCTTTTTAGAAGAAAACAAGAAATTTTAACTATACTCAAAGCAGGTATAAACCAAAATTAAAACTGAAGGGAGGAGAATTTCAAAGAAATTTGGCATATTTCTCAAATTTATACTTCAATATTTCAATAAAGATAAGTTAGATAACATCTCCCAATCGTGACGGACTTGCAGGCTGTTCAAGTACCATTGACGTACATTACATTTAAGTACACCCAAAAGTGTGATGCCATCAACACTGCTGTGTGGTGAAAAAGGTCCCTTTAAATGCTTTTTTTTCCTGGATGTGAACTCGTACTAAGTCAAGTTATAAAGTGAGAGCTCACCAGGATAAAAGCTACATTTTTATCTCAAGAATCACTAGCCACAGCTAGGCATATTAGTACTTATTAAATCCGTTTCTGATACTGATATTTACATTGGTCATACAAATTCACATTGCTCGGTTATTGACAATTGTGCATGAAAAATTCCTGCTGATGTAATGGCACTGTGTGACGTAAAGGAGAAGCTTTTTTTCTTCAGTGTGACGTAGAAAGAGACCTTTTTATTTATTATTCGAGTCAGGAGTCAGTTTCTGATACTTATTCTTAATGGTGATGAGCATTTCTGGATATATGTTTATAAATGTTGAAGATGAAAAAGTGTCTTGCTGACTTACTGTTACAAGCTGTGGCGTGCATAGAGTCCGTTTGGTTAGAGTATTTATATGTTGGACTTTCATTATTAGCAGTCAATAGGCAATCAAACCAATTGCAGAAGGCGAGGTGTTAATTCCTTTAATCAATGGTCACGCTCTAATTTGTTCTTCTTGCACAAGTGTTGCACACTAAAAAGACTGATATAGTCTTGATGACACTGTTGGAAGGACAATTTTCCGCCAAAGGCAGTCTATATTAGAATTGGCGACTGTAGGAACGTGCATTTGGGCGGTATAATTATGCATGCTACATTGACAACTATAGGGTTAAACTGCAAAAAACATATCGTATTACTTGTATTAATGGAATATAAATAAGTACAATGTATACGATACCTGAAAAGGTGATGCTGTTGGCCTGAAAGTCATGATTAGAAAGTTTCTTGATCATATAGGGAAATTGGGCGGATTGTCAAGATGTGAAGTGGGTGTTTTGTTTGACACAGATTCGTTTCACAAGTTCACTCGAGCTATTCATAATGAAATTTACTATACATTAACTTCATTATCATTAGCATATCATATCCATATGGAGCAGCTTATGGGAAATTCCATTCATAATGAAGGGTTGAGAGCAAAATGGGTGCCGATTTCCAGTGGAATTTTTTAAAGTGTCTATACAGGGTGATAAAATAATGTCTTGATTATACAGGGTGGTAGAATAAAGACCTTTTCATGTAGAAAAGATAAAGAAATGTGTTTTATGGAGAAAATAACTATCCAATGCAAATGTTTACAAATGGGTTCTTTACTTTAAATATTTTAGATGTCTTAATCCAAATTTCAAAATTGAATTTGCATAAAATCTGAATTGTCAATGCAACTTTACGTTACGTTACTTAACCTTAGGTTACTTTATGTTACGTTAATTGACGTTACTTAAGTTGCGTTACTTTAGGTTACTTAACATTAGATTACTTTACGTTAGGTTATGTTACAATACTTTACTTACACACACATTTATTTTTGGGGGGGAGGGATAAAATGAAAGCTTCACACATGCCAAGACATATTTATTTTTACACTTTAACACCTTTAACATTTCCTTTGAATAATTTGTGAAAACCATACACCCAACCCCATTGAAACAGAAATCTTTGTTTGTTTAAGCTGAGGCATTGTCTGTTTTAAAGACGTTTCTTGTTTCATGATATGAGCTAATGAATATATCGCACAGATTAGCCAAATTTGTTTTGAAAATAAAGCCAAATGTTGATTTTGACAGATATATAGGCAAGCAATATAAACATTGATACATCAATAGAAAGCATGAAATGTCTACGTTTAATATCTGGAATAAAATTCTCAATGATTTTATCTAACTCCATCATGTTTTTGAGGAACAAATATTTTATGTATTCTAATGGCGATCCTGACAGGTCCCCTTGCATGAAACAAGACTTTGAGTGTTTGCTCTGATGCCAATTTCTCTCCCCCTTGTGACAATGTAAGCTTGGCAGTACGCCAGTGGTTTACTAATGATTGTGATTGGATAGTTAAATGATGATTAAAATGGCAATCTAGAATAATTCACAAACCAGGCAACCTAAGTGGTCCAAGGCTAGTTGAGCTACAGACTCTGAGCGATTGTTATTTGTTTAAATTACTGATGGATTATGTAATTTAGTTTGGCTACAGTGACATTTAACTTTGAAATCAGCTAGCTGCGTCAGTCACGTCCTAACATGCAGTAATTCCTGTGTAATTGGAGACATGATGTCCCATCTGCCTGATTTGCCGGTTTCAAGCATCACTTATTCCACTTCTGAATAGCATCTATACTCTTTTGTAGGATACCCAAGGCAAAAAGTGTTGCCTCATCATCCTAATTGATGCATGTTTATAAGTGGGGGTAGAATACACACAGAGACACGGTCATAGATAGTAAATAGCCTCTTACTTCCCGTGGTGGGTGTTACATCTTTAGAGTAGACCTTAGAGGCATCTGTATTGTACTGGCACAAGGTTAATAAAAGTCTCATGATGGTCAATTCAAGCTCAAAACCAAGCCTTGAGCTCTCCCGGATGACGTATTTGTTCAAGCAAAAAGTCTGCCCAAGGGCTGTATCTTTTACAGATCTTGTATTTTGTCCACTAGCAGACCCATCTAATGACCAGGGGGTGTACTCCATTTCTATTTTGGTAGGGATGAGCTGCCAGCAAAATGAAAAATAGACCCAAACAGTATTGAAGGACATTGAAGAGTGACCACCTTTTGGAGAAAATTGACCCACATTTATATATGAATAAGATGTACTGTAAACGCGGAAATGTTCACGCTTTTCAGGCTCCAAGCAGCTACCACGATACGTCTATGTAATGATCTTTCAAATCGCGAATTTAAAAACAAGCGAAATGGCTGAAAGTCGGCAAATCGCAAATTTAACCGCGCGGAAATTAACACTTTACAGTATCAGACCTGCCAACTAGTACGATTTTCCCGTATTTAGTACGGAAATTGGATGCAAATACGACTATACGATTTGTTACCTCAAAATTACGATTTTCCCTTTTTTCCTATGAAAAATAATAATAATAATAATGATAAAAACATAGCCAAATCTTTCCTTTAATAGTTTGAGTTGTTTTCATTCTCCAAAATATTTCCTTTTCATCTCAATATTGCACTATATGTATATTATTAACCTCTCAGTAATTAATAAAACCCGTTCAAAAACTCATCCCTGCAGGGTTCCTTATGTGAACAATTGCATTGCAATCTATGAGCCTACATGAACTATACCCTTGGAGATGATATTGATTGTTAAAATGAATGCTAGCCTCAAAGGCTGCCGAAATACATGTAGTATTACATCTTACACGTGGCGGCCGGGTGTCTAAATTATATTTACTATTCGAATTTGAATTTGATCACAGAGTAACAATGTGAAAGTCAAAGGTCATTTGACTGAGGCCAAGTTGCATATATGCAAAAGGTGAAAAGGTCATACAGTACAATTCCATTTCCAATGTATGATGGAGGATAATAATTATTTTGCGTAAATATTTATTAGTGGCATTTTGACTAAGGTTCCCTTGTTTGACAAAGCTTAGAAAATGTACAGGTCTACAATTGGATGAAATTAGGTTTCAATTGCACATTTGTAATTATGTTAATGAGCTAATTTGCATATTTTGCTATATTAATAGTTTTAGCTCTAACTCTTGTATACAATGACATGATAAACTTCCAAGTAAGCTAGGATGGTTAAACATGGTCAGCTCTAACGCTGGTCCAAATTAGCTCTCAATTTCATTTGTGTAAATATGATAATTAGCTAATTTGCATATTTTGGCTCAATACTTGAATTGGCTGTAACTCCTTAATGAAAGGACTATCTCAATTAAATATAACTCTACAATGAATAGATTGACTAAACCTCTACAAAACTAGGATGGTTATACATGACTAGATCTATCATTGATCAATGTTAGGGCTGATTGGTATGGTTGTAATTATGCTAATGAGCTCATTTGCATATTTTAATCAATTCTTTGATTTGGCTCTGAATCTTGAAAACGTAGAGTGATAAACTTCCAAGTAGGCTAGTATGGTAGGACATGATCAGCTCCACCAATGGTCCAAGCTAGATCTCATTTTCATTTGTGTTAATATGATAATTAGCTCATTTGCATATTTTGGCTCAATACTTGAATTGGCTGTAACTCCTTAATGAAAGGACTATCTCAATTAAATATAACTCTTCAATGAATAAACTGACTTAACCTCTACAAAACCAGGATGGTTATACATGACTAGATCTATCATTGGTCAATGTAATGGCTGATTCGTATGGTTGTAATTATGCTAATAAGCTCATTTGCATATTTTTGTCAAATCTTTGATTTGGCTCTTAATCTTGAAAACAAAGAGTGATACACTTTCAAGTAGGCTAGTATGGTAGGACATGATCAGCTCCACAAATGGTCCAAGCTAGATCTCATTTACATTTGTGTTAATATGATAATTAGCTCATTTGCATATTTTGGCTCAATACTTGAATTGGCTGTAACTCGATAATGCAAGGACTATCTCAATTAACTGTAACTCTTCAATAAATACAATGATTTAACCTCTCATTATGTAGTATTCATGGATACCCATGTGCCACATATTGTGGTGCACCATGGTAACGGTATAGACATAAGTGTTGAAGTAGATAAGATAGAGAAACTGATTGAAACTCGGCTCAATACGGCATTTAAAATTCGTAACTTAGTATCAGAGGTATGGAAATGTCAAGGAAAAAAGTGTACGGTGTTATTTTGTCAAAATACAGTTTTGTATGGGAAAATACAGCTTTTGGGATTTAAAATACAGTTTTGTGAGTTTAGAAGTTGGCAGGTCTGCAGTATACCCTTTATCCATGCACAAGATCTGAACAATTCTCAAATTCTATCGACAAATTCCTTCAATTCTGTCAACCTTTTTGGGCAAATTTCCCTAAAAAATAAACCCTACGATTTACCCAAATTTGAAAAAGGTGGGCATAACTGCTGAATGCTGCATAACAAGATGAACGAAAACTTGCTTTTCCATCCTATACTTGTTAAAAGTCTATTATTTCCATGTACACTTGATGTAAGTAGTTGTCCTTTCTATAATTCATCCTCTTGATGATTGAAAAGTGAGCCCTATTGTACAACCTATCCCTGTAAGCCATATCCTCCACCACCCATATTCATTTACCAGACTCTATTTATGACACATCCCTTGAAACCTTTTATCCACGAACAATCCGTCCCTCGGCACTTCTCCTCTCTTCGGACTCTTAAACTAAATGTCAGTGTTGCATATTTGATTGCCTGTTACAGATTGAGATGCTGGAGAGTGTACTAGGAGGTTCCGAGAGCAACGTTAATGCATCATTAAGTACTAAAGTAGCGCAGAACTCATTTACGGTAAGCAAAACATTTCCTCATAGCCCGCTTAATCTTTTGTGTTCTTGGAACGTTCTATTAAAAAAGCACTCGCAAACATCCATCCATACACATTACAACAATCAGAGAAGACTTCTATAGGCAAACTGTCCATTTAGCAGAGATATATTTTTAAGTGAATATCCACCATAAGTTGTATCCTGTACAGCTTTTTGCTTTCATGTTTGTTCCATTTAAAATGCACTTGACTGTTTTCCTACTCAACGACAAAGTGTGTATCAAAACTTGGTCAATTGCATAATTGTACATAAAGTATTTATTATGTTAATGATTCAAAACCTCATGCGATACGTGCAACCCATTCAAATGCCGTCCTTTACTAGTACGCACAAATAAGTGCAGGTCACTAACGGAGAACCAAGTTCCACTGTGTTAACTTTAGTCAGCCAGTGTATAATGCGTATCAATTTCGATCACCAAAACAAGTTCGCGTAATGCCACAAACGCATGGCATATTTGCAAAACAATGTGCGAGTGGTTCTATCGCTTGCACCATTTTCGATCAGACTAATCAATTTGTAATGAGTGAAGTATTGTTAAATTGTCGTGAAGTGTAATTAATAGTACAAGTAACTTCCGTATCACTGCGATTATTTTAATTTGACGGTTTGAATCAGGATACTGACTTTGATCATTTGTTTCGTCCGTTACAGTGAATAGTCAACACATTTTACTGTGGGACCTAAGAATTTCCCCTGAGGCTACCCCCACATGAAATGTCTAGGTTCCGAAGGGAAAATGGTTTGATTCTTCAGTTACCTCTGAACATCTGATACGCAGCCATTATCCTTTAAATAGTATCTTAATAGTATGAAAAGATGAAGCATTGTATATTATGAAAAATATCATAACTGAAGATGGCGATGATATGCTGGTCAGAAACAGTGTGTTTTAAATTGTCCAACACTTTATTAAAAGAAATGTTTTAGTATTCAAAACCTGCTTATACATACATACCGGTTTGAATATTAAATATGAATTTTTAAAAGCACTGCAATAACGAAATGGTCTTAAGTGAATCATACCGGATCTAACTTTGAATATTTTATGTATCATAACATTTTCAGATAGAACAGTTAATAGTGGATCGAGATAGCCAAGAAGAAACCATCGCCTCGTTACAGACCTCTGTGCATGATACGGAGATGCAGATAACAGGCCTCTATAGAGATGTAACCAGTTTAACAGCAAAGGTAAGTCAAATATAGGACACCACCCAGGGGGGGGGGGGGGGGTGCTGCCAAATAGGGGCCCATTTTTCACCTGTCTGGTAAACGAGTGACCCATTTTCATAGCCATTTTTGGTAAATTGATGGGTCTAAAATCCTTACTTTTGCTGTTTTTCACAAAAATGTTACCAAAATCTGTCAAATATATAGGACAATTATGGTCTCTGGTAAACATATGGGTTCATTTCCCCCTGAAAATTGGTAAATGTTTGGGTCAATTTTCATATTGCAGGCTGCACACCCGTACCAAACAAATATCCGAGTACCCCCCTGGGGGACACCAGTTGCATTAATTAACAAAAAGGATATGTTGTCAGTAAACACTGTTTTGAGATAGAGACCAATAAAGTTGGTGAAATATTACAAACAATTAAAGGAATAATAAAAAATGTAAAAAGATGAATCCAACGGAACCAGGAACAAAACACACCAAGGATCAGAAAACTGATACAAGAGGATATCTCGAAAATATAAAAATGCTAAGAGTAAAAGCAAGATATACCAACAGGGTGTGGGGAAACAGGTAATAACAAGGGAGAATAACGCGATAAAACAGATAAATAACAAAAAAACAAAAACAAAACGGGAATGCACTGGGACAAGCAATGAAAATTGCTGTGCAATAAAACAACAAAGATATATCTGAGACTACTCAGGATATATATGGTAACAATAAAGACCGACGTTTCAAGTGGATATACCACCCTTCATCAGGGACAAAATATAAAAAACAAAAGTGTTAAGAACTATAAATAAGATAATGAACTAGACAAGTCCACCACTGTAATTATAGCACAATGCCAGTAATAGATGTTACCTACTAAGCATCCAAGTTAACACATTAAAGGAATGCTTTTTGAAATCATACCTTGTGATGCAAAAATCTGATTGTTTTAATTTAAACCTTGGAATGTTTTTTTACTGATGTAGATAACTTAGAATAGATGCTTGCCAACATGATAGATCACATATAAAGTCAGGTACACTATTATCTTCAGGTTTAGACCTAAATTCAGGTAAGGCGACTGGGAAAAACCCCTGCTCTACAGGCAAACGAACCTCTCGGGTAGGGTCCGTGGTCAGGTGTGTTTTTTACTACCAGGCTGTCAACTTTTGAGAATTGCTGCAGAGTCACACATTTGAGAGGGGGGGGGGGGGGGTGCCGCCGAGTCAGAAACTTGAGAAGTGGGGGTGTGGGGTGGTGTGACTGTGGCGTTTCCCAAACCGGCGCAAAGAAATCGAGCTCCAAAAGCGACAGTACACTGTTGTGAATGAAATTACTTCGGTTAATTTTCAGCAATTTTCACAAATCAAATTTCAAAAATTTCAAAAAAAACCCTTTTTTGGATCGATCGGACCCTAGAACAACTTTTTTTGCATGGCCTAACCAATTAAGGGCTCAAAATACACGGGGGTAGCCCTCCTAATCCTTAAAATAGCCACATGGGTAAATTATTTGTCAGTGGCAAACCGCAAAATGTACACCTAAGGGCTACTTTTGGTAAAAACTTATGAAAGTAGCCCTCGTAATCTAAAAAGTATTTTGAGCCCTGGCTCCAGATAGGATACTTGTTGCCCGCAGAATAAACCAGTGTCTCTTATCTTTGTTACTGAAGACATTTACCAATGACTGTACAGAGTTAATGTCAAATTACTTGTGTATCTTAGCCACTGTGCATTTTATAGCATCCAAAGATGTTTCAGCACTGAGATTGAGTATCACCTATTGTTGCCCCTTTCATTTCTGACAATATCGTTGTTTGCTTCTGATAGACTTGATGCAAGTCTATATAATTCCTTGCATATTTTCGGAAGGCAGTTGATTAATCACTGCTCACATTACCAACCATGACGTAACCTTAACTGACTTAAACCGACTGATAGATGGTGCTACTTAACAGGACCTGTTATTTACTTATGCGCAGTAGGGGTCTCTTATCCACCAATTGTTGAATCCCTGGTTGCAGTTTTAAAGGAAATCCTTGCCATGGAACTTCAGCGCTCAGATATGTAGCATTATTATTATACAGACCCCGTCCGTAGGTTAAAGTGCCGCTTTAAGACAAAATCGGCTTTAGAAAGAAAAACGATCACCTGTATGGACGTCACCCTATTTCCCCATATCTGTTTTTGTGTATTGATATTTCTGATTCATGCATCGAGTTCCGGTGTGACTTTGTGCAGCATGCGACCTGTCACTGATGAGGCGGTTTTAGTAACGATGATGTCACTATTGGGTATGGCTATCCCGTGAACACTTTCAACACAGCCAACGGGCGTGAATTTCAAATGATCACAGGTTGAGGATGTGCAGTTTAAATTCGGTTTATTGAATATTATAGTTCTGTGTTCAATTAAACTGGTCAATATATATTAGATAATTATTTTCCTACCATATAATGATTGGTTTCATGAATAGGACTGTTTGCCTTTAAATGAATATTTGAAAGAAGACTGAGAGTGTACCTTCTATAACACATTTTAAAAACCATATGTCAAAGACTTGGGGGAAGTTGTCTTTTTTTTTCTCCTCATAACCATTTGAGATTTATTGTGCCATTGCCCGATTACAGTTTTCTCCAGGTATACTTAAAAGCATTATTATCCAGTATCTCCTTGTGATCAGATGGCAAATCACTGCATATTATGTATGAATCAAATGCCACCATCCACCAAAAGGTCTCTCTCATCCTGGCTTGAGTGCCAATCTCCTATAGCGAGATATGCACGTGGTGTTTGCACTTGAAGATATATCAAGAAACATGAATTCTCAAGTAGTATACTTTGTGAGGGATTGCAAATTCCAGAGTAGCTCTAGGCGACAGACATGAATCCATTATGATTATTAAAATGACTCTTGGGGTAGGATGACAATGGTTTTATTAGGCCAAACAAATTTGTTGTGTTGCCCTCAAGTGCCAAAAATCTTGAATAATGGTCGGTAGGTCAATTTTCCTTCTTTTTTTAAATTTTTTTAAAAATTTTTTTTAGTGACACATATTACTAACAGACCGTGGTCCATGACAAGACAAAATGTTTCTAGTGTGATAATAGTTTAAAAGCAATCTTTTTAACCTAACTTATTCATTTCCTAGCAGAAAACAGTAATATTTTGACAAATTGGGTAAAATTTAAATCAAATCTAAAATAAATTTTAGGGCCAGTCGCTGAGGGCAACACAACTAACAAACAAATTTCCCTTAGGCCTAAAAAAAAAAAGTTTGATTGGCGTAACCCGACCGACCCTAAATACATCGCCGACCCTGAATATTTTTTATTATTTTGAGGGGGAAAAAAAATATATATATATATATTTATAAAAATTGAACAAAGTATTAAAGTTTTTGACTGTTTGCTTTCAATTTCGGCTATTTTAAGTCCCCATCGAAATGATATATTGTTGAACACAACGATACATTTTTGCCCGGCAATTAAATACGCTAGAGCTATGATTTGTGTGTACTGCTGTTTCAAGTGTTCAAAAGTAGGTGATTTTAAAAATAAAAAAAATTATAAAAAAAATAAAAAATCCCGACCGACCTACCCTATTTGTTTTGGTCATGTTACGCCAATCAAACCTCTTTTTTTTTTAGGCCTTATTGTAATTACTCTTGGGGTAGAGATGAGGATGGTTTAATTATATTAGGAATGCAAGACACGACATTGTGATATTTAAGAATAGCACAATCAAAATGCTAGCGCCAGTTTTAGATAATTGAATTAAGAATACGCCATATTGCAAAACTGATAAAAAGGTTGAAAGTATGTTTTCATTTTCCTTTATAGCCTTCTAGATTCTCTTTCAATATGTAGTCTGCCATTGGTTAGGGGAACCTATATATCCTTAAATCTGATAAATTTTTAATGAATAGTTGACAAATGATTTGATGAATATTGAAATCTTTGATACAATTGAACTCAACTTTTTGAAAATTTACCAACAATTTCACAAATATTTTGAAGAAAAAACACCCCAAAAATATGCCCAACTGATCGACCGTATCTAAGACGTTCATCTGCGTGTAGAATGAGTGTTTTGTCATCACCTCATTACATTTACAAATTGTGAGCTGTATCTTAGACAAATGTAATAAAATAAAATGGGGGGAAATGAAAAAAATGATAAAATGCTGAGATTTCAAGCTTTATATGATATCACATATCTCTTCTAGCCACTTTGTTCAGAGCTCATATAACATTTGAGAAGACAGCATTCTCAATCACATTAGCCTTGTACTTGTATAAATTTCAGACTTAAAACAAACACAAATATGGTATGCCAGGACTTAATGGCGATAAGAGGGATATTAGTGTGTCTATGGCATACAATCTGTATGTCCTCAAGAGATAGGATAATGTCGGCAAAGTGCATTATGAAATTGTATTCCTTTTTATTTGAGTTTTGTGTGTTTTTGTTTTTCAGGCTGCACGTCTAGAAAACTCTACCAACTCCCTTGACACGAGGGTAAGTCTACCATTAGAAATGCTTGATATAACAATAAAATAATCCGGAAGTTTATGTTCCACGTTTTCTTGACAGTTATAGAAATATGCACCGATGCAATCCATTAGTTATAAGTATAGTATAAATATGATAGCTTGTTGAAGCTCGTTTATCAAATCAAGGACCTTTTTTGACAGTTTTTTTTTTCTTATTAAATTTGAAAACCATCATGCATTGACATTAGATCTTGACAACTATTGTGCAAAATATGATATTTTCAAATCCCTTAGGCATTACAATAATGCTTGGTTTGTTGATTAATGAAATATTTGTACAATATTAATATAAAACGTATGCAACTTGTCACACCAGATCAAAACCTTTTTAAGTGTTATTGAAATCTCAAGTTCATCTGTACTGAGTAATCATGTAAGAAAACTCAGCTTTTGATCCCAACAAATGATTTTTGTGGCTAGGATTTTCAATCAGCTTGCTCCGGAAATGTCTTGAAAATGCTGTATAGTGTTTTGCTTCATCATGGCATGAAATTTGATCGTGTTGAAATAAGAGATATCAGATGAGTTTCAACATATTTGGATAAGTAGATATAAAATGGTTATGTTCTTATTTTGATGATAAGTATAACGGTTATGTTTTTAAAGTCCTCGGACAATATCAGGAATATTATATGAATTTCAGCTCATTTTAAGTTTTAGTATTAGTACGATTTTGGAGTCAACATTAGATATTCGCCAAGATCAAAGCTTCTTTTGTTCCTGCTGACTGTTTTTGTGGGTAATCAACTAGGTTTCCAAAAACTGACAAGAATTGTGTGTGATTCATTTTGTGATATGGTATGATCGCATAGATCCAGACGGCGGTGGACACGAATGGCCGTACATTTTGAATCTCCATTGATTTCAATGTAAAAATCGATCTTGATTATGACCCCAGAAAATCCATCACACGTGTGACGTTGGAACTAAATTGGAATTGGATAATCAACTCCAGTGTCAGTATCATTTAATCTGTCGTTAACCGTTCGTCTCACGTAACCTTGTACGCATAATTTATCATTGAATATTTATGAACGAGCATGCCATGTCCGGTATCATCTGCAGACATTACTGAAATTGTAGACCTATTCTCCTCTCAATTTAAAAGCAACAGTTTGAGAAAGTTGGTCAATGACCAGCAAAATTGTTGGCAGTAAAGAGTTAGTTTAAATTAAAAAAATGTAAACACTTTGATCTTGCTGATATCTCATTTTTACAAGATATGTTCAGACCTGGTGAATTCATCAGTTGAGGTTGATCTTGGTCTATGTCATGTTGAAATATTTTTTAATGAATAAGTGTATGTTTTTGCTTCTATAGATAACCCAATTACATGCTAAGGCTGTAACCCAGAGTGGGGATATCCGAGACATTCAATTGAAGAATGGCAACCAGGATACAAGGGTAAGGAATGAAATGTTTTCTGGTTGTGGGTTTTTTGATTATTCCAGAGCTCAAAATGAACCTAACTTCTAAGCAGGAGAAAATAGACATTAATCAACAAGAGCACACCGGTCTTTTATATGATCGTTTTTTTAGATCGACAAAATTTGGCTTGTAAATGATATTGCCATTTTGAATTATTTCTTGGCAATAAACGAATAAAGAAATAAAGTAAACTCATAAGGCCTAAAAAAAAAAAGTTTGATTGGCGTAACATGACCAAAACAAATAGGGTAGGTCGGTCGGGATTTTTTTTTTTTTTTATAATTTTTTTAATTTTAAATCATCTACTTTTGAACACTTAAAAGACAGCAGTACACACAAATGAAGAGACGGCAAAAATTCCCTTTTCTTTAAACATTTTTATTTTTATTTATAGAAACCAACAGACTCTATGAGTACAAGTTTCTGAAGTTTTAAACAATAACAAACGTCAGATTTCAGTTGGTTTTTTTTTTGGTTTTTTTTTTCTTCTTTTTTTTCCCTCAAAATAATAAAAAATATTCAGGGTCGGCGATGTATTTAGGGTCAGTCGGGTTACGCCAATCAAACATTTTTTTTTTTTAGGCCTAGTCGTGGTCATCATCTTCTGCCAATTTGCTAGTCTCTAAACGCACGCTTCCAAGTCAAGTATTGTTAACCAATAAGAATCTTTAGAGAGTTCAGGAGACCGGGGTTCGCGTCCCCGCCGGTGAATGTCCTTGCTTATTCTCCGTTGGGATATTTGCCGGCGTTTGTTAATATTTGTTGTTTAGGAGCTAATTGTAAATCACAGTGGGTTGGTAAACTGCTTTATATTATATACAATTAGAATCCATCAAAGGATTATTGAATGATAGTGACCTTGTTAAGAGTATAACCCCTTGATTAAAGAATAGGAATGAATTACTTAATTACGGTGTTAATTTATTAATTTGGATAAAATTCATCAACAAATATGTATAGATGCAACAGAAATTCATTTTTTTAAACAATATATTGTCCCAGCTGTGCTGTGATACACTGATGTTTGCTACTACCACAACACAATGATATACAGACAGAATTTGTCCCATGGCAAATTATAATGGCTAGTCCCAACAGATGGTTGCCAACTACAAACAACCACAATATACTTTCCTGCTGTAATCAAACAAAATGGCCGTATAGTGAACCTGTGGATGCACTTATCATGGGGTGGTGTGGGGGTGGGGTGTAAAGCTCAATATGAATAACCATATCAAATTTAGCGGAGAGGCATGGGTTGCATTTACAGACCTGGGTATAGCAATGACCAATTTTATTTGTTTTCAGATTTGGGAAATATATGGTTTTCATTATAAATTAGTTCAAGCATTTAGCAAATTCCACTTCTTTGTTTCACATATATGATTTTACCCAGTGCCTCCTTTTGCCCGGGGGGGGGGGGGGGGGGGGGGGCACTGACATTGGAAAAGGGTATAGGTATGTGCCGCGCTGAAGACCCCCCTTTTCACCCTCTGTTGCTAGCTCTTATGACCCCCTTTTGAGCCTGCATTAGTTCTTATGACCCCACTTTTATTGAAAATTAAAAAATCGCGACATTTTGCGTTTTAAAGCCCAAATTCTTCGAAAATTTTGCGTTCTAAAACCAAACAAAATCGACAATTTTCGTAATAGCTAATCAAAATTGAACTATAGGCCAGTTCTCAAGACCTACGTTTTTTGAAAAATCAGTTCCTAAGACCCTATTTTTCGTCACAAAATCCATTCAGTTCAGTTCTGTTCCTTTTTGAGACCCTGGGCGGCACACCCCTACCCCAAAAAAAGTTGAGTGCCCCCCCCCCCCCGGACCTTTTGTCCCTTAATCACTTCCCAGCTAACTATAGTGCGCTGCAAGTGAAAGCTGTGTGCTGAGGCATGCCATCTTTTTAACAGCTAAATGCACAAAGTGAATATTCCGAGGTCCAATTCAACCCCAATATTTTAAAATTCCGCACCAAGACAGGAATCTGAATCATTCCTAAAGTCATCCTGAGTTTCCTCACTATTGTCACTGTCTCTTGTTATCGGTGAAATCCCACGATTTATCAACATTTGTTTTGTAAGCATGCTTGCAATTGTGTGAAACCATGATGGAACTCACGCAGTCACAAATACGTTTAACAAAAATGACTTTCAACTTTGACCCATTGTGCTCTCTGTTAGCGATTTATTTATCTACAAACTTACGCAAGAATGAAATCTCCAGCTGGTGAGGATGCATTTTATCAAGTTGTAAAAATGCCTTCTTTTTTTAAAGACTTTTAGCACGTTCACTGGCTTAGCACAGCGTTATTGTCTCTTTTTCAGCACATGCTTAGCTGGGAAGTGGTTAAACATGATGATGCCAATATCTATGAGAAGGTGGTTCATCTAAAACATGTTACACAAATAATAGTTCTGTTTAATTCTGTTCTCCTTCAGCTGTTTGATGTGGAATCGCAAACAAACCTGATCGATCAGGATTACAAATTCCAATTGAGCGCCCTCAACCGAACGATATACGGGGAACTTGACACGATCAGCAAGATGCAAGGTCCACGCGGATATAATGGTAGCCAGGGTCCACAAGGGGTATCAGGTGCTGGAAACCTTACACAGTGTGTGTATGGCTCACAGAGGAATGCAAATGGATTTGAATCAACTACCACCGTCACACCTTGGGTGGGACCTGGAGAGGTATGTATATCGACTAGAATCCTTTTCAATTCCTTGAGGAAGTGATGTCATCTGAAAGGGGTAGCGTGCACACTATAGTTTGATCAGTTCCAAACTAGCGAAAAGCCTCCTTATGGCAACGAATGAATACATACGGATGCTGTCGCACATGAAGGCAACAAGCGCACTGTGCATCACTTGTGTGACGCGTGCGTGCAACCAAAACCATGTGCGTGTGGCCACAATCGTGTAAGTATGCTTGGGTTACTTTGACACACCGAATATTTCTCCCCAATTTGGAACTGATTAAACTATAGTGTGTTTTAATCATGCGTTGGTGTCATTGCTAGAGCCTGCCTTGACCATGTCTATGTTACAAGAGATTTCAGTTGCAATGACCAATATCCATATTAACCAACTGGATTTAACTGGTTTGCAAAACCACAATTTAAACATGTTGAAACCTGTCCCATTTGCAATATCTAACAATGTTTGCATAATCTGTGATTGAACTTGTTGAGCTGGCTTTTCAATCAGGTTCTATTTCAAGCTGGTTGATGCCAGTTTCTCTCATTTCAACTGGAATTCGGACCTAGGTGGAAAAGGTGTAGATGGTTTAGTAAATCAATCAGAGATGGCACTGCCTCGAATAAGATAAATTCTATAAAATATTTTCTTAGCTTTCATTAGAACTTTTGGTATTTCAAATCTTTGCGCCATATTCTAATGCGCTTGCATATAATGTGCTCACACAATCAAAAAAAAATTCTGGTATTGATGCAAACTGATAAATCACTTAAATAGGCACTAATGTGACATTCATATGCTTTCCACACGGCTATTCGTTTTACAAAACAGATTTGTTATAAACCTTTCCCAAGTTTCAAAGTTTATCTCAAGAATTACTGGACCAATACTAGGCATGTTTGTATATGGTGACGAAATTCAAAACTTTTGACATTTTTGAAACATTTTGTGAAATTTTGGAGCTGTCGTCTGCAGACAACTGCCGCATGGAAAGTGTTAAAGTGGGATGAAGTATAGATGTTGAAAGATATTTTATTCATCTACTAACTATAGTTTAGTCAGTTCCGAATCGGCGAGAAATGTGCAGTTTTTAACTCTGCCCGCAAAGTAATTCATGCGTGGCGCACGGTTTGGGCATGCGCATATGAAGCACAGTGCGCCTTATTTGGCTGTTGTAAGGAGGTTCGCCAATTTGGAGCTGATTAAACTATACTTGAGAAGAAAGATGTGCCTGATATTTTGAGCTGTTTGGTTCCCAGTTAACTCTTTGTGCTATATACTTGCTAGTGATAAATATGTGTATTGGTGGTGGTAATGCAACTATCTGCTTAGATGTGCACTTGACTGTTTGTTTCACTATATGATACATGCAACGTAGTTCCGCCTACTGATAATAGTCATCTGTAATTGTTAGTTCTTACAATCACATGATCATTCAGTCAAGTACACAAATCAAATTTGTACTTTGTCTAGCTATTTTGTTCATTACTCCATTATCACTTTATTATGACTGAGTTTCCTTGTCCCCCTACTGACATCCCCTACTGATAGCCTTACTGATATCCCCTACTGATAGCCCTTACTGATATCCCCTACTGATAGCCCTTACTGATATACGATATACCCTACTGATAGCCCTTGCTGATATCCCCTGCTCATAGCCCTTACTGATAGGCCCCTACGTATAACCCCTTACCCTATCACGCATGAACATAGCATGTTATAAAAGTGTCACTATACACCCCATTCGCCCTGAAGTTTGAATGATGTAAGAGCAAATTCCACAGCTCATTATTGACATATCACTATAATGTATTTGCGTATGCACTTGCACAAGCAAAATCAAGTCTCAGCGTTGTCGCATAAATGCAACGTCTATCACTGAAATACACATTCATTTCACATTCAGACTTCAGCTGGAATGGGGTTAGAAATGTTGGTTTTGTTACTTTTCCATTGAAACATACCATTTACAGTTAAGTAAAGCTCATCTCAGCTTTTTTTATGGCCTATTTTAGTCATGGTATTTTAATGTGTTTTAAATTAATTTGGTACCTTTTTTTGAAATTTGAAACCTTTTCTCTTTGTTTGGCTTTGATTACTGTAAAATGTTATTTAGTATCAGAATTTAAATTTTACATTTTCAATGTAAAAAAAGCTGAGATCTCAAAAAGCTGCTAACTTTACCATGGTCTTTTACAGTAGTTAGATTCGAAAAAAAATTAGTAGCACTATTTCTTGCATGGGCAGTAATTATAACGCATGCTTGTATGCTTATTTGTATTTTCTCCCTGTGAACCATTAGAACTTCATCTTCACCGGTGTACATTGCTCCTCTCTCGGTGGTTCATCCTCAAATCTGGAAATCCCGGCTACGGGTTATTTTAAGTGTACATGCTTCGGTAACAGCCATCGGGATGACCGTTTTGGCCGGGATTGCACCATACACTTCTGGAAATGCCCCATGACGTCATAGCATGTTCTACGCATCGTCTCGCATGTCTGTGTATTTGTACATTAATAAGCTTATTGTATTTGTAAACTATTGCTTTAACATTGTGTGCAAAATCCCTAACTTAGTTATGAAGCTATACTAATTGTGTGCCTGCATTATTTTGTATAGATATAGAATTTAAATGGTTTTCCTTTCATAAATCTGTAGCAGTATAATTATTTGCAGAGTTTCACCGCAAAATGTTTTATAATCCATATTTACCCCAATAAGAGGTATTTGCAAATATGTTCAAAAATAAAGAAAAAGGAAATGCTACTTTTGACTATGTTTAGGGGTCGTCCAAAATTATCGCCATTTTCACTTACGTACAGAGCGTACGTAACTTTTTACCCCCTCCCCCCCTCGAGTTACGTACGCAATAAATGGCGAAATTTTATTTTATTTTGTACTTTAAAAAAAAAAATCCCGCCTCTCAAGATCGCCATTTAAGTTACGTACGGTTGAGGTACATTTCGACCCCCTCCCCCCCTCTTACGTACACTTTGTACGTAACTGAAAATGGCGAAAATTATGGACGACCCCTTATAAGAGTTTACATTGGAATATTTAATGAGGAATATATCATCTTAAAGCTATCTTTAGAAGATGAATCTGGCCTATGATCTCAACAAAACAAAAACAGATAACGCATTTGGGTATGAAACTCTTCATTTGTTGTAGACAGTACAGTAGTGTCTTGTAATATTCCTGATAGTTGTATATAAGACTGACATATCTTAACTTCAATTGAACCCTTCTCCTACCCTCCCCGGGCATTTATTAATTGGCAGAACAAAGTATATCTAGGGCTCACCTGTTCAACGGATGGTGGAACAACTGCGACTCTTATCCAGGATGAAAATACGGCAGGTAGATTTCAATGTGAGTGCTCCGGTAACATCGGCTACAAGGATGATAGGTTTGGAAGGGCGTGTATTATTCACTCCTGGAGCTGCCCGCGTATTTCATAGCATGGATAGCTAGAGATAAAAAAGTTGTTGAATATTGGCATTTTGAAATAAATTGCCATAATTAAACTAGAAAATTAAAAAATGTGACTATTTGTGTATCATTGATGAGGAACAATTTCAGGGGTTATTGATATTTTTTTCAGAAATTCTTAAATTGACACCTTTGAATCTGTATTCTTCATACCAGGTTTGGGCTGTAAACTTTTATAGCACAATATAGAAATATCAATTGTTAAGCACAAATGTACTCTATTTTGTATATTTGAATTACTAAATGAACAGTACCAACATACCACCAAATACTCTGCCATGGTGTAAAACATCTTGGCATCTTTTATACTGATTAAGATATGCAACATTGTACATCCAGAATCTTAACACTTTCCACATGGCTGTTGGTTTTACCAAATACAAAACAGATTTTTCTGACACCTTTCTCAAATGTCAAGTTCTATCTGAAGGATTACTGAACCAATACTAGTCATGTTTGTACTTATTTTAATGCACTTCTCATGGTGATTCTAAATATGTTAATGAAATTCAATAATTTTGACATAATTGAAACATTTTGTGACATTTTGGAATGTCGGCTGCAGCTGCCTGCCGCATGGAAAGTGTTAAGTGACGGGCACTAGTATGGTTTGTTTGAAGCCCAGATTCAAGCAATTTCAATTTGTTTTCTCAAAAATTTCAGGTTTTCTATACGTTCCTATTCTCATACCTACAATCATGTATCTTGATGCAATTTTTCTAAATTCTCTTTATCAACAAAATCTTACAAGTTGTTTTAAAACTTAAGAAATCTCATCAAGTTTATTATATTGAATCATGTACTAAATTGTGGCGAGAATCCAAAGCATTACATTTAATTAGATATCATATATGCCATGCCTGCTGGTCAATCTTATAATGGCATTTTTTGCTCAATTTTAAGTTTGAGCAAATGCCCAAGTTGACCGTAACTTTGATTACTGTGTTATCTCTATGACGTTTTATGCTAATTGATAATGATGCTCCAGGAGCATAAAGCTGGTCTGCTATCCATAATATGCAGGTTAATTTCATACCATTCTGAAAGGACAAAATGTGTAGAATACTATCATATAAAATGTAATATAATTTACACAAGTGCTTTTATGAGCATACAGAATTTCATTAAAAGTATAACCTTTTAGTAATGCTCAATAGACATACAGCCAAAACACAAAAGTTGTTGAGAAATTTCTTCTCTTTAATTTGAGACATAAGGTTTATCGCGAATAAAAAACCCACATTGATTATCCTTTTCTGTTGCATTGTGGGATTGCAAAAGGGCAAAATCTGGATCCACAATGCATCAGAAAAGGATAATCAATGGATTTTTTTCCAATTGGCGATAAGGCTTATCTTACAATGCGAGAGTATACTGACATTGGAGCCCGCATGCATGGCTGAGCACATTCATTAAGCAATGGTAGGTTCATATTGTGTTCAATCATTCACATTAACATTTGAATGGAGGGATTATCTAATTTTTTGCAATCTTCTTCCCAAAACAGCAATAAATAGTTTAAAGTTTAGACAGAAAGAGGTCAAAGGTCATTACAAATAAGCTTGGTGACAATAAACTTATGGGTAACATAGGGTGTACACACATTGACCTCTAATGACCCCTACATGAACTTTGACCCTTTCTGTCAACACTTAAAACTATTTATTGCTGTTTTGGGAATAACACAATCTGAGGCAATCTGAGAATCAATCGATGGCGGTCAATCTGAGGATCTCTACAATGGCGGTCTGTGGACAGGTAATAAAAAGTAGGAGAAATGTGTAACTTTGCACAGGGACTTAGTAAAGATGTCTGAAGGATCACATAACAAAATTAAGTTTCTGGCTCCTTCACTTCTGGGTGTTTTCTAAAACTTTATGATACCCCCTCGTATATATTCTATTAAATATTAATTTGAAATATTTGGACTTTACTAAGTGGCAAGGAACTTCTTTGGACGAGTGTATAATACACATTTCTTGTAAATATTATATAATTTTGCTGAAACCTTCAATGCTTGTACATTTAACATTTTGATATAAGAAACCAATGAACAACGATAGCGTTTATAATGCTTAGTTTATTAATGATGTGTGATTAATTACATATGTGATGTGTTGCACAAAATTGTGTTGTATATATATAGTGTGCCTTTATTTTTATGAAATTCAAATTTTTGATAGTTACAAATGAAATGACAACTCAGTGTTGTGAAAATTGTAGAATTTACAAAATTGCTATTTGAAAGTACTTTGATATCCCTATAAACTTCATTGTTTTTATCTCTCCCCTTTTTTTCGTCTTCTTTTTTCCCTCTCATTTTCAATCAAAAGTCCTTAACTCCAATGATTCCAAATCTAAATTAAAACAAATGAAATTAAACATCTATTTATCCGTACAAACGCTATATATGGTGGCAAATCGAAATGAAATATCTTTAAGCTAATTGTTGCCGTTTTCCTGTACGGTACTGTCATACATTTGTGGATGATAGTAATCCTAAAGTGCTCAACAAATGAAAGTCATACACTTGTTTATGTCCTATAGAGTGACTTCCAATTATGTTTTGACCAAACAGGCTAGATGTACATTTGGATAAATCTTTTAGGCACAATTTGGTACCAAACTTGCCAAAAAACATGATTAGCCTCATTTAAAGAATATCCATGACATTTCCAAATTCATATTTTCAACGCATTTTTTTGTTGTTGAGCACTTCATATCATTTTTCATTTGCAACTTTTTTCTTCTTCTTTGACCATATTGATATAATTTGATGCTATTTTCATCATGATTTAATAATCTATTATCTCGCAACCGTAAAGGAAATATATTAACAAAAAGAAGTTTGGTATGATATATGCTATAGCTTTGACAAATGTACTGTCATTATGTCATTTAAATAAGCAGATGTGAAATGTTGCCAATAATTTCTTTGTAAACGTGGAACATTTTATCATATAAATTGTAAGCATATATCAATGATGCTAATAGTTTCGTTATAGATTTAGAAAGAATTATATGTTTACCCATAAAATCATAATTTGTACTGCCAGAAAAATTATAATTTGCACTGCCAAATCTCTTTTGTTTGTTATCACTGTAAAATGTGTAATATATTGATATAATAATCTAGAGGCTTTTTGATGTATTTATGCGCAATTCTATAAAATAATTTGCTAACTTGACACTGCCAAGTGATTCCAATGTAGGTATTTATGTACCCATGCAATGCAATGGAAGATTAATCTCATCACTTGCGGATCAATGTTTTGTAATTCACTAACATGACACTCTGATATCACTGCACAGTGAGCACAGGTAGAGATGTACAGTCATCAGAAAAAGTAACTATACAGGTAATAAATGGGCTTTTAACTCTAGAAATATATATCCTACCTAAAAATATTAAATGATGAAGTTGTTGAGATGTTTATCCTGTTTAATATGAGATATTGCACGCTAGGATCGGTTGAATATTGAAGAAGTGACAATCCAAAATGTAAGGTTAAGTCACAATTTCATTTTCACATTTTACTTTTCAACACTGGGGAGAGTATGGCAGGTAGTGTGCGTGTGGCGTATTAATCCATCGGAACAATACAGCCGACTATCCAACCTGCGGTTTTAGCGGATGCATCCCTAATTGCACTACCGGTAATCGATTGAATGTACCTGGGTCCGCGTGTAGAAAAGAAAAATATGAACATGAAAATTAGACTTTACCTAACATTCTGGAGTGTCACTCCCTCAATAATTACCTAATCCTAGCGGGCAATATCTTATTTGAAAGAAGATAAATTTCACAACAACTTTATAATTTAATATTTCTTGGTAGGATATATATATTTAGAGTTAAAAGCCCATTTATTTCCTGTATAGTTACTTTTTTTGATGACTGTATATGAACGGCATATAGTACATGCAATATATGTCATCTCCCAAGCGGTGTTTAGAGCATGTGATTTATTGTCTTATATCATGTGTTTAGTGCAACAAGGGTCCATCTGCAATAGCTGCCAGATGTTATTACGTGTAGTAGTCTATAGCAGACGCATTGATATAAACTTAAAGTAACACAGGGCTGCTATAGCAGATAGGATATTTTATCACTTACATCTCAACTATGTGAAAAAGCAATATCTACAATAGCTGCCACATGTTATATTTCAAGGGGGCTTTAAGATATAATGTCATTGTGAAGACGCAATCTAACAAATGGCAGCCATTGCAGATAGGATATTATTGCACTAAGCACTCGACATGTATCTTATCACAATACCAAGTACTACTCCCTGTTTCTGAAAAGAACAATTTCAAATAATGAATAAGGAACCAGGATAAAAAAAGAGTTATAGTTGAAAAGCTTGTAATACAATACTCGCAAATGTTGGCAATATCTCATTTAAGTGGACAAGATCTACCTGTTGTTAGGACGCATCAGAAATGTGTTTTACCCTCGTCATAATTTGCATAAATTTGCATAAACACGTTTTTGAAACAAACCTTGTACAAACTTGGAATAGTTTACATTTACAGTAAATCTTGTGAAATTTATTTAAGTCTTCCGCGTTTTTTATAAACTTTTAAATTGAAATCGCCCACCTAAATAAAACACATACTATTCATCAACCCTCATCCATCATTGACAATATATTAATGGCAACAATATGCCAGGAAACTTTATATCAAGAAAAAATTAATTAGGCAATTTGAATGTGTTAGCATAATCGAACCAAAGATTTTATTTTGTTACTCCTACACCCATAACTTAATTTATAACTCTTATTTAAAGCAACTTCTGACTGATACTTTCCATGCGGCTATTAGTTTTACCATATACTAAGCAGATTTTACAGAAACCTTTCCCAACTTTCAAAGCCTATCTCAAGAGTTACTGAACCAATACTAGGCATGTTTGTACTTATAATGATTTCCACGTGGGGATTCTAGATAATGGTAATGAAACTCAACAATTTTGAAACATTTTGTGACTTTTTGGAATGTCGTCTGCAGACGCCTGCCGCATGGAAAGTGTTAAGTTAACACGAGCCTAATGTACTCTGAAATAAATCAAAATATGTTGACAAATTCATGCTTGATACCCCAGTTTTAATTTATAATTTGCCATTTACATATTGCAATAACCATAAGCAATGCTATTATTTACACTATTTACAATTCTTTTTCCGTGGATGAAAATACCATACTAAATTGACATATCGAGATTGAGTTATGACTATGTAGCTGTTATTAGGCAACAAAAAAAATTGTTACCGGTAGGTGGTCTGAAAACCAAGATGCGAGATGCGTTGGTTGTGTTTTTTTGAGGGGGGAGAAGTGTGGTGGAATGACTTTCCAAAGGCAATTTTTGCAATTTACCATACGCCACAAATCCTGAAGACTCAAATAATCACAGCCAGTATCCTACTGTGCCCCATATAATTATTGGGCTTCCCAGAGCAGTCAGATTCAATTGTTTGTGCAAAATGTTAATCTTTTCTACAGTAATTTGTATTTAAATCGCTTTTGCGATTTTATTTTTTCAAAAATGGGAATAAAAAAATGAAATGCTGTAAGTTACGTCGCCAAAATGAAATGCTCGTGGCCTACCTGAAACAAACTTGTTGTTTTTTTACGCCTTATAATCATTTGGAAATAATTTGACCGACTTACACTGGCTATCGCCATTGACATTTCAGTTTACATATTTCTATATGTATGACAACGTGTAACATTGATTCCATGAACTCCTATAATTATGTTCCAAGGAGTATAATTGCAATTAAATATTGAATGTTTTAACCAAAGAATATTAATGAGATGTTGGTAATTTTAAATAACGGGGGAATTTAAAGGTAGTTTGTTGCATTGTTTATCTGCAATTCAACTATAGTCATGCAGATAAATATATCTTCATAAAAATTAGTTCTGCCCAGATTGCTGGATTTAAGTCTAGAAACACAGAGAACTAGTCCACAACCTAAAACTGTCTAGGCAGACAATGGACACATGTCACAAGTTTTCAAGCATGCGCAATGAGCTGATCGGAGTGCGCCCACGTGGGCCAGGGGGATATGTTCCATAGGTCGGTTCATTCATTTACTTGGGTTGAGGGTTTCTAGAATATTGGAATTTCTCAAGTATGGATTATTTTGGTAATAAGGATTTGAGGTTTTGTAAATGTAATTGTCTTTTTAACAAGTTAACAATAGGCAAATGACAGGACTACTTTCACTTTCAAATTGGATTACAGTACTTCATGGCAGGCTTACTTAAAGGCACGGGTCCACTTCGACCAGTTCAGCCAGGGTGAACTATCTTCCCCCATTTTCATTTGGTGACAGATGAAATAGAGTTAAGATGGAGAATTCTTAACCTTGAGATATTCCCAGAGATCCGGCTGGTAAGAGCGGACCTACAATATACAAATGAATTGATATTCTACAATATTGATGAATGACATAATGTGCAACAAAAGATCTTTAATTCTGCCCTCACCTAAAGTTTGTTCATTACCAAATGGACAGAATCTTAGAGGCTTATGTCTAATATCAGCGTGCCCCGTGCAGTGCACAAAAGGAATTTCTTCTAAAACGTAAAGTGTATCGCACATGAGAATAAAATGAGACAGTATTTGAAAGCTCATACAGAAGCCTTGTACACATATGCCCATTGCATATAGGTTGCACCTTATGCACACACAAAAATTGTTGTATTGGCATAACCTGTCCGACCCTAATTTACCCCCTGACCCATATGTCTTTTTTTCTTGGCTTTTTAAAAATCTTTAGTGCTCATCAAAAAGGGATACAGTACACAGCAAATCTGACAATCGCAAAAGGCGTCTGTATGATATTTTGTGATTTATTTGACTCTGTGAGATCAAATTTAGTAATTTATAATAATATATGCACAATTCAAAATATCTATACAGGAAGTTGAGGGGGCAAATCCACCTGCCCTTACCAAATTTTTAATGCCATGTTACACCAATACAACAACAAAAATGTGGCCTTTCAACGTTGACCACGCTACTTGAGATCAATTCCTAATATGGTAATGAACAAACTATTAGAAGTGGTTTATTATGTAAATAAATGTAATGGTGTGCCATGATCAAGGCCAAATGAACCAATGAATATGTATAAATATGCAATGATTTTGATGTAAATAAATGTATATACAGCCACGATGTCGATTTTGAAACGGGTGTTTTGGCCTTTTATTTTTATGGATAGTACTAAGATCATGTGAATCTATTACATTTTGATGGTACTATACTAAGAGCAAAGACCAAGGATATGAATAATATGGTGATTGTAGGAGTGTCCAACTTTATTTGTGTGAATTGGATAAGGTACAGGGTGTGCCAGAATGATTTATACCGGGGAAAGGTGTATTTATTTAGCTATGATATTGTTTCTGGTCAGAGTGCTTATGATTCTAACATCTACAAATATTTAGTAAGTAGAAAACACGTTCCCCTTTATATTGCAGGTATAAGATTTGGACTTTAATATTGTTTTTACATTTTATATATTTTTGTATGAATCATTCTGGGACACCCTGTATACCACCAGTATAGTGAAAAGGACAAACCGAGAACATGAGATTTGAGTAAGAGTTGGTCATTGAGATGGGCAATCGATTTTTTAAAGGGTGGGTGGGGGGGGGGGTGAACTTTCTTTCTCAATAAATCATGTATAAAGATCCACCACTCTAAATTAAACTTGCAATAGGTCGGCCCGGAATGATGTCGTTGACAACAAACAACATGAAAACAACACATTTTAGATTGCGTCATCACTAAAACGGCCAAAATTGAGGATGCACTCCCATACGTATCTTCCACTGCCCCCTTTGTCTACTTCCAAATCAGATAGTTATCCTGATATTGACCTAATTCTCTTTCAATGAATTTCATCACAGATAAGTCAACTTGGATTTGTACATGACATTATACTTAACCCCCTGGGGTCTACCTGTCTATCTTACAGTGGTTCTGATTGGTTTATTACAAGATGTACTCATATGAATAGCCAATACAAATGCAGCTTGTAAAATGTTTCACTCCCATCTTTATCAGGGATACAATTATTCTAACAATGTCTCTCATTGGTGCAATAAATGATGTATCCATCTTTTTAACCAATCGGCCGGTAGTTCTCAGGGGGTTAACACTAGTTCTAAGCTTGTTGACCATATGTCTTATAGAAACCTATGGGTAAGGTGACAAAATGAAACCTGTTGTATGGGCAAACGGACTTATTTTTCCACAAATATCGGAAAATGTGCCTCAGGAATTGTGCTGCTGAGTCAGAAATTTGAGGGGGGTGGGGGTCAGTAAATTTGTTGGTTAATTTTATTTTCAGGCAAATTTCTAAAACAAAGCCAAATATAATTAATACGTAATAAACACAACAATTATTAGGCTAATAATCGTTGTGTTTATTACGTATTAATTATACTCACCTTCATAGTTTGAAAAATTTGCATAAATCTCCTTAAGATGAATAGCTGCCCAAAATTATGCCTAAAATTAATTATATATATATAATTAGATTTAATGAATTAATCTCCCTGGGACATGTACACCTCATATAAAGCCCAAATTGGGATCCATATCCCTACATTGGCAAATGGGGACAGGCCAACTGGCAACCCGTTGCCCAAGATGCTTCCTCTTTTGCATGAGAGCACTTCTTAGCTCTTTCCAGTTTCAAGATAAACAACAATATTGTGATGTGATCAAGCAAAATCAGTCAGAACTCACAAATATTGATCTTAAGATAATAGCCAAACAAAGGAGATAATATCTTTTGTTTCCTATTGTTTTTGTATATGTTAGTCTACCCAAAGGATTACTGAATCAATACTAGGCATGTTTGTACTTATTTCAATGCATTTCACATGGTGATTCCAAATATGGTAATGAAATTCAACAATCTTGAAATTTTTGAAAACATTTGTGCAATTTTGGAATGTCGTCTGCAGACGCGTGGAAAGTGTTAATGCATCATTATGACCCCGTCGACCTCTGGCATGAGTAAAAAGGTAATGGCAAGAGTACCGTACATATTCTAACAGGTCAGTCTACTTATGACAATTATACCATTTAATATTTAATATATTATACATGTTTCTGTATAATGTAAATGTTTAAGAGTGCTAACAAATATGGAAAATCATGTTTTATGGCAAGAGGATATTATAAAATGTGAATCTATTTGACTATCTGTGGAAGTGTTTATTCTAGAGTTTGTTTAGTTTGAATTTAGTTTTTTTAAGGAAAAATGATGGTTTTGACAATGAAATAAGAAATGTGTAAACATCGAAAAGCGCAACATAGCCACACATTTTTTGGGTTTTTTGTATGCATATGGCATATTTTTTTACAAAAAAGAGCACCTTATCCTTCAAAAAACACCTTTTACCCCAAAAAGCACTTCTTCCAAAATAAAAAAATGCACAAATTCCCTATTCCTAACCATAGACTTTATGTGGCGATTATTTCAATCTAGGGTTGGGACTCGGACGTTTGATCCAGTTAACATAGTGATATTCAGATAACACTTAACATTGTGTAGGTCTCCAATTGGAGTCTGGCTGAAAGCACCATTACGAACACAGCGAGCACTATTTTGTTCAAATTACCGCACCATATTTTGGTGCTGTAAGCTCGACCATAACAGACTGGTTGCCACAAGATCAGCTTGAGTGCACACACTGATGTATGCACATTAAACACTTTCCTGCATCAATACAAAACCAAGTTATTTACTCTAGTATTTACTCCTAGGAACAGTGGACAATAGGCGCTACAGCCTGTTTTGAGCAAATTAGTGCTTCACAATTTTGTCATGCATGGGTCATTTCACCTTTTGTGTGTTTCAGCGTATTTAAATACAAATATTGGTTGTTGTTTTTTTGTTAAATAAATGTGTCTACTTGTTATAATTTTGCCCTAGGGTAGTTAATTCTTGACAGGTCATATTTTGTTGATATCATTAAGGTACTGGTAGGTAATAATAAAAATCCATCTAAAGCACACAAAAATGTTGTATTGACGTAACCCGCCCGACCCGGATTTATTTATTTCTTTGCAACAAAGAAATTTAAAAAGTAATACAGTACACAGCAAATCTGAGTAATTTATAGTATATATACTATTCAAAATATTTATACAGGAAGCTGGTGAGGAGGGGGGGGGGGGGGGGGGGGGGGTCCACCCGCCCTACCCTAATTTTCAATGGCATGTTACCCTAATACAACTTTTTGTTTGGTTTGGTCCAATGGTCTAAACAAGTGTCCTATACAGTTATCATCAATTGTGCTTCGTGTTATTCAGTGCTAAGTGTTAACTACCAATTATTCATTATCATATTTTTGTTATATTCTAGATGTGTTGAACTTATTTGAGTGTATCTAATTTAATGATCTAACCACAATAAATTTGTATATTTTCACAATAATTGTAACATATACAAGAACGACTTGCTGTATAATGTCAAAATAAATGCTTTATATGTAAAAGAACATCACAAAGTATTTTGTTTTATTTCAAGGTGTATGTATATAGTAAATACTACACAGTGAGTCTAAGAACTTGTAGAAAGGATGAGAAGGTGGTCATCTGGGAGATCAATACACGATAATAATTAGTCATATACAAATTAGTCATATACAAATTAGTCATATACAAACTAGTCATATACAAACTAGTCATATACAAATTAGTCATATACAAATTAGTCACATACAAATTGAAGTGAAGAAGTAGACAAGATGTACCCTTTGACGTCACGTTATATATCAGAGAAATCACAACTGACCAATAATGACTGCAGTTGAGTTGCTATTGCCTTCGCTACAAGATGAAATGAACAGTCTATACATTTCAGATCACTTGTGAATTACGTAGTCTGTCGGTTGAGATTGGCACTGTCGGCTCATTTTACAAGGGGAATTATGGAATTAAACTGGGCTAAAAAAACAACTAAATAATTTTTCACAAGGTCATATCCTGAAAATCTGTCCATCAAAATGAACCAAAATGACACACAGGATTGCTGACATGTGTTTAGAGTAGAGTTTTGCAGTAATCCGGTGTGTCATTTTGGTTAATTTTGATCGACAGATTTTCAAGATGGACAGGATTTTAAATCTAGCTACGCCACGGGAATAAATGTTAGTCCTACATGTAGTTCATCAAATGAAAAGATTTTAACATACAATTTTCGCTCCACTTGTGATTAGATCAAGTAGATCCACAGAAGTCCTCTTATCTCACGACAGTCCTTCTTTGGGCTCATGTATCAAATGAAACAAGCTTTGTAATGATTGCTTTGAAATTGAAGTAGTGCCATGCTTTTGAAAAATATAAAGAGAAGAAGGTATGTTACAAGCTTGCTCTATTATCTCAAAATAAGCTTGGCCGAAGATGTATAACTTATGATGTGATGCATCACATTTATTGGTGTCCATTGGGCGCGTTACTCCAGTTGAAATCCATACACACAAAGACATGACCTTAACCATTCACACTGGGAGTGTAGATGTCAAATGGAGTCACCCATGCAGGTAACCACCATTTTGAAAGTCACACTCCCTTTGGGAAAGATTAAGGTAATATCTTCCACAGGGGGTGTGTGGATTTCAAATGGAATAGCCAATTGCTCTCTTGCTGAAAATGCCTAGTATTGCTATTATCTGCTATAGTGATGTAATATGGCTAACTGAAGATGGGTATTATAGTTGTCTAACTGAAGATATAGTTGCTTTCTAAGATATTACTGTCTAAGTATACCTATACACCTGGAAAAAAGTCTCACACCACTACTTTTTGGTTGAAAAGTGCAAATTTGGCCTCGAATTTTGCCACCATGGTGTAATATAAAGGACCATTTTTTTGCTTAAGCTGTCCAGCAAAATGTTATGCAATAAAAGGGCCACATTTTAGTTTGTGACGTAATCGATGTAATGTTTTTCAAGGCCAAGGGGAAATGCATGTTTTTGTCCAAAAACATGCATGAAACAAGTTTGGGTATAACGCGATGTTGAATAGACTTTAAAAACATAAAATAGTCATTATATTAGTTCTGTATTTGGCGCAAGATATGTTCCATTTAGACGTTATAGGCTACAATGCAGTGAATGAGTCCAAACATGCCATTTTTTTTGTTGCTCATAAATTAAGCATATACGAAGAGGTCACCGTTGATTTTTTTTATTTGACCTAGGTCAACACTTCCGCAATATTGCTTTTGTCATTAGAACTTATTTAAAACTTGACCTATTTTGACCTTGTGACCCCAATAACCGTTGGGCGTACGAAAAAGGGCGTTTTTTCATGTTTGAGGACAATCGAGCAACTTTTGAAATTTGACCACAGATGACCTTTGACCTTGGAAGACTTGAATGTGTTACCAAGGATTACAACTATAGAGATTAATCATCGGGCCTCTCAATATCGCGTTATACCCAAACTTGTTCATGCATGTGTTTGGACAAAAACATGCATTTCCCCTTGGCCTTGAAAAACATTACATCGATTACGTCACAAACTTAAATGTGGCCCTTTTATTGCATAACATTTTGCTGGACAGCTTATGCAAAAAAATGATCCTTAATATCACACCATGGTGGCAAAATTCGAGGCCATATTTGCACTTTTCAACAAAAAACCAGCGGTGCGATATTTTTTCCAGGTGTATATATAATGTTCAGTTAATCACTTAGGAGACAGCACTATCATTCTTCTATCTTCAGTAGAGAACAATAAATGACCTGTTTTCAGTAGACAAGAATACTATCTTTATCACTGAACTGCAAGGCTAGCTTTCTTATAACAATCGTCCTGACAAATGAATATAACCATTTGTTTCCAATTTTAAAATATTAAAAGTGAGGTACAACCATTTCGAAATCAAATCCTACGTTTATAATTGTATCTGGGAATCCAATTTTCAATTCACATAAAAGTTATTTTGAGAAAAAGGGCTAACATCGTGTCTTTTAGGCGACGAAAAACCCCCGTACGGGCCAGACAGACCTTTTTTTAAATAAAAACAGGGCAACAACATTTTATATGCAAATGAATACCCCCCCCCCCCCCCCCCCCCAATAAATGTGCTTGTCAAAAAACAGCAAAATGTGTTGATATTTTACTGTCATTTTCCAAGGGAAGATAAGATGAGACTAATATACTGGTCAGAGACAATTTTGTGTTTATTAATTGTCCCACACCTTGTTAAAAGAATTGTTTTAACATTCTGAAACGTTGGCCCTCTATTTTAATGTGTTGTTTCGTTTGCTTTTTAAATGTACCACCCTTACCCCCCCCCCCCCCCCCCCACCCCACCCCCTCTCCACCCACCCCCTACCCAATTGAGCATTGAAATGGATTATAGACCCAAAATATAAAATATGACATTATAAGATGGGGTTAGTATGTACACATTTACAACATGGTATAAATGAAAGTGTGTGAACCCGGGGGGGGGGGGGGTACTCGGATTTGGTTTGGTCGGGGGTGTGCCGCTGGAGATTCAAAACCATACCCATTTCTAATTGTTCGCGAAAATAGACCTAATTTTGGCAAATTTTCGCGAAAATAGACCTAATGTTGGCAAATTTTCGCGAAAATCGCGAAAACAGGACCCATGTCTAAGGATTTTCACTGAAAAGCCTACCCATGGCTAAGGATGGTCTCATGAAAAAACGACCCACTGGAGCGGCACATCCCCGTATGCCTTACATACGTGAGTACCCCCCCCCCCCCCCCCCCCCCGGGTGTGAATTACTGGTCCAGAGGTGTTGGATGGTTGCGTCTATACTTCCCGATAACATTTGTCTATCCTCAACATAAGACGGCCATATGCAAACAACCTAATTTGCAGGTAATGATAGGAACGCTTGATTGCCTATAGACAGTATGCAACTTACAATTACTTACTATCTTCAGTAGATAGCAATATTTCCTATCTTTAACAGACAGCAACATTACCTAATTAGTTATAAATAACACCACCTATTATCAGTTGACAGCAATACCACCATTACTGGATAAAGGCCCAACGATATTACATAAGTAAAATAGCATTGGCAGCAAGCATTAAAGGCATATTATGTGATCTTTTCCAGGGGGCCATACTTCAAAATCATGGTTTTTAGAGTGAAAATAGAGTGAAAATAGATTGTTCGCTGCTAGCGAACAATCTATTTTCAACCCTTAAAAACGATGATTTTGAAGTAGTTAGGAGTCGTATCGCTCTGTAACCATGGCAACTCGGAGTATATTTATAATTAATGATCAGAAATGTAAATCTGCAAGAAAATCTACTTTCAAAAACAAACAAAAATCATGGATAGAGGGCGCCCACATAATATGCCTTCGGCAGACAGTAATACCTATCTTTAGCAGAGTAGCCTATACCTATATCTTTAGTAAACAGCAATAACTATCATCAGTAGACAGTAATAGCGCGTCCTATACATATCTTCACTGGAGTATAATATTATTACGTATTCTAGACAGCACTGCTATACTCTTATCTTCAGTATAGACCGCAATACTTTATCTTTCAGTAGAGCAGCAATTACCTATCTTCAAGTATATAGATAGCACTACGGCTCCAGTGGATGGCTCATTTTACACCTGTGAGGTGTGTGTGAGTTTCATAGCTTGCAATAAACTTTTAATAGAGGGCAGCATTTCCCTGGCCTATGAAGGCAACCCGTTGCAGCCATATTTTCACAATTCAAGTGAATTGTGGAGGGACAAACTGATCCTACACACTTATTTATTTCCACGTCACATAAAACATACGGTCTGCCAGTCAGAGACAATTTTTTAATATTAATTGTCCCACACCTTGTTAAAGGAATTGTTTTAACATTCCGCCGAAACGTCGGCCCTCTATTTTAATGTGTTGTTTGTTTTGCTTTTTTTAATTTACCCGTCCTTAGAAGTTGTCATTGCACTACCACCCCACCCCCCCCCCCCCCCCTCCCCTCCCCACCCAATTGAGCATTTAATGGATTATAGACCCAAAATATAAAATATGACATTGGTTAGTATATAAAATACAACATGGTATAGAGAAGTGGTGTAAATTACTGGTCCTTATATAGGTGTTGAATGATTGCGTCTATACTTCCCGACAACATTTGTCTATCGATATCCTCAACATGAGACGGTAAATACACTAAAACAACCTAATTTGCCAGTAATAGGAACGCTATGTAGCTTGTACATAGACAGCATGCAACAATTGCTATCTTCAGTAGATAGCAATTTTCCTATCTTCAATAGACAACAATATTACCTAATTAGTAATCAGTTGACAGCAATACCACCATTAGTGGTAAAGGCCCAACGATACAGCATGAGCAATACTGTATATTCGGCAGACAGCAATGACTATCTTCAGTAGACAGTAATACCTATCTTTAGTAGTAATACCTATATGTAGTAGTATAGACAGCAATCATCAGTAGACAGTAATATCGCGTCCATCTTCACTACTGGAGTATAAAATTATTTCGTCAGCACTAGCCTACTACTCATCTTCAGTAGTATAGACATCAATACTATAAACATATCTTCAGTAGCTTCAGTAGTGCAGCAATACCATGATACAGTAGAGCAGCAATACAACCTATCTTCAGTAGATAGCAATACGGCTCCATTGGACCATGGCTCCTTTCATTGCTTGCAATAAACTTTTAATAGAGGGCAGCATTTCCCTGGCCTATGAAGGCAACCCGTGGCAGCCATATTTTCACAATTCAAGTGAATTTTGGAGGAGAAAAATCTTATCCTTATACACACTTACTTATTTCCCCGTCACATTATAAACATACGGTCTGCTGGTCAGAAACAATTGTGTTTGTATTATATATTTGTCCCACACCTTATAAAAATATTTTATAATGTCTTTGCGGTTATGTTTTTGAATAGGCCTAGTTCAAAAACGTATCCAAACCGGTGTTCGAGTAACAACAAATCTTATAACAAGATGCAATCGACATTCTTCATTATGTTACAACAACTTGATTAACATGGTTCGTTGGATAAACCATTCAGCAGAGAACATCTATATAGCTACATATCATAGACAAGAAGTATTCTGCAAGTCCAGCGGAGCTTCTGTTTACGGTTTTCAAATGTTCGGACTTAGTCAAAATGTTGCATGCAGGAAATCGAAATGCAATGATCATCATGGAACTGTTTGTTAGAAACAGACTAAACTTATAATTTTAATCGAATTTGATATCAGAGAAATTTCAGAGAGAAACAGACCTCATTTTTAAAACTTACCAAGTGCATACTCTATTTTGTTATGATTATGTTTGTGCAAAACTGAGTTATATCATAATATTTCTCAATACTTAGCATGCAATATTTTCACCAATGACATGAAGTATCTGACCGGCTTTCTATACTGTGAGTTTCACTTGCTGCAATAATCTATCTTCAGTATAGCAGCAATATACATACCTATCTTCAGTAAATAGCAATACATACTATCTAAGTTCATATGGCTCATTTCACACCTGTGAGTTTCATAGCTTGCAATAAACTTTTAATAGAGGGCAGCATTTCCCTGGCCTATGAAGGCAACCCGTTGCAGCCATATTTTCACAATTCAAATGAATTTTGGAGGGGAAATCAGATCCTACCACACTTATTTATTTCCATAAATATACGGTCTCTGGGTCCGTTATGACACACTTTCTTTCTTTAAACCATTTCCGACGGAAATGTTCCAAAAGGTTGACTAAATTTGTAGATGTGTTTATGTTATAATGACCACAGGCCTACCATACGGTAGCCTTTGTGCTATCAATTTGCAGCAGGGATTAGAATTATGGACATGAGATGGTATTAAACAGGATCACAACTATTGTGTCACCAAAGACAATTTGTACACATTAATTTGAAAAAGAAAAAAACCACTTTCTTTTTTGCAATGGCCTAACACTTTCCACGCGGCTATTGGTTTTACCATATGCAAAACAGATTTGTCAGAGTCCTTTCAACTTTCAAATAATAATAAATAAATAAATAATAATGGCATTTATAATGCGCCGTCAATCTAGGTAAAACTATTCCGAGGCGCAACATATCAAACAAAAATACAAATTAACATGAAAAATACATAAACAAGGATGATTTGCATATACATGTACATGTATATAATACAAAGAAATCAATTATAAACTGAGTCAAATAATCTTGTTTTTAACAAGGACTACCTCAAGGATTACTGAACCAATACCAGGCATGTTTGTACTTATTCTAATGCATTTCTAATAGTGATTCCAAATATGGTAATGAAATTCAACAATTTTGAAATTTTTGGAACAATTTTGTAAACATTTGGAATGTCGTCTGCAGCCGCCTGCCACATGGAAAGCGTTAAACCATGTTACACGCGTCTCTGGCAAATATAGAAATAGCCTACTTAAAACGGATCCCAAATTGTTATCACTTGATATCCAAAGTAATCATGTTAAAGCTTAAATTATCCTCTATAATTAAACGTTGATGGAAGTTGGTTTCGATATAACATGACAAGATCATCAGAGATGAGAGTTGCAAACATGAAAGCTAACATCAATTCAAGACAGCTACAGAAAGGGTTATTTATATTTTCCCAACAAATTGTCAGCTTATATTTAAAACCTTGTATCACCTGAGACTATCTCAGGTATCACGCTGTTAAAATCATACAACAGTGAAGTGTGAACCTTTCTTCTTGAAATTTCCCCATAAATCCTAACATGTCTCACAAAAGACTCACTAACAGCCAGCCCCCCTTGGTTGAGATTTTGTGAACATGATAGTGCCCTCTGTCGAATTTTAACGAGCGGATGAATAATTATTGTTCACTTTACCAAAATAGAAGTAAAGTGTCATAATTTCTATCTACACGGTATTCAATTAGTACCTCCTTCATTCTTTACACCGAAAAATGGCAGCCGTGTGTGTCGTCAACGTGCGCAGTTAAAATGATGATGGAATGAATGAAAAATACCAACAAGGAATAATCTAACATATTTTACCGTAGGATACGTGGAGATAAACTAAGAGACAATGCAATTAAGAACTTTTTGCGGTGTATTTGGCAGCAAATGCCTGTTTGTGAGCGTTGTTTATTTAGGTGAGTGCACAAAAGAAGCTTACGCGTTTACCATCGGCAGCAATAACAGCTGACAGCTCGCTGCCGTACACAATGCATGCATTGATCAAATTGAATGGCGAGACTTAATGGTACTACAGTACTGGCTCGGTCCGTGTTGTTCCAAATTCATTTTACATGCTTTCTTTTAGTGACTACATGACGATAACGTCCTTGATTTAATTAATGGTTATTTTATTTAACTTATTTAAGCAGGAAAGGATTCTCTCACCTCGGCTCGCCTTACTTTCCTGATTTGATTGATAATGATAGGCCTATGTTTTCATAAATTTATCACAAGAAAGGTCGGGGGGAGGGGGGGGGGGTACTCATATATACTTTTGGGTAGGGATATGTGCCGCCAGCAAAATGAAAATTGAACCAAACCATTTACCAATGTTCGAGGGCAAATGGACCCATATTGAATTTACCAGATATAATTACACATTTTTTTTACTACAGACTTGGTCTAGACTAGAGACATAATTTTCCTACTGTACATATTTGACAATGACATATTTTGCCAAAATAAAATTTCTGTGATAGTGAAAGACAGATTTTAAACCCATAAATTTACCAAAAATGGCTATTTAGCCTATGAAAAGGGGTCATTCAGCTTTAGAATACCCTACCATTTGTATTTGTCGCTGTAGCCTGTGTATGCATGTGTGGGTCGTTCTTTAAAAGTCCCCATTGAAGACATGCAGTGGTAGGGTATTCTAAAGGAACTCCGTTTACCACATTTACCAGATGAGTGAAAAATGGGACCCTATATTGGGCAGCACATTCCTGTGAGTGACCTCATATCCACTAAGTAACCGGAACCCCCCCCCCCCCTCCAAAAAAAAAGAAGGCCTAAAACTAAAGTTAATATAAATATAAAAATATATCAGGAACACTTACACTGTTCAAAAAAACAAACAAAGCGAGGGGTGAGGTGTCGTTGTAACTTCCTAAATTAAATAATGTGTCAGAATAACACATTTCAAAAATAAGAAGTCAAATTATTCTGCTGTTATTTGAAGAAAACTGCATTTGATAATTTTTAATAGGCCAACTCAATAATGCATTGCTGTTTCGAAGTAAATTGGAAAAATGGATATTTTGGCTGTGTTTGGTATTGGAATGGTCAGTGGTAAATTGTTGTGTCAGCTCAAGTTAGTTGGGAGGTGACTACTAGTAGGCCTACTATTAATATATTATAATTAATAGTCTAATTAAAAATTGGATGAACAATTGTGTACAATAGTCGAATTTATAATTGAACAAACACATTGAAGCAGCGTTTTGCGTACATTGCGTGAAGCGCACACAAGCATGAGCTAGATCTAGGTAAAGATCCCAACCGGGCCGCGCAGCCGGCGGAGCGTAGCGAGGGATCTAGTATTTGCGCCTAACTTTTTATCACCCCCATTGGACCTAGTATTGACACTTCATCTCACAACACGCTGGTTTTACCCAGATTCCACCTATACATAACTTCACGTACCTATTGCTTGCAATAGGTACGTGACATAGCCCCTGGTTTCAAAGCCGATACAAATGTGTCACAGCAGCGGGTAATTTTTCATGGAAATATTTCTTGAACACCGCAAAGGTAAGACGTTTGCAAATAAGATTATCAGTAATACGTTTTCCTACAGTACATTACTACCTACCTTATTTTTAAAACCGAATAACGAAAGCAGAAAAACAGCGCATTATCTGAGGTGTGAAAATGAAAATTCGTGAATACATGTCGTCTAAACGGATTACGATATCGACTTCCTTTGTGTGTACCACCTGTGTCTCTTCAACAACTGTCAAAGTACTGTCAAAGTCCGGAATTCCACGCACTGATTTGTCGGAAAGCAGATAGTCAAAGCAGTATATACCGTAGACTCCATGTAAGTATTTATAGGTGTTTTTTTAAAAATTTATCTCATTAGACCTCATCAAGGTTGAAGAAATACAACAAAAACATATAAAACAATGCAAGAGATGAAATAGAATTCATATAAATACATACAAGAACTTTATAAAAGTGATTTATTAAATTATTTAATGGCGACAAATTCATGAACCATACGGCATATTCAAGCGAATGCAAAATATCGTACACGTGTGCAAACAGCCTCGATTTGCGGGTGACATCGCGCGTCCCATCATGCCTTATAACTTATATAAGGACTCTCGTATCATAGCGTCGCCCTCGATTTACGAGTCACATCTTGCGTAATCCACGCCCATATGCCCATATATGGGAGGCTCTTGTTTTGCATATTCATTCTGACCCGGCTGACCTCGTGACGTTCTCAAAACAATGTCGCCGAATCATGTGTTTTTCCGACCACACCATTTTCTTCAAATACAATTTGACGACGATGTAATCCACCGATTTTCATGTTTTAATTATATTTGTAACTCTGACGTATTTGCTAAGCCCAAGTGACATTTTCTAAGACGTCAAATGTAGCCTGGACGGTAAGTGCATACCACTGAAAATTGGGTTTATATGCCACCACACAACGCGGGGGTTCTGTCACGATCGATCTTGTGGTAGAAATCGCGTGTAGATTCCACCATCCGCCATAAATCAATGTCAGTTGACTGGTTTGGCTACTACTACCACCTCATACCGTGAGGCACGCGCTTTCAATGGAGATGGCCCAAAAAGCTCACACGCATTGTAGAAATAGAAAATAGAAAATCTTTGTTTTAATGTTGTTGCTGATATAGTGATGATCCAAAAGACAAAACATTTTTAGGCTAAAACATAATTTGAACTTAATAATATAAAAGCTGAACGCATACTGCATGCTTCCAAAATTATTTGAAATTTAGCGCAATCAAATTCTAATTTCAATTTAATTGTAAGGCATTTCAAATTATTGCAATATTCCAACGCAGCCCTCAAATTAACTGAAGGCACCGAAGGCAATTGCCATCGGTGCCCCACCTAGTTGCCTCGATGCCCTCAACTTCTGGCTGTTTTTACTCCATTGAAAAGTACATAATTATTGCCTTGGTGGAAGTTGGTGCCCCTTTCAAATTGCCTTGCCCTTTCCATTTCTTAATTTGAGGGCTGTTCCAACGTCAATTATTCAACAACTACATGCCATTGGTATTTTATGCAAGTTATATATCCAAGCCCGTACCATCGTTATGATCTGATCATAAAACAATGTTCAAATTCAATATTATGTTTACTTGTGTCGTGCGATCCTGGTAATTATAAAAATACATTGTATCATATAGGCTATTGATTTGAATAGACGTAAGAACGAGGATGAACTTACCCCCATTATTACTTCTAATAATTACCGCTTTTACTATCGGATGGATGGAACCTTTCGCTAGTGCTTTCCCTGGCCGATACCAGAAAAGGCTACATTATACTAATCAATCATGTGTTTATTTATTCATTTATTATCTCTGTCAAACATTATTTGTGAATTAACAAAAATCTATCAAAATAAATAATGTGGACCAACATTCACGATTCAATATCTAAGCTTAGGGATTTCCCGCGATTTATTTAGGTGAAAACCGTGTGCCGTTTTTGTGAAAACTGTGATTTCAAGAAAAAAATGCGCGAAATTCTGTGATTTACCAAAGACTTGTGTGTAATACCTTGGAATTACGGAGCGGTCATATTTTTAGGCATTAGAAAAAGCCACCGTAACAACTACCAATTTCCGCCGGCTTAGCGGGCCTTTCTGCTTTGTTTTGATGTACACATTTCGTTAGAAATATCGAAAGTAAAAAGTAGTCATAAAACATATATTTTTCGTACTAAATGCAGACAAAATGTTTTGTACAATGTTGAAATTAATAATAAAGCTGTTTTGCGCAACCATTTGTACAAATATAGCCCAAAAAACATTTTGTTAATATTTTTCATATTTTTTAAGTTACGGTATCAAGTGTATGTAAATTATTTTGTTTTTCTTGCGAGGTCATGACGTGTCCTGAAGACATGTAAACATAAGTCGCACGCACGTCATCTCAACCAATCGCAGAACTTCGATCTATTTAATACAACATTATTATTGTAATTTATTCATCATCACATGATTTATTTTCATCAATGAATTTTGTTTGTCCGCAATGGCGTCGTTCATCATGATTACCATGTGCGTTTCTTCGGTAACGTATTTTCAATACGATGTAATTGTATGCAATCGATATGAATGAATAATCACCCATTGAACGCCCTGGATTAACTTTTTATCAACTATCAACCTTTCTGAAGGGGGTGGCGTATGTAAACAATCTCTTCGTTCTTTTAAATTTGGTTTCGGCTGACGTCCATATTGTTTATGAATTACCCTTGCGAGGTCATGACCTGAACATCTGTAAACGATCGCCGCGCGCAACAAACCAGGAAAACACAAATAAATCTCTACCAATCACGAAGCTCCTTTGTATTTACAAAAATATAATTATTTATATAATTTATTCATCATCACATGATTTTTTTATGAATGAATTATGTTGAATATTCATTAATGTTGTCGTCTTCAAAAGAAACGGGAACCATCAGGGTTCGTATTGGCGGACTCGATTTACATCTGGGTGACCCCCGACCACCCGACTGGCCAGTCGGGCGGTTGGGGAAAAAATGAAGGTACACCCCTGTTCATTAACCCTTGACATTGTTTGGGCTGGTAAAAGGTCAACAGAGGTCTGGTATGGTCTTGAAAGCCTTTGTGTATTCACACTGTGTATTTGTTGGCTTTATTTTCTTTGTTCATTAAATATGCTGGAATGCCATTGTTTTCTTTAGCATCCTATAAGCTATTATAATCCAATAAACTTAAGGACCAGGGATATCTAGATCTATCATTAGACAGGAATACAAGTTAGAAAGGGGTTAAATATATAAATGGTTTCAATGTGATTATTATACAATGATATGTACCAGGGGTAGCATTAAAACCCCAAAGTCAGGGGTCTGTTTTCACCCCCCCCCCCCCTCCTCCCTTGAGCATGCAAGAGTGGGGGGGGGGGGGATAAATTTTCAGGGGTGAAACATTTTTGTCACCATACATAGGCTACAGGCCAAAAAGTTAGGGGTCTGATTTCAACCCCCCCCCCCCCCCCCCCCCCCCCCCTTTTAAGCTTTCAAAAAAAGGGATGACAAATTAATAATTTGGAGGATCATCATGTTATTTCCTTTTAGGCCTAAACCCTAAAGGTCTAATTTTATTCCTAAGTAATAGCGACGAAATTATGTTCAATGTCATCACTATCAGAGGGTAGTCCATTTTGTGAT